>RCWM02000748.1:0-429492 GCA_003667255.2 Euschistus heros
TCTTACAGTGTACATATTGAGAATAAACCTATATACATACGATAAGCAATAAATTACTACCACAAAGAGATAATAAATAACTTAAAACCAAAATTAAAGAAGTAACCTTTAAACACAGTGGAAATAAATCTATCTTTTATTTGTACAACGAAGAAGATTTTAAAAATATCCAAACTGAATTAAAATTAAAAAATTTAAATTTCCACAACTATACTCCAAAACTTCTGACTTCCCAATAGATGAAATCATAACGGACTTGAAATGCCAAGGGTTAGAAATTTATAAAATATATCCTATGGTTAAGAAGATTGAAGGTGATAACATTAAACTACCCTTATCAATAGTAATTTTAGAAAATAAAGCACAAGTTTCTAAATTAAACCACATTAAATATTGTAATAATGCAGACATTCAATGGGAAAATACAATAGCAAAAAAAAAAAACAATTACCCAATGCTACTTATGTCAAGATTACAACCACGTAGCCAGAAATTGTAACAAAAAACTGAGATGCCTAAAATGCGCTGAAGAAAATTTAACAAAACTATGCCCATTCATTTTGGCAGATGGTTTTCTCCCAAAATGCTGCAATTGCAAAGAGTAACATTTTTAAATTATGATAAATGCCCTGTTTATATCAGAAATCAGCAACTACAGCTAAGTAAGCAGCGACCCTCTATAAAACCAGCGGACAGAAAAATATTCAAGCCAAAAACAAATGATTTTCCATCTCTACCGAAGGCTGACTCTAAATGGCTCAAAAATACATTTCCGTAACAGAACAAGGTAATGTCAAATTCTTCCCTTAGCGAATCTTCAATATTAGATTGTTTTAAAGAAATTAAAAACATTTTTAGTATGTTTAACTTAAGCAACATAATGGTAAAATTCAAAGAAATAATGAATAAAATAAAATCAGCGGAAGATAGTATGTCTAAATACTAATATTAGTAGAAGGATTACTTTCATTTCTGGATTGATGGACATAAATAATAAAATTATAAATATATTTTGTGTAAGACTATAAATTATATCGTATATGATTGTTATGTATAATAATACTCACAGTAATCTTTAGCAGCTATAATTCCGAAACTGGCCCCCTTTAGGCACTCATACAAAAAAAAATGTTTTCAATAATAATACTATCGAACCATACTACTATCAGAATAATAACCGCACTAGGTCAAGTTCAATCACCTAATATCTTGTATTTATTTACAGTTAACACACGTAAATATTTTCATAATTTCCAAGCAAAAACATTCCGTTCGTTAATTTTAATTCTCAAAACCTTCTTTTACTTAAATGTCCGTTTAAGTGGATTAAAAATATTTTATGATTTTATTTCTTTATTTTTTGTTCAAAATGAATAACCAGAAACAAAATATAAAAATAATGATGTGGAATGCCCAATTAATACGAGCAAAAAAAGTTGAGTTTAAGCAGTTTCTTTTTCATAACCGGCAACATTTGTATCTCAATAAGTGAAACACGTTTATTACGTCATGACACGTTTTTTCAGTTCCAGGCTACAAATTTTACCGTAAAGATCGAAACAGGGCAGGTGGCGGAGTTATGATAATGGTTCGCACAGATTTCCCCCACTCATACCATCACCATACTCATACACGTGTGAATACAACTATATCCACACTTTATATACAAATAGAAAAGAGCTTATACATGTAAATACAACTGTATTCGCACTTTATACAAGAGAATACAACTTTATTCACTACTTACATAAGAATATAACTGATATCAGAATCTATAGGTGTAGATACTACTGTATTCACACTCGAGCTGTGCAAATAAAACTGTAGTCACACTTTCTCCAAGTGAATAAAATTGTATCCGCTATTTCTACGAGGTAATACAACTGCTTTTATTATTACATATAAATACTACTGTATTCACACATTTTACGAGTGAATACAACTGAATTCACAATTTCTACATGAAAATACAACTGTTATGAAGTTATTACATATAAATACTACTGTATTCAAACATTTTACGAGTGAATACAACTGAATTCGCAATTTCTAAATAAAAATACAACTGTTATCAAAATTATTACATATAAATCCTACTGTATTCACACATTTTACGAGTGAATACAACTGAATTCGCAATTTCTACATAAAAATACAACTTTTATCAAATTCTTACATATAAATACTACTGTATTCACACATTTTACGAGTGAATACAACTGAATTCGCAATTTCTACATGAAAATACAAATGTTATCAGAATTATTACATATAAATACTACTGTATTCACACATTTTACGAGTGAATACAACTGAATTCGCAATTTCTACATAAAAATACAACTTTTATCAAAATTATTACATATAAATCCTACTGTATTCACACATTTTATGAGTGAATACAACTGAATTCGCAATTTCTACATGAAATACAACTGTTATCAGAATTATTACATATAAATACAACTGTATTCATACTCGAGCTGTGTGAATACAAATGTATTTACTCTCGAGCCGAGTGGATACAACTTTATTAACAATTTATATATGATAATATAACTGTTATCAGAATTTGTTCCTATAAATACTATTGTTTTCACACTTTTATACAAGTGAATACGACTGAATTCGCAATTTATACTTTAAAATAAACTGTTATCAGCATTACTATGTATAAATACTACTGTATTCACACTCGGGCGTGTTAATACAACTGTATTCACACTCGAGACGTGTAAATACATCTGTATTCACACTCGAGACGTGTAAATACATCTGTATTCACACTCGAGACGTGTAAATACATCTGTATTCACACTAGAGACGTGTAAATACAATTGTATTCATACTCAAAACGTGTAAATACAACTGTATTCACAGTTTATGCGTATGAATACAATTATTTATATTCATAGATGTGAATACGAATATATTTATATTCACACATGTGAATACGAATATATTTGTATTCATATTTATAGGTATACTCTGTGTGAATATATTCGTATTCGTATTTACGAATATAAATATGCCCAACACTGCTTCACATTGACAAAGTTTCTTCCCTCACCCCTCTTCCCTCCAGGGAACGTTGTCTCTAATCATTCAACCTTCTTACTATCCATGTACTTTCTGACGTCTACTTTTATTTCTGTTACTAAAATCTTCAACGTAAAATTATATTCAATATTAATCTTTCGAATTAACGGTGTAATTGTATTTTAAAAACATTAATATTATTATTTTAATACCTAATGAGACACATAAGACATATATTTCTAAATTTAAAATGTTTAATATTTCTTTAATTATGACTCATGAATCATGAATATGATGATATGATAAAAAAAAAAAAAAAAAAAGGTTACATAACTACTTTATTTAGCATTGTAGTTATCAAATTGATCAAGTAATCAAAGACCAAAACACAAAAATAGTTTTTCCTCGATAAAATGACAAACTGTAAAGATGAATCTTAAAAAAAAAATAATAATAAATAAAGGCCATATTCTCATTCTAATTATCATATATTTAAGCGTAGAAACATGAATAAATAAAAATAACCTACTAGTCGGTTCTTTTTGCTAACTAGACACAGGCTAGAAAAGAAGCCGATTAGTCGGCTTTCCTGATTAGTCGACGGATTTATAAATAAATGTTACAATAAATTTTATTTATAATTAATTAATTTACTTTATATACAGTTTATTATACATCAATATTTCAAATTGATTATTATTTCATAATGGCAGGATATGTATTACAATTTTATACTTCTGTTTTCCCTCGTGTTTGTTGAAATAATGACTCATGGTGTCAAAAGTACTGCCTACTGTTAACAATGTAAGGAAATAAATCGTTAACTAGATTGGATTATTTTTTACTTAGAATGCTATAAATATATAGCATAATTGATACTAATTTTATCCGAGTAAATTTTATAGTTTACAGCATTTTGCATTTTTGTTTCTTTGTTTGATGTTTTTGTTTTATGACGCACATGGTTATCATTGCCAATTTTTCCTTTTAATTTAATTTTTTTTTTTTAACCAAAATATTCCTATCTTTGATTTAATTTAATTTACATGTTTTATACAAACTTCTGTTCTGTTACATACTTAAAATTTGTGTTAAATTTCTGTAAATAAATCGTTTAATTTTAGGAATTTGAACACTAATTTTGTTGTTTTACTGTAATCTCCCAAAACTGTTGGAATATCAGTATTCAGTCCCAAGCTATTGAGGGGCGACGAGAAAAAAAAAAAGGGCATTCTTGAAAAATATGTGTTACTGTCAGTATATTATTACAGCATTGACATTTCGGCGGAGCTTCTTTAGTGAATAGGTAGGAGTGTGTCAATATTTTGCATTTTTATTATTAGAAATACATTGGTACCATCATTTTTTTACTATGGTATTTTAAAAAAAAATTAATATTTTAGTGTTGATGAAATCGAAGCTATGTCCGAATTTGAGTGTGTGGTCAACAAACAAAAAAAAAATCATAAATATTACATATCGCTCATGGGTAAGAAAAGTGACACAACTCAAAAAAATTCATTTTACGTTTCATTTAAGAATAATGATCGTTTTTGGTAAGCCTTGCAACAGGAAAAGTTACATAAAGGTATTTTAGCCGGCGGCCGCTGAATTGCGTTATGTATGATCCGTATTTATCCTAAGTTACGATGGCAAACGGTGTAAGCAGGAACAGTGACATGAACAGTTGTGTCTTGACCTTCACAAAGGTAACTTGTACGGGGAGTTGAAGACAGTGTCATATTTTGAGTTGGAACGGTTTTCATGCCAATGAGCGATATTATTATAATAACATCTAAAACTTCTTTTGACTCTCCTGAAAAATTTGATGTTTTTGAGTTGTGTCACTTTTCTTGCCCATGAGCGATATATTTTAAGTTTACCCAGTGCTAGTAGACATGTTAAAAATATAGCAATAAAACAAATATTTATTTTATTTATTAACTTATTTATTAATTGCTTTAAAGGTTAAACCAAAAAGTGTTCTTCTGTGTATATTAATTGTTTATCTATTATTATGTATTTTTATTTTTTTTAAATAGTAAAGTGTAAATATTATTGGCTAACTCAATTGCCATAAAGTTTATACTTTAAAGAAATAAAACAAATAATAACTAATCTTTCGTGCTATCTATTTTATTGATATCGTTACGACACCAAAAATCACTCGATAAAATATATGTTGTTTTCGACTGAGCTGTTAGTAGTGGTTATATGTGACTAGAGATGATATGTGACTATCTATTATGTTATCAGACATATACCTTTCAGAGGGTTAGGCAGGGACTGTTCGAACTTTTTATCACTTTTGATTTGGATGATAAAAAGTAACAGATACTAAGTATCAGATACAATTCATCCTACCCAACAAATGTTGGAGATAAGTTCTCTATCTGTTTAAGTGAAAAAAGTATCAGCCTCCTGTGGAACAAAAAAAAATATAAAATATTACTCTCTCGTGGAATAGATTATGTTTTTGTTGAAATTTATATAAACGATGATTTGAATTTATTACACTTTGATGCTATAATAATAATAATAATAATAATAATAACCTTAAATATTTTAAAATACTTTTTTGCTTTCCTCAATACGCCTTTTCTTCTAAACTTGTTCGGATGCAGGCATTGCTTGTATGGATCTTTATTCAGTCAAGTAATTTTAGCTTCTTTATCGTTGTTTTTTTTTTTTTTAATTCTTAATAATTATTTTTTTGGGGAGGAAAATATTTAAGCCATTTTTGCCTCCCCCTATTGTTTCTACAGGTATGCGAAGAACAAAAGTGAAGCAAAAGTTATCGAAAAGTTTAATTTAAACTGATGTAATGTTATTCGATACGAACCCTAAAGAAATATGAATAAATTATTCAAATGAGTATAACCCTTTAATAGGCGATGTATTCTGGGGGATACTTATATTTAAAGCGTTTTGCTCAATAAATGACGTAATCTCTTACGCATTATCTCGAATATCCTTTATCCAACCTTGAATTTCACGATTTGTGTGTGGGGGTGAGCATGGTTATAGTTTTTCAAAGGGTATAAGAAAAAAAAATTCGAAAATCCCAAGCTTGCCCGTTAAAGGGTTAAAAGAGCTCCTACATCGATTTCAAACGTCCGTACAAGCTGTTTTCTAGCTTGTGTGTGAAAAAAATATGTAAATTGAATTAGTTTCTAATTGAAAGCTAGATAGTATTCAATAATAATTATTATTATTATTAATAGAATAATATCTATTGTAACCGACTAGATTAAGATTATTTTTTTTTTTTCAACGGGTCCTTTTAAATATTGAAATTTTAAAGATTAGATGCTTTTTTTTTTCAGAATATAGTACATCGATACCTTACGCAATTGAAATATGACATTTATAAAGCATTACCTACAAAGTACCGGATATTATGTTTAGATAACATTTAAAATTTGTAAAACATTATAGCTAATATTTTATATAATTCATTTCAATGGAAATGTAATACTGAGATCAATGATTCAATGGGAAAAATCATGCAGGGTAATAAATAACTAAATAAGTAGACATTAAAATAAATTCTTAAGACGGGAAATCTTCCTTCTATTTTAATTGGTTGGATTTGGAGGAGGATGTAAAGAAGATAAAAAGTAATAGTACGGGGTAGGAAGTCGTGAAATTTAATGTGACAGTGTTTTATGTAGTGGATAGGGTTTTCATTCGCTGCCTAGGACTCCATAGAGACAAACGAATTAAGACTAGCGCGCACTGGTCCGGTACGGCACGTAAAAATCCTCAGTAGTTCTTATTTTGTCACCAATAAACTTATCGATAAAGATCTTATTATTCCATATATTGCTGATTTATTCCAAACCAGATATCTATCCTTTAATAGTAAACTCTATAACCACACAAATCCACTAGTCTCTCAACTTCGCATTCTATTCCCGATAACCCTCCGAGACGTCTGAAAAGAAGATGGCCTCGAGAACTTTTAATATAGAACTATTGAAGTGCCACTAGTCATTAATTCTTTACATGTAATTGAAATCTCATTATAATAATTTTCCCTAGTTTACTTGTTGTATATAATGTATATATAGTTGTAAATATCAATAAATAAACTAAAAAAAATCAATCACCAAAAATGACAACAGACCTGAGGATTCTGGATCAGAAAATAAACCATAATTCCTTCTCGATTATTATTTTTTTTTTTGTTTACTTTTATATTAATTATGTTGGAGGATTAGAAAAAACTCAAAGGTTATTTGAATAAACGTCATCTAACTAAATAAGCTATATGCCACTGCGACAAACACATCAGATATTTCATCATATTCATTATGACTGCCCTGTTTTTGAAAAAAAAAAAAAAGATATACTGATTGAAGTGCATAATAATAAATAATTGATGATTGCTACATGGAGATGAAAAGATCCATTCTAGAACTTCTTGAAGATGTGATCAAGACCAACGACGGGTAGACGGATACTTTGACGTCTTTGATATTGTTTAGTGTCTACTTTTTGTAATCTGATAAAAATTTTCAATTATTTTTTTTTTTTATATTATTATTATTGATTGTATCAATTCAATATTTGTTTTATAAATAGAGTAAACCAGATAGTTATTGACACCCTAATCTTTAATTGAAAAAAAAAAAAAAAAACCTTTTGTGCTAATGTTCAGTCTCAACAAAATGGGAAAAATCTTGCTTGTGGATCATGGAAATCAGCCGTGTTAAAATATTTTTAAAAAATAAACACAGAAAAAAAAGTAATGTAACCTTAATACAGAAGGCCACTAATTCAGAGATTTAGAAGAGATTTTATTTTGTTTTCCTTAAGAAACGTCTTCAGTGAATTATCGTTAATTTTCTTTTAATCGTCCAAACGATTTAAGATAAGTCACTTATTATTAAACATTTTAATGCATATTTAAAATTAAAATTACCAATTTTAACATTTTTTTATGAGGGTGTCAATTACTGGTCATCAAATCCTGCATTAATGTATTATTGAGACCCCGTTTCAATAACTGAATTGCTGTTGTTTCATAAAATTAACTAATTTCTTCAACAAATCAAAATCATTTTTTGGTATAATAATGCTGAAGTAGTTTTTACAATTTTATTTTTCCAATTTCTAGTTATTGACATGGGGTGACAATAACTAAATATTGTGTCTAATGATAATAGCATTGACACTGTTAAGATTTTGGTTTGAAATACATTTATTTCATTATTAATTCATTGTTGTGTTGTTTTTTTTTTTTTCATTTTGTTGATATTAACATATAAAATATGTTACACTGTGGAAACATACGATTTTAGTGAATGGGAGCGTAAAATGTAACAATATAATTTTTTTGTTTTATCTTTTTGTGCTAGACATTTTATATCCAAATGGATATCGTAAAATAGATACATGTAAATAATATACTTAGTTAATAAATATGTTTTGGAATTTTAATAAATTTTGGTTTTAGCGAGTGAACTATTTTCTTTCTTGTATGATTTATCTGCCTATTTACTTTATTTTATTTCCGTATAATTTAACAACACTAGTAAGCAATAAAGATTGTTCGAAATCTGGAAACGTCCATTCCTTTCATTAGTAAATGCAATGCATAAAATAAGAAACAAATATAAAAAACAGGAATGAGTAAAGATTATATTGCCCTGAACAGGAATACACATCCTTATAAGTTTGTTTTGTAAGATAATGTCCTTACAGTTTTTCATTAAATAAATCCAATTGGAAGCAAAAAAAGGGAATAATGAAGAATAACTGTGGTGTCAATTATTGATCTGTAGGGTGTCAATAACTGTAATTTGAACTAATTATTCTTAATTTATTGAAAACTCTACACCGATATTTTTAATAAAAACTTTTGTATGCAGTGCAAATTAAGGTAATTAAAGAACAGTCTCAATAAATTTCAAGTTGATTAAACTATTTTAACTATTTTTCTTTTTATACTATAGGATATTGCCTTAACGGTGTCAATAACTGTCTAGTTTACCCTACTATAGAACTTTTATTAGGTGCTACCAATGGGTGATTGCTTTACAAGTTGTCATGTTACTGTTTCCATTTCCCCACATATTTACTAGATATATATATGAACTATAAAGTTGTAAATATCAATAAAAAATGAAAAAAAAGTATTTTTTTTTCGAAATCATCCGTCATTCGCTAATTTTTTAAAAGTAATTTTTGTTAGGTTTAAAAGTTTATGCATTTGGTTAATTGTAATATGTACTTTATCGAAAGAAGGGAATATTAAAAATTAATTCAAGGAGATACGATAAAGCGTTTAAGAGATTGCCGTTGAAGTTAATAAATTTTCTGTTTGACCATATTGCACGAAAAGACTATTAATAATAAATAAATAAATTAAATTGACTTTTACAAAAACATTCTTTGATTATTACATTTTAGTACCTCCTCGAATTAAGGACCAACATCTAGGTCTGCCTAGCCAAGGTAAGACCATATTAATAACACCATATGCGCTGCTTCCTTTGCCTGAAGCCTCTGTATTGAATTACCCTTGACTTGTTTATTGCCTCCTCCAGTCTGAAATTCTACACTCTCATATATATCACTCAGACAAATGCCCTTCGTACAGGTTTACATCTCTTTGTCCTAAGCAACGAGGAAGGAATATTTGATTGCTATTCCAATCACTCAGACCACCTTAAGTCTACTACACCCTCTCAAAACCTATTGGTACATAGAAGAAACAATGTTTCCAGATAGAAATTCTTAGTCCGATTTCAATGTTCTAGTCACATAAACTCCCCGTCAAAAGTATCGAACACTTTGAAATATTTAAATTTTATAAAAAAAACGAATTTTTTTTATGATAAAGAAAGGTTCTGAAGTCTATAATAAACATTCCTAAACCAGACATAAATTTTTTTTATTAGAATAAATTACAACATTTCTTGCAAAAAAACAAATTAGAAAACTTACTTTTTAAAATTTTGACTTTTCACAATTTTAACTTTTAACTTTTTAATTCATATATAATAAGACATATTGCCTCATATTGCTTGAATGACTGCTTCCACTAGTCTTGGCATACTTGTATACATAACAAAACGAATGACAAACATGGACTGAAGGAAATTTGAAAAAAATAATCTAAAATTCCATCGTTCATTATTAAAAGGGAAAAACATTGATGTGTCTAATCCTTAACGTCTTGCGTTTAATAATATGAATATGAATATGAAACACGTATGGATTAAGGTAAAAACCAGGAAAATCTAGAGAATTAAGGTTGTTGCAATACTTTTTACGGAGAGTTTAGTTAGTATATTGTGAAAATCATACAACTTATGTTGTAACTAAGCTTTGTTTATGAATATAACTTTTTATTATGTTAATAAAGATTTAAAATTCTTTAAGTTGTTCATTTTGCAGCTTTTTCATTTTAATATTAGTGGCACACAAAGAACTCGATACGCCCATCATATGTTCTCAATACAAATTTTGAGAAGATTCGAGATAAAAAATAATAATAATTTTGTTTTAGTCATATTTTATATAGTATACAAAACTATCAATAGCACTTTTGTACACTAAAAGGTTCCTATGATTATAGATTCGATTTCTTATTATTTAATTTTTCTCTATATATTTTTTTTTTTTAAGTGCTATTGATAACGTGTCCATTAAATGTTTAATCATTACATAGAATTAATGAACATATATATATATATATATATATATATATATATATATATATATATATATATATAACAGTATTTATTAATTCACAACTCTATTCAAACAGAAGAGAATTAAGCGAATGTGCTGAATAAATAATAAATAAGACACGTAAAAGATGAGGGAGACCAGTAACTAAGAGTACCTCCTTCTGAACTTAATTTAGGTTGTTTATTCCTTTAGGAGATCCCTCATACAGTTTCTTTTTAGCCTTCGGTACGTATTTTCAGAAATATTAGTCTATCGAACGTGTAGCCTTCAATGGCTTTGAACCACAGGAAAAAAAACCACTAAAGGTTATTAGTTTCAGATCTGCCAGAATCTGACGATCTTGAAAGGCAGTAGAACACTATTGGTCACTTCTTCCCATGAAATTAGTTTTCATAGTTTTGAAAATTGTTTTATTTTTTAAAAGGACACTCTGTCTGTCTGTCTGATTCCTTCAATTTCAGTTTAATTTTTTTTTCTTTTTTTGTTTTTGCCTGCTGAGGACCACTTTATTTCAACTGCTTGCGTCCTTGAGGTTTAATTCTTCCCCAGTACTCTTGCATTCTCATCATGTGAGCATCCTTTTTTTTTATTAGTCCACTTATTGCCTGTTTTCAGGTGTGGTCTTTCTTAGAAGTACTTTTACCCTCGGAGTTTCTTCTGGAGAGGAGCTCGTTCCAGGATGTCTTCGAGTGTGATTCCTATTACTTGAAGGTCTTTTCAGTTTAATTTATTATTAATTAACCGGGATACAATATTTACAGGACCGATCACTCTGCCAATACTTTGAACGGTTGGACTGCCATCATTATCAAATACCACTTTTTACATCGCTAGACATCTGAACTAACAGCCATAACTCTTTATTCAACCAATACACATAATTATTTATTAATGTACTTATTAATAAATAATTAGTGTTAAATACTACAATTAAAATAATTATTACTTCGTGTGCTTATCAATGCCATATATAGGTTTGTTTGTTTATTTCGTTTAACGTCACTTTATGCTGCTATGGCTAATCGGACGATGCTACAGTGGGAGTCCTAAATTTTGCCTATCCAGGTATAATTAGGATAGGGATCTTTAACGAGTACCTGACATCGCACAGGCTCGGGAGCCCCATTTTACGTCCCTTCCGAAGGACGGCATAGCTAAGGATTTTTTACTCCCTTTAAAAAATCCTAAGGTCATCTGCCGGGCTGCGAACCCGCGATCTTGGGTTTAGTAGGTTGCTATGCTAACCACTACACCACAGGTGACCCCTCCATATATAGGTAATATATTAATAAGTATATTAATGGGAGTATATATTGACCTCATGTTTCTCTAGCCGTCCCTTTTTTTTGACTTTATTTTGAAAGAATTTCTACCATATTACAAACAAGTCCAATATGAACTATTATTTCAAGAAATTACTGTTAGGTTTGATAAGGCTCTTATAAAAAAAAAAAAAAAAAAAAAAAAAAAAAAAAAATCGCTAACTAAATCCTTTTTGCAAATTTCATATGTTTCATGAAACGCCTATTCTTCTGAACTTGTGTAGTTGGAGGTGTGGATATAAATATTTGATCAGTTAAATTGTATTTCTGGGCGTCTGGACAAATGGTCTCTGAGATAGCAATTACAATTTTTATTTTTAAATTACTACCTAATTCTCTTGATAATAACACACATATATATATATATATATATATATATATATATATATATATATATATATATAATTCAATGAACTCATTGAACTCATTGAAGGAATGAGAAAATATGCCTAGGAAATATAATTGAATTTTATATTATCAAATTTTCCCCAAATCCTTCTCATCCCCCCGATATCTGATTTTAATCTGTGATTTATTTAGGCATATTTATTATGCCTAAACTACCATTTCATATTCACACTTAACATGGATGCTTAGTTTATGGAGGGCTTTCTGGAAACTTCGAGATGAAACTGAAGAGATTACCGAATTCCTTCATTAAATTCACAGAACAAAGTTCAAAAGATCACATTTCGGTTATTTACTAGCTTCAATGGAATTATTATAAAATATTTTCTTTTATCTAAATGCCAGGATGTTGTAGAGTTTTCATTTTGGGCAAGTAATTTCAATTTTATTTTTCATGAGTTTTTGAAAGTTGATAACCTACTACCTTTTGATAAGCGGTAGCTCAGTTAATAAGATATTGGACAATAAGCCTCCGGTTCCGGGTTCAGATCCGCTTGTAGACTAATAAATTATCTGTTTTTTCAGCCATTTATCGACTTCGGGGTCGGTAGGCTATCCTGGAGCAAACATAATATCTTAGAAATAGCTACCCTTGATTAGGAAAAAAACCTGGCGGTCGACTAAGATTCCTAACCAAACTACTTCTTGTACGACCGCTTGTCAAGAAACATTTTAACCTGAACAAATACTTAACCCACCAAAATCCTTTCAAGGGCTGTTGTGGTACAGGTTTTAATTTTAATTTTTAACCTTATAAAAACATATCTACTTACATGAACATATTATTAGAGTTCTTTATATTTGTCACTTGAGGTACGCATGATTGCATAGAAGGATCAATCAAATAAGGATTGATGAATTAATTGCCACTTCTACTGGAATTATTTTTGTTTGAAAACTAGTTTCGCTTATTAAAAATTCATTATCAGCTCTAAAAAACATACGAAAATTTCAAAACATCAGCGCTTTGTTACATAAATTACGTATATGAAGAGTAATTATTTTGGTCGACTTTTAAAACAAAACCTGAAATATCCAACAAAAAATAGAAATTTTATGTTTCTGCTTATGCTAGCATACAATGAAATCCAAAATTTTCAAAGTTTAAGACCATTCTAGGAACACGATATTGAAGACAGGTTTAAAGTGTATCAAGTCTTTTGCCTGTACAAAATTTAGTATGTTGTTATTTTTTGTCCTCCAGTAAATTTTTAAAAATAGACATAACGGGTTTTGATTCTAAATTGCTCAAATATAATAACTAAGAATTACACAGTTACAGAATTAATATGAAATGTGGTTTTGCTTTAACTCATCTTATCAGAAGTGGTAGTTGGAACTCCATTAACACAGTTAGATTTTTTTTTTTTTTCACACTTCTACAAAGGGTAGATCCACGCAAAAAAGGGGTTGTGAAAAAAAAAAAAGTCCAAATGTTCGGATCCAATAAGGACCCATCTTGTCCATCAGGCTGTTAATGTCCCTTAAATTAACTGGATCCGCTACCCCCCCCCCCCCCCCACTGTCATCCTACTGTCGATTACGCCCTCTGATCCAACTCCGGGTGTTCTCTACAACAGATTTTTAGAGGAAACTAATTCTATCCTGAAAATAAGGAAATAGGAGCTCTGGCGTAAAATTATTTGTAAAATCCATATTTTCTCATATTAGGTAAAATCGTATTATGATCTTAATATTTTAAATTCTTAATTATTATTAACTATAGTAAAGGTTGACGATATGACCTTAATGACGGAGACTGAAAGCGAAGCAATAGAGCAGTTGGAAGCTTCAATGGAAATAGATGGAAAAGCCGTTTTACAGATATCGTTTGAGAAAACAGAATTAGTGTATACAGATAGAAACTTTCACAAGAAAATAGTATAGAAAAAGTACAGGAGAATTGAAGTAACAAACAAAATTAACGTTCGTTATTATAAATTAATGTAGCAATGGGTCGGAGAAGGAAAGCATAAAAGAGAAAATAAGTAAATTGGAAAGACTTCGCGACAAGCAGTTTATATAATAAAAGGAGCCTTTCAATAAACGCGACACTGTCTTATGTGAGGTAAGACACTACAATACGGTCGTCAAACGGGTGATACTGTAAGGAATGGAACCGTTTCCCTCCCCAGCCTAAGGTAAATGTTAAGGATAGATAGAAGAATACTAAGAAGAAGTACAAGAAAGGACATAAGAATAAGGGGATTAAGGTTCTATGACAATATGGTGAGAGTACACCCAGAGAAATTAAATAGTAAAATCTACAAAATTAGAATTCTAATTTCCTTGATTCTAAAAGAAAATTCTACAAGAGTGCTGGGGTGTATCAAACATATGAACAGACCCAGACTATTTCGATAGGGATGGCTACAGGAAAAGACTAAAAGAAATATAGGTTCTTGTCGGAAAGAGATATGCGAGAAGGAATAGCGTGGATCTAGGAAAGAAAGAAGGAGACATCGGAAAGAATGAGGAAAAGGTGGGAAAAGAGAAGGAAGGAGAGAAAAGGGGTATAAAAAGAAGTGAAAATAATCATATTCCCGTGGTATCTAAGACCGTTCCGTGAAAAAAAGAAATAATAAAGTTGGGTAGTTTATGTTGTAAGGATATTTGCAATTGTTTAAACACGATGATCCAACGAATTGCAAACTAGCATTCGTCGTCGAGTCTTCGCCCACTCTCACACGTAAAGAACTTCGATAATTTTAACTATCAGTTAATGTTTTATTTATCAATGAAAATCTTAAATTGAAGTATGCTATTCAGCATTATTTCTTGAATGATATTTTTACGTATAGCAGTAATTTTTAACCAGGTAAAAATGCACTGATTAGATGGTTGAAGTTTACGTAAAAGCATAATTAGACATCCATTTTTTTAATTTTAATCTAAAAGTTGTAAATCCAGATAGACAGAGACTATCAAGAAACACTTTTGGATAATGGACTGCATTATCAGTGCATACAACTAAAGTGCCACGAATCATATATTCAAACAGAATATCAAAAAGTAAAGATGACAGTTTGAGTTAGCAATATTTTTTATTCAGAAAATAATTATTTTATCTGGTTGGATTTTAATGTATAACCATACAAGTATATGACACTGTCCTTGTCCTTCCTTGTTCGTTAAGACCTAACAAAAACTTAGGTGTTATTCACACCTACATGTTAACATGTTATTCAACTTGTAAACATCAGGAGATAAAATATTATTATTATATTGTTTTAATTACAGTATTACTATGTTATAGGAATCTGAGCAGATCTATCATTCAGCTTCTTTTCAGCCTTCTCTGGCTGTTTTATTGCGTGTGCTTTGCTGCACTGTCGTTTTTGAGGGTTTTGGGATTTGTAATCTTATTTAATCGTTAAGCATGCGAAGGTCAGTATGTAGAGTTATGTTTCCTTACGTGCTATGGTGAATTTGTGTTGTCCTGGACGCTTTTTCCTCAAAAATGTATTTGATAGCTGTAACATTGTGCCCAGGACGGAAAAGCTACTCGGTAGAAATGGTATCTCCGTATCGCATGTTATAAATTCTATGTTATAAATATGCTCATGAATAATTCTGAATAAAAAATAAAAGTCGACTCACCTGATAATTTAAATAAAATAAATTGAATAAGAAAAAAATGTATAGTGTAAAAGAATTATTCATAAAAAGCAGTATATTCATAGCCGTTGAATAAATAAAATAAAATGAACCGTAAAACAATAATTAAAATAAATATGTGCCTTTGATAGGAAGATTGTTACACTAACTAAATGCTGTATCAGTTTCAGTTCTTATGCTTGAAAAGACGTCTGAGAACCCTAGGCTGAGGATTATTATGGTTCCTTAATTCTATCGACCGATTTGTTCCAGTAAGGATCACTCTGATTTGTGTTATATATTCGATTGGCATTAAGTTTGAAATAGGATACAATATAGCCCATAATAGCGTGATATGATCTGTGCAAAGTTTATTGTACAATGAATAATATTACTGATTCATGATGATTTCTGTTTATAGGATTTCGTGCTACTAACTTGCTAATTAATTTAAAATTGAAGGGTTTGGTGGATGAAGGAGTTATGTAACAAGACACAATTTTGAGCCTGTTGAAAGAATTTTTTTACATGTTACATAGCCCCTTCATCATTCTCGTATATATTTGTCTAGATGTTTTGAAACGTTTAGATTTTGTTACCGAACTCTTCTGCACCTAACTCATTTATTCAATGAAACCTTCAATAACCTTTTAGTTAATAATTAAATAAGCTGGAGAGTAGATTGGTTCAAAATTAAGATTATTGTGTATTCAAATTATAACTAAATTGTTTTAAAACTTGAAAATATTAACTGGTTTAATGTTATAATTTTGATGCTGAGAAATTTCTAATTATTCAGTGGGCAAATCAACTCTGACCTGAGAGCACTGGCATGCTCTCAGGTCAGAGTTCTAGCTCACCTGATGGTAGAAACTTTATATTCTGTTATTTCAGCTGTAGATAAACTTCGAAGACTGAATATTCTCTTTAGACACACGTGCTCATAAAGTGGGTAGCCTTAAATAGGGCATAAATCCCGGTTGTTGAACTCCATTTCGGCCATATCTCTACCTTTCACAACCGTAGTTCCAGTGACAGTACATCCTTTCCAAAGTACTGAACCCAGACTCTTCATGGGTTGTATGTAGTAGCAGTGATATTTTTTCTTTTTTTCTCATGTCAAGTTGTATGTGGCAGAATTCAGGTTTGAGGCTGGAGAACTACGTTATGGTTGACGTTCTTCAAATAATCGTGGCTTGCTTGGCCCGCTCTCTTAATAGTCCAGTCGATAAACATATTGCAGAGTGCATAAAATATGAGATTATTTTTGACCTCAGATCTTCGTAAAGAGTAGTTAGAAGATACAAACTAATAGTCCACGCCCTGTTAGTGGAGAGGGGGGGGGGTTAGCTAACGGTAGGGAGAGGGGAGAAGTTCCCATTTTTGAGTTTTTTCGATCATATCTCGAAACAGTGGCTCTACAAAAATGTGTTTCGAATAAAAATAAATGCTTATTAAATTTTCTACAAAATTGTGTGTGTGTATATATATATATATATATATATATATATATATATATATATATATATATATATCAAACTTCTAATGGTCTTCGAGATATACGCTATTAACATCGAAAATTAAAAAAAAAAAAAAATATTAATTTTTATTCACTTTTTGTCAAATATTTGCTTCTAGTGCCTTCCAAGATCGTTTTTGAAAAAACGAATCTAAGTTGCGGGAAGGCATCCATATACGTTTTAGGCACTGAAGCGACAAAAAGTGAAAACATTAATTTTTTTTTCTAAAATTATCGAATATCTCGAAAACCATTATATAAACAAATATGTATATAAACAATTTTATTGAAAATTTAATTAGCTTTTATTTCTATTTGTAACACATTTTTCTAGAGTCCACTGTTATCAAGATATAATCTAAAAACCTCCAAAATGGGATCTTATCCCCTCCCTCCAACTGTTAGCTCAACCCCCCCCCCCCCCCCAGGGGTTTGTTGAATTGAATAGTTTCGTGGATGAAGGGGTTATGTTGCGTTAAAAAAAATATATAATCTAGTTTATTGGATAAAGTGTTTATGTTTATGTGCAAAGTGATTTGAAGAAAAATCTGAATATTTTAAAAACAAATAGAAAAACAGATATGAAGAAGATGAAGAGGCTATGTAACATTTTCCTAATAAAGAAAAATGTAAAAAAAATTCTTTAAAGATAAATTACTTAAAATTTTGTTTATAACCCCTTCATCCACCAAACCTTTCAATTACGGATTGCACAATTAGCGTTAATGGATTATATGATTTATACAATTATTGATTAAAAAATGTTGGGCATTTTAAATCCTAATACTGTGCTGCAGTGAGAGCATCGTTCTTTGTTAAGGTTTTTTGAGAACTAAAATGTATTTTCATATATCTCCTGCTTGGATGTAAAAGTCACTAAATGCAATTTTTTTTATGTTCGACAAAAAGTCATTCTGTGTTGACATTATCATTCCCTATAAGTATAAAAAAAAAAAAGCAAGTTAATATTACTGCTATATATGCACATTAGAAAATGACAAAATTAACTATATTACTATATGAGAGACTTTTAAAATGAGCATTTTTCCGTTTGAATATTGTAACGGAAAAAATTTGACTTCGTTACTTAATGACTTTTACCTCCAAGTAGACGATATACCAATATCATAAATATGATTTTTATTTCAAATTTCAAATACTTTGGATGGTTATAAGATTTTAAAAATGATAATAAATGTACTTATTATATTTGGGAATAGTCTATATACTAAACTAAATACTGACAAATCACTTAAAAATTCGAATTAAATATTATAACAACATGCGTACGTCGACTATTGAAAAACATAGCTGCTATGAAACTCAATTATATTTTTCCTTTATTTCTGGGGAAAAAAAAAAAATATAGATATAATTATTATTATAGAATAATAAATAAATTTCACAATTCCTCCTAATAGACCTGAATTGCATCATTTGTTACAGATTAGAGATTTTTCCAAATCTAACATAGGTTTCTAGTTTTTCGTTCTCTGGATCCAATGGTGGAATACGAATTCATACAAGAAAAAATTAAAAATAACATTTATTAATTTTATTAATAACTATATCGTAAAATCAACTATGAGAAGCAATTATATTAAAATAATTAAATTTGAGTTTAACATTTAAAATTTCAGAATCAAACAATTTACGATGTTTACATATTATTAATAAATTATAATATGGTTAGGGTATTATGATTTAATATAACTAATAATAAGTAGTTAATTTAGAGTGCCAAAGCTTAGTCTCACCTAGGAAATTTATTAGGTAAAAAAAATAAAAGATACGTTCAGAAATTGAGAGAATCTAGAAAACAAAAATTGACTAATGCAACAAAACTCAAAAATTATGTATAAAAATATTTATTTTCTGTAGATTTCCCAATATTCAATAAATATCAACATTTCTTTTTTATTATCATTATATTATTATAATATTATTTTTATTAGTTTTATTCATTATCTGCATGCTATCTATGAGTTCCCTATTTTCCCTCAACTAGTTCAAACAATTACTTTAAATGCACTAAACTAAAAAAAAAATGTTTTATGCAAGTAGGAATTTTATAAATCTAATACAATGCTCTCTTCCAAAATAAAAATTATCTCAAAAAGCAACTTAAGGATGTTTTTATTAATAGCTATATGGGATTCATAGAATAATTTTAACACTGAATCAGTTACCAAAAGAAAAAAAAAAAAAAAAAATGATATTTATTTTAAATTTTTAGAAATATTCTCATTGCTTTTAGCATTTAAATTCTTGTTCTTTATTTAGAAAATAAAAAATGGAAAAGAAATCAGAATGAATTGTCAAAAGATTAAAAAGGCATTCGCACAACTTTTGTTATTTATGTAATAATTGGTTTATATACTATACCATTATATATATATATATATATATATATATATATATATATATATAGAGAGAGAGAGAGAGAGAGAGAGAGAGAGAGTGAGAGAGGAGACAAATGTGTACATTATAATTGTTTTTAAGGAAGAATGTTTCTTTAAAATCGTGATGTTTTTTCTTTTCCACTAGTAAACGTTTTTCTCTTTTAAGGGGAAAAAATAACAACATGATAATTATTATAATTTAAAATGACTAAAACCCTAAAAGGACTCATAACCTTTCAACTATAAAGAAAACATTTTTTTTTTCTAAGAAATCAGATTTTTACTGGATGTTATTTTTACCTGGTGATCGATCACACAGGGTTTGCATTCTATCTTCCAAATTTAACTGTATTTCAATTTGCGTCTATGTTTTCAATTTAATTTAGAAAATATCAAATAAAATTTGTGCCAAAGTTAAGCACAATCTGTGATTTGCTCTTGCAGCCAGGCAATTTAAAATAATACCCTGAAAATATTTATATATTAAAAGTCTAAGTTGGAGTATATATATATATATATATATATATATATATATATATATATATATATATATATATATAAAGCTAACTTCGGACCCCTGTTTATTTGTTTATACTGTGTAACTGTATAACTATTTACTACGTAGGATGAAAAATTAAATGATTGAACTCCCTAAGAAGTATCATTCCGCAAAATAGCGTCTCTGATAAGCTTTAATGAAAAACCCAAAACACTTATATTTTTCAAGTTAAAACAGCATATTACTTTAGGAAAACTTCCAAAATACATATTCTTTTTATTCTTAGTCAGTAATGGTTGAATTGTTCACTTTCTGGAACAACTTAATACTTCTGCTATTAGCTTCTAAATTCAAAAGAAAATAAATACATCAACTAAAAAGTATTGGTTGTATTAAGAACATTTAATTTTGTCAATTAATAACAAAAATAATAGAACGTTTATCGAATCCTAAGGCTCGACGCCAAAACCACCAACCTCGCACTACACTCTTCCAACCCACACAATCAAAATCCAAATCTTCTAGGACAGCACAAGCACAATCCTCCCATCTAGGTTTCGATCTACCCCTCGGACGCTTCACTAATTGCTCTAAACTGATTAACTGTTTTAAAATTCGGCTATTATTAAACTCAATACCCATTTTAACCGTAAAACCTGAGCAATTCTCACCGAAATACATCCCGTTATGCATTGTGAAACCTTCCAAATTCGTATATCAATCCTTTTTTGAGCTAAACATTCTACGCAATATTTTAGTCTTCACAAACTACTAGGTGTTCTGATCTTATATTAAGCGGCTACATGTCGCATTCATAAAGACATGTGGGGAGGCTAATGTTTTTTTTTTTTTTTTTTTAAATTTCTGGATAATTGGTGCAAACTTATTTATATTGACTATTGTCCATTAAGGAAAAACTGGATAGGTTCATTTTTGTCCACAATAAGATAAATATTTTGAGCAACCCATATGTGAGTCCTACTCATCACGTATAAGTAGGCAAGTTGTAAAATGGCAATGGTATCTTTTTATACAATTGGCAGTACAACTTGCCTACTTTTACAGATGTGTAGGACACCAATATGGATTGCCCAAGGTATTTATCTTATTGTGGACAAAATTGAACTTATCTAGTTTTCCCCAAATGAGACAGATATGATATTTGCTTATTATCCAGTGTAAATAATAAAAGGAAGAAAGAGATGATTGGGGTCCTTGGTCATTTAAAAAAAAAGAATAAAGAAAAGAATTTTTACGCTACGCCCTGATGAAGGCTTGCACTATAAGCCGAAACGTTGGCACAGTAGATTAATATTATTGTATCCTGATTTTAAAACTTTAAAATCATTTAATTAAGCTTTGCCAAGCAACGCCATTCTCGTAAATTATTAAAGAGCTTTCTTGACTGAGTATTAAAAGAGATGGGTGCGATGAGTCAAAAAAATACTTAAGGCAATTTTTACGAATAGTTAGGCAATTTTTATTCCTTTAGAATACAATATGTTTGTTAGCATTGCCCTTTTTTTTTTTTTTTTTTTTGTTCGTTTCCACCTAACATCACTTTTATTAGTGAATGATTAATGTTTAATAATTACACTTAGATTTTTATAGTCATTAGATGAAATTATTGCCGTTATAGTCAAGAAAGTAATTGTTAAGATTATGCAGAATTGCATTGAACCGCTAAAAATCCCGATATATGCTTTGTACACTGACAGGAAAATTATTCTACCTAATTAATTTTATCGGAGTTGAGCTTTGGGGCTCTACTTAACCATCCAATTCATCCCGTATCCAATCCTTACAATCCAAAATCCTTCGACAAATCCTCAAGACTCCTTACTTTGTCACCAATAAACTTATCCATAAAGATCTTAATGTTCCATATGTTGCTGATTTAGCCCAAACCAGATACCAATCCTTTCATAGTAAGCTCCATAACGACTTAAATCCCCTAGTTTCTCAACTTTCTTTCCACTCAATTCCCGATAATCCTCCGATGGGTCTGAAAAGAAGATGGCCCTGAGATCTTCTTGCGTAGATTTTTTGTGCTACTGATGAGTAATTCTTCTCAAGTTTTGACATGTTATTGTAAAGGTTTTCTTAACACATTTACTTGATGTATACTTGTACAGTTGTAAATTTCAATAAATTGATTTTTTTTTAAAATAATAATAATTTTTATTGTTTTCTTGGCAAAAAGTTTAATTTTTTTAAAAGGGTTTTCGTGCCCATATACCTTAACCAGTATATATAAACCGTATTATGATTAAAAAAAAATGATTACATAAAATCAAACAGTTTTATTAATAAGGTTTATATTAAGAAATTCGCTGGCTATAACTTACGCCGACTTGTCACTAGCCGACTAGTCGGCTAAGCCAATCATTGCCTCCGTTCGGTTGACGTCATCAATGTTTATATGTATGGCGCTTTGTTTGTAGGCTATCTAACCATCTGTACATGCAGCTATAGGTTTAAGTACATTCTATATTATTTCTTCTTTATTTTTACAAACGGGTCGATGTATAACGGAGTGTTTTTTGAAAAATAATTAAAAATTCAGCAGTTTACTTAGCATTAGTAGTTAATTGCGATATTATTTATAGAACCTATAATATATATTAGGCAAACAGTAGCTAGCATGTAATTGAAGGGTTTAGTGAAAGAAGGGGTTATGTCAAATTTAAAAAAAAAAAATACAATTTAATCTCTTGGATAAGCAATTTATGTGCAGAAGTGTTAGATAGCAAAATCTGAATATTTCAAAACAGCCAGAAAAAGAGTATGAAGAAGATGGAGCTATGAAAATGTTTCCTGCTAAAGGAAAAAAAAAAAAAAAAAAACTTTTGAACATAAAATACTCAAAAAAATTGTGTTTTGTTAAGTAACTCTTTCTTCCACCATGAACTTTAATTGTAAAAAAACTTACATGTAAATGGGTTAAAATAACAGTTCCCTATAGTGTTCCTCCTACTTTTTTATAACATTTCAATTAAGAAGTAAAGTAAGAAGCAAATTAAGAAGTACTATTTTTTATTCATGACACAAAACTAAAACTGTGAATAAAAAAAATAGTATGTTACCTATGTTCTTTATTTAGTATCTTTAATCATTTTTTTAAGTTGGATAATTAATTAAAAAAAAAGAGTTCCTATTCCTGGATTAAAAACAAACTGTAAAAATAAATAAATAAAACCTAGAAATATAAACAAACGAAAATAGCCGACAATGCATCGCTTTTTGCTGAATTATCGCTAACTACAAAAGCAGCTGATTGTTTAGCCCATCTCTAGTTTATAACCGCCCCTAGCGTTGTTTATAACGTACTGCATTTAATAGCTTATAAAGACTGATGTGGTTTTGACTAAATTCTTGTTGGTTATGCCCCATCTAGTTTAAAACTAATAAATTATATTAATTTAAAATTTTGCCATTTTTAATACAATTATTTTTAAATATTTATTTTTTTAAATACTGCTTGCTTTTTAGTTCTTTAATGTTTTTAATAATCCTAATAGATTTTATATACACTGTTTAAATAATATGGAGACATCTACGGATCTCAGTAAAAACAAAACTTTCAGCCGAGAAAATTGTTATAACGATCCGTTTTCTAGTCGAGGTGAATTTCCTTCTCCAAAGACAAAGACAAACAAACGGTTCGGAGTCATGGGTAGTCTCTCGATCGGACGAACGAAGCCTACTGGCCTTTGAAAGAAGAATTCTGCGGTGCATTTATGGACCTAAGAGAGTCGGGGAGGCATACCTCGAAGAACTAATGAAGAAGTGTATAATCTCCTGGAAGGGTCAGACATAATGAGACACGTGAGACTGGGAAGACTGAGGTGG
Organism: Euschistus heros; assembly: GCA_003667255.2. Classification (NCBI taxonomy): domain Eukaryota; kingdom Metazoa; phylum Arthropoda; class Insecta; order Hemiptera; family Pentatomidae; genus Euschistus; species Euschistus heros. The sequence continues at coordinate 24,343 of RCWM02000748.1, forward strand.
GCCAGCCATGTTGCTCGTATGTCGGAGAATGTGATCCCTAAAAAATTATTGATGGAAGATATACACATGACCAGGAGCAGAGAAAGACCCCGCCTAAGATGGATGGACGGCGCACAGTGGGGCAAACGTGGAAAAACCCCCCAAATCTTATGATTTTTTTTTTTTTTTTTCATTATTTTTGTTACCTAAATAAATGTAGCATAAGGTTGTGGAACTGCTTTTTTGATTATTTCATTACCAAAGTCTGTACACGTCCTTGAAGTTGCCCTTTTCTGGAGTTGAGAAAATAACACGGTTCTGAAGTTCTGTTAAAATGATGTTTTATGAGACTGATCTTTTAACAAACATTTTGCGAATCCCTTTGAACTTCACTATTGATGTGTACTGGTTTATGGACTATTTTTATTTCGTTAATGTAGCCACAACCTTGACTGCCAAGAATTTTCGAAGTTAGCTGTCACGTAAATTTAACTTATGTTTTTTCACTTGGTCTTTCAAAAAAAGCTACACCGAACTAGGCTCTCTTTAGAGGTTCAAATTGAAGTAGAGGTATCTGAGAAAGCGTATTATAAATATAAATCCCAGCTTCGGACATATTTGTTCAGGGGATGAATTTATGTGTTTTTTTTTATTATACAGAAAATGATTTTTAGAAATTATTTTTTTTTTTTTTTATAACTAGGATGTGAAAATTGGCTTACTATATATGTATATTTGTTTTTATTAGTCTGTCTTATTTAATATATATATATATATATATATATATATATATATATATATATATATCTTTTCTTGGTTTTTTTTTTTTTTTTTTCTTAATCCATTGTAAAATGATATGTATGATTTCTGTTTTTATTTACAAAAATAAGTAACACACACTTAACTCTTCTTGAGAGAATTAGTACCAAAATATTGCAGAAAGTTTAATTTTCAAAAATAAAAGTTTTGGACTTTGAATGATCAACTTATGGAGTTATTATTTGTATCACTGAGTTCTAATTATTGTATACCTTAGTTGTCTTATGAAGATTATCATATTTATTTATTTTATTCTTTTATATCAATGTTATTTATTCTTTTATATTCTACCACTGGAATCATTTTCGCTCTATATTTATAACTACGCTTTATACTATTTAGTGTTTGGACTTATGAATAATTGACGTTCGGATCATCGGCGCTCTTCTGTTTAAATGGAATTAATACGAGAGTGTCTTTTTCTAGTTATTGTGAGTTTCATTACGTTCTCTTTATTTTCATTTTTTTTTGTTTTTGTATTTGTATTAGTGTAGTGATATTAGTTTATGAAATTGGTTTAGTATTAGTATAGTGGCAATTTATAAGGAAAGAAAGAATGGAAGATTTTACGGTTAAACATGAAGTGTTGTGCGAAATATTATTTACCAAAGCTCGTCCGTGGGAAGTCAGTTTAAAGGAACGGTTTGTCGGTCTACAAGAAGAACGGTTATCTCAAGTAATCGATCATGTAAAAAGAAGATTTCGGCCCCAGTTTCTAAAAAAGATAAGACAGGTAAATCATAGTAGAGAACATTTTATCAAAAATAATATGGAGTGGTTACAGAATTTGTCATTTTGTGATTAATTTTGAAAAAGTAGTAAAATGTACTCCTACTGATAAAAATGTGGGTGGTAGGCCTTCAAAAGATTTTAATAAATGTGGAAGAAAGGCTAAACAATATAAAATAGAGGATTTGAAAATAAAATACTCCCAAGAGTTAATAAACCCGGCAGGATCGACAGGTCAAAAAAAGGAAAAAGTTCCTATGTTAGATACAGATAAGGCTTTAGCTCTTTTGACTCAAGCTGAACTATCGAAATATCAATACAATATTATAAAGAAGGTTATAAAAGATTTTGGCTTTAATATACTACCCAGTTATAAAAAGATAATGGAATCCAAAATTAAATGTTATCCTGAAAATATCCACATATCTGATACCTCAGCACAAGTCCCCTTGCAAGATTTACTTGATCATACAGTTAATAGGATTGTAGAAAGTAAATCACTAGCCGAAAAGGAACAATGGGACGATAACTTAGTCCTTCACACAAAATGGGGGCTGGATGGTGCATCAGGCCAAAGCCAATATATGCAAACATTTCAGATTAATAATGTGCACGAATATCCATATGTAACTATCAGGATATTGTAATTCAGGATAAAGACGAAGATGATGTTAGCCAACCAGAAGATATTTCTGATTCACATTTGTTTATGACCTCCCTAGTGCCTGTACAAATAACACCTGTAAATAACAGCGATATAAAATTCTGGTTGAATAATCGACCAAACTCAACACGATATTGCAGGGCTCTTAAGTTTCAAATTAAAAAAGAAACCCCTGCGCTAATTAAAGAGGAAAAAAATCGCGTAGAATTTGAAATAGCCAACCTCAAAGATTCGATAATACATTGTGGAGAACGCACACTACGAGTAGCCCATGCCCTGTATTTTACTATGATAGATGGAAAAGTGGCACAAGTTGTATCTGAAACACCAACGGCAAGCAATTGTGTAATTTGCGGAGGTAAGCCTACGCAGCTCAACGATCTATCAAGACTCGGAAAGTTTCAGAAGGATGAAGTTCTCCGAATGGGTATGTCAACGTTGCATGCCCGAATTAAATTTATGGAGTACATATTACACCTTAGTTATAATAAACCAATCGAAGCCTGGAGGACTTCAGCAGCTACTCGCATTCAACGAGATAAGAAAGCTGACGAAGTGAAAAAAAAAAAACTACGAGCAAAACTAGGTATAATCGTAGACATAGTGAAACAAGGAACTGGAACTACCAATACGGGTAATATTTCTCGGAAATTTTTTGAAAATCCACCATTGACCGCTGAAATTACGGATATCGATGAACAATTGATTCACAGACTTAAAATATTTATTTATTGGAAGTTATTTGTGGTCAGTCACCGATAGATCCTGTAAAAATTTAAGAAATATACAGCAGCAGAAACAGCTGAAATAGCTGTCACAAAGTACCACTGGTACTATCTGCCGTCCACTGTTCACAAAATTCTATTTCACGGAGCAGAAATAATAGAGCACGCGGTCCTTCCTAATGGTTCTCTCTCTGAAGAAGCTCAGGAAAGTAGAAATAAGAACTATAAACAATACAGAAACATCATTCCAGAAAGTTCTCTCGAACAGCAACAAATGAAGATGTTTTTCATCTTATCATGGTGACTTCTGATCCCGTGATAAGTAATTTAAGACCAGATTATAAAAAAAAGAAGTTCCCATTATGTGATGAAACTTCTTATTTACTGTTATAAAAAAAGGAACAATTAAAAATTGTTTTTTTCTTTACTTTTATAGTTAATATATTTTATTTGTGTACATATGTAGTATGAGTGAATATAATCTTTTTTATTATTTTAAATATGATTTTTTTTTTTATCATTAGTTCATTATGTATCAAATTGAAAAATATGAAGATCAAACTTCTTTGTTGATATAAGATTGACAATTTTAAATAACTGTCCAATCCATTCAATAGAGTTCAACTGAAATCACTTTGTAAAACTTTTTACATTTTTCAAATTATTTAAAAAAATTTAAAAAAAAATTAATTTATTTCCAAATATAACTTAATAATGAATTTTAACCTAATTGAAGGAATCTTGGGTATATAATAGAGGTATATAAAATAAATTTCATTCAATTTATCACCTAAAAAACATACATGTAATAATAACAAACTTGATTTTTAATTTTTTTTTTTTTTAAATTTATAAATTGAAAACATGGCTCAATGCTAATGATCAGATTGCTCTGTTTATGGTTTTATTTTATTCAGCAGCTTAAATAGCATATAAATATACCCCAAAATTGCTTTTATTAATTTTTTTTTTTGCTGTTTGTTCTTAAATGTTGACCCTTTCTGATCATCGGATGAAGCTGATTATGATTTCATTCAATTTAGCACCTCATGAAATATATAATTCCAAAATTTCAAGCTTATAGCACGAACCGTTTAGAAAATATGAGGTTTTTACCCATTTTGGGCCATTTTGCCCCACTGTGCGGCGTAGCGGAGGATGCTAGGAGGATTCTGGGAGTCAGGGATTGGAAGAGAGCTGCCCAACGAAGAGCAGACTGGTGGAAGCTGTTAGAGGATGCCAGGGACTAGTAATAGTCTGTCGAGCAATCAGGAAGAAGAAGAAAGACAAATAACAAACTTTTCATTCGAGCAACACAAACAGAGCTAGAGCATGTCCAAATATTACATTTCTGGGGGTGAAAAAATTGTTACACATATTGTTGAGTACGAAAAAGTCGCTAAACCAAAAAGACTTATCTATATCAAAAAGTTAAGATCCCCAGCCAAAGCGCATATTATGTCTAAAAATGTTTTTGCCAGTCAGAATATGAAAATTATTTATTATGTCGTAATTTAATCTTATTATTATTGATACTGTCCGCATAAGTGTTAATGAATTAAATACAGTAAATAATTTATTAAAAATGTTAATTTTGAAAATTAGAGGTAAACTATGCTTTTTTAATGAAGATTTAAAGGATTAACTTCTAATTATGTATTACAAAATTATTGTTTTCATTTAAAATATTAAAACTTTTTTTTTTTTTTAATATACCTTAACGTTTTGTTTAATAAGGGGAATTGTTGGTTTTTGTTCTGCTCGTTAGCATCTTTGGCTTTGTTTATTTAGGCTTGAATTTATTGTTTTATTTGTTTTTATACCTTTATATCTTGATATATATAATGTGTGTTGAAACACTTTGATTGATCATAAACATGCGCAGTGCAAAACGATCCATTAGCACAAATATTTTCTATTACTAGATATTGGGAACGGTAGCATAGAACATAGAGAGTAATTACTTTAATCATAACTGGCTCAGTGATCGGGTTATTTTGGCAGCCAAAAATGTTGATGTTGACGAAATTAGCTTCCAGATACAACAGTTGTCACCAGGCGATCTGATGTCTTAAAATCAATCAATGCTGTTGTTGATGAAAATAAAAGTGTAAATTTTCCAATTGAATTTTCAAATTTACTAGATATACCAGGAATGCCACCACATAATCTTTGATTTAAGATTGGTTCACCTATTATTCTCCTGCGTAATTTGAATCCACCTCGATTATGCAATGGTACACGTTTGGTCATCAAAAAGATCACCGGAAATATTCTTGAAGCCACTATTTCAACTAAGAAATTTAAAGGAGAAGTGGTCCTGTTGCCACGTATCCAGTGATACCATCAGAATCTACGATACTCTTCAGAAGGCTACAGTTCCCCATTCATTTAGCATTTACTATGTCTATAAATAAGTCTCTTGGCCAAACAATGCACATTTGTGGATTAACTAGGAAAATCCATGTTTTTCTCATGGGAAACTAAAGGTTGCATGTTCACGTGTAGGAAAACCGTCGAATCTATTTGTGTTAGCTAAAGACAGGTTAAACAAAAATATTGTCAACCGATTAGTGCTGGTGTAAATTGAAGTTAAAAGTATTTATAATTAAAAATAATAAATATTATTGTTGAAAATTTAAAACTATCTGCCCTACCCACCTCATTTATAAGTTTAATGATACATGTTATCAACTAACAGTTTGTTATATACTCATTTGTTACAAACGTGAATAAAAAAAAAAATTATAAAATTCTGAATTAATTAATTTGTACTAATTTTTTGCTTAATATCAACCATACGAAAATGTTGATCAATCGTGTTCAATGACTTTCCCCTTCAATCCCAATCCAGTGGATTTTTATACCGGCTTTAACGTTTTCTTCTTCGTCCGTGTATAATAATTTCATTTTATTAAGAGGTACAGTAGTAGAACATCAGTCATGGAGGTCGCCATGTTCTTTTAAAAATGGTATCTATGTAAAAAAACATAGCGGGTCCCCATGGCTGATGTTCTCCTAACGTTAGCTATTAAATAGTTTACTGCAATGTAATATAACGAAAATCTTAGCCACAGGAACGCATGGCCGGGTCGTCTAGTTTTATTATAATTACTCATGGATTTGAGTTGTATTTTTCTATGAATTTATGGTTCTGCTGTCTGTGAGGGTGTTTTAGGTGTATCTATTTTGGTTTGTTTAGTTCATAATAAAGGTAATAATGGTTTATAAAGTATATGTGTTTTATCTTGATAAAGTCCGTTTTAATATTATTATTTTTGATCCGTCTGTTAAATAGGTTTCTAATATTAAAGCATATTTATGGTTACTTGTATTTTGTTTGTTTACACATTTTTATTCAATCATTTTTCTTCAGTCTCTTGAATAATGTAGGGGTTTAATATTCTTTTCTTTAGATTACATGGTCTTTTTTTTTTTTTATGATAATAGCCACTTATAATATTTACAGTGGCTGTGTAAAGTTAGTTGAATTTGAGTTAATTATTCCTTTTATAATGTGATTAATTTTACTTTTTATAGCATTCGATAAATCTCCTAATGCTAACCTTTTATTTAATTTTCGGGTTGCGTGAAATCTTACACTTAGGAATTTTCAAGATTGTATAAGGATATACTGTTAATGTTGTATGTACGGCTTAGGGGAGTGTTCTAGGCCAAGCCGATAAAATAGTTGTAGGGAAGTTTGTAACAAACACTGTTCCTTTAATATATTGAGTGGGGTCATGTTAACTTTCGAGGGGGAACATGGTTTATGGGGTCTTCACGGCTATTAAATTTAATAATACTGATGAGGAAATTGTTTACCAAGTAAACTTAAGAGGTAATTAAGTTTTATACTTGCAAGTAATTGAATAATTTCTAAAGTAAGCGGCTGTGGTTGATTAAAGCATATTAACTTTTTAAAATTTAAATTCCTTACATTTCTCAAGCGATGTTATACAAAAAAAATTAAAAAAATCAATAAAAATAAAAAATAAGATACGATTTTATTTTAATTTATTTTATTAATCAACTCTTTTTTACTGGTTATACTCAAGAATGATGTATGTAACTGACTTATCTATAAAAACATTTCTTTAAGTCATTATTTCGTAAGAATATTATTAAATGGGTGATTTCAAAATTCGGTACAATTTAAGTCACAATGGTATTTTAAAAATTATACTGAACATCAAATTTTTATTTTAGTTTACATGGCCAAGTACCCATTGTACCATTATGGACTCCCAACAAAAATGATATATTTAAATATATAACCGGAGTAATTGACATTTATGCATAGTATTTACTCACTCCCTAGTTTTCACAACTTGAAAATGCTCGCATTTCGAAAATATTTAAGGCCTTCTCTTACACTTTTTTTCAAGTTTGAAAATATGAAGGAGTATTGTTTTCTATTTTTTAACCAAAAATAATTTTGTGATTGATATTTAGCCTTGTTAGCACTATATACATCAACATAAAAAAGTGTCACAACCCTCTAGTTCACTCCCTAGATTATTTTTGGAAATCCCTCCAGTGCTCTCTAAAAGAAAAATTTAAGGGGTGTTTTGTATTAGGCAGCACTATTTATGGTAGACCTGTCGAATGCCATCTGTTTCAAGACGCTGAGCTCGTTGAAGGTGTATTGACTCCTCTCGGTAAGTACCGTCTTTTAATTCACCCTCACTCCCTAGGGTGATAGCACGTACCTAAAAGGCTGAAAATGTAATACATGTATACAACCCAAGTTTATAATATACATAAGTCATTAATTTCGCTTTTCTTTTCTTTAATGTAATAAATATGATATTTTTCTCACTTCCTAGAAAATAAACTCACTTCCTAGTCGTGTTTTTTTCCTTATCTAGATCCCAACACACTCCCTAGATTTAATACTTATTATTTATTTAATATATCTAGAAATATTGCAGATTATGTATGTCTACTTCACAGACTTCACATCTCAGAGAAACAATTTATGAATGTTTTATGTAGTGAACATTTTTTTTTTAAATTGGAATTGTCCCGAAATATTGAAATAACCCAAATAAAGAAAATAAAAAACATCTGGCTGAAGAATATTTTGACCCTTTGCATCACTCATTCCACCAAGATATAATTCTAATCTGATTTTGCTAGACTAAAATTGTTTTAATTTTTTTCATCACGTACGAAAGGTACTTAAAAGATTTTAAAAATTATGTTTCATTATGAGTCAAGAACTATTAAATATTTTGTATCGAAATTCATATAAATATTATATCCTCTACATCATAAAATAGAGTTATTCTTTAAACAGAAGGGAAAATTAAAAAAAATATATATAACAAGTTTCGTGTAAACGGATTCAAAGAGTCTAGAAGTATGACATCCTAGAAAGGCAACAAAGAGGTTTTCTGATCCTCCAAAAAAAACACGAGGTATTTTCCTTTTATTTTTATCGTTATTGTTATCTCTGAGATTTTTTTTTCTTAGAAAATGAAAAATTACGAATCTTAGAGCTAGCAAAAAAAAAAAAAGAAGAATAAAAAAAGATAATAATAACAAAATATTAAAAAAATATTTCTTTTAATTTTAAAAGTCATCTTTTAAAGAATAGCTATTAGATTGACAGTCATCTGAAATAGATAAATAATAATAGCAAGTGAACGCGAAGGTCCGATGCCGACACTTACGACCAAGAGCATTACCTATTTTCGTTTTCCTCATTTCATGATTTTACAAAATCATACATTGCATATCTTTAATACAATCTTTAATCAATTTTTATCTACTCCCTAAAACATACGATATTTTTTTTTTGGGGGGGGGGGGGGGGTTCGTTCACTTGACAACTTTGCATTAAATATATTTACCAGATGAATTTTCTATAATAACGTGTTAATTAACCTAAAAGGCTTTTTTTTATTTAGTTCAACCATCAATAATATATTCTACATAATATCTGTATATTATAAAATATTTTATAATTAATTATGTAATATTTTATAATAATATGAATAATATTTTTTTTTTATAGACATTTTATCAGCATAAGTAGCCATATTTCGCACGCACCTATTTGTTCGACAGTTAAGTGAAAATTAGTATTGTGAATTCTAAGGAGACACGAACTAAGAAAATTACCGAATGTTCCCTGATTTTATATCTTCTTCAACTATGTTTATCTGCGGTAATGTAGACCTAAAAATTCACGATTTTTTCTATATTCTTAATCTTAGTCTCTATCATAACCTATAACGCCGAATTGTAATAGTTTCTATTACTAACCAAATGTTTGGTTATAAAATAAATTATTCTTTATTTAATTTTAATGTTAGCGACAATTGAAGACGCTTAGAAAGGAAGGAATGCTTTAGTCCTATAAGATAAGTGAGTGCTAATTAGTCGGTATCATATGTGATAAACTGATGATGTTTTCAATCGGAGGTGATTTTAATATTTTAGTAGAAATATGAGATGAGGAAATATTTTTGAACAGTATAGGGAATAATTCACCTAAATCGAAGTACATATTCCACACGTACGGGTGCACCAATGTAAAAAAAGAAATACATACTAGAAACCGTCTCGTTATCGGGTGACTATTCTGGTTAAGTTTTATGATATATTGGTTATGTAGGGTAAGGCTCGTTCACACTGAGGCGATATTACAGAGGTATATCGTAAGCGATGTATGATACGCGATACGTACAGATATAATTTTTTTTTTTATTTCAAAATTTATTGAAATTTACAACTGTACAGAATATATACATCAAGTAAATGTATATAATAATTCTAATAACATGTTTAAACTTGAAAACAACTTCTCATAAACTACTCATGCACTAGAGCTACTAGAACTACTCATTCACTTTATTAAAACTTCTACACTAGAAGATCTCTAGGCCATCTTCGTTTCAGACGCCTCGGAGGATTATCAGGAATAGAGTGGGAAGCAAGTTGAGAAACTAACGGATTTGAGTGAGTATGGAGCTTACTATTAAAGGATAACATAATACTTGAAATCTAAAGTGAGATGATAGAAAAGGTTCATAGCACGCGATCGCAAGTGAAATATCTCTTGAAGTATCTACCACTTACCTGCCCTCCACGATTAATTTTAACGATATTTCGAGCTGTAAACATAGATGTTGACTAGAAGAAAAGAAAACAATATAGTACTTTTCATTGATATTGTAAAAGCTTATCAGTGTAGTTATCAGAATTTTTATCATTTGTAGAAATGCCCTTCTGGCGCGTATCATTTTTGTCTAGGATTCCTGATGCTCTTCCGTTAATGTTTTTCCACTATTCATTCGATAAAACTCACTTAATTTTGATCAGTATTGAGACAGTCCTCGGGTTAACGTTGGAAAAAATTTGGGGATATATCCGGTATTTTATTTTACTTCTCATTCTACACTTGTACAAAAAAAAACAAAAAACCACTACAACGTTGAGCTCATCTAAACGAAGTAGGAAAATTGTGTTGCCACCACATTTTTATCACCCGAGTCGTCTCGAATAAACCTTCATGAACATAAACCTTCCTATTGATATATCGTTGCGATATATCGATAGAAATATATCGCTCATCTTATATCGCCTTCGTGTGAGGAGTGTCGATATGTATCACTGATTTATCTAAAACCTCTTTACAGCAAGTTTAGTTTACATAAATTTTGAATAAATCACCAGTAACATGTAGTGTGCCAAAAAATAAGTTTACTATTGCTGTAATAAAGTAATAATTAGATTATAAAAAAAAAAAAAAAAAAATCAAAACTATTAAAAAATGTTCGTCTTAATAATGAAATCGTGCTATCGAAGTTCCTATTGTATCACAAACTGATCTATGTCTAGGTTTCTCTCACTCCACATCCAACGTGAGAGAAAAACGAAGGACGCAGCGTAGTATGTTTTTACAGAACTCGATGAGCTTAAACATAATTAAAAGTTTATTGATTTTAATTGTTTGTTCCCAGATGCTTTAAGTTCTTGATTTGTTAAGAATCACCGTAATATTATTGTTCGTACTTTGTGTTTTATAAGAATGAATAGAATATTCTTCCAGTTATGTTTTCAGTCAATATTATATCTATTATATAAATATTATATAATACTACATATAGGATTAAACGTTTCTGCATTGTCCTTTTTTTTTTTTTTTTTTTTTTTTAAATAGCTGTACAATTGATGTAACAACAATTTGTCTCAAATATCGGAATTCTACGGCCAAAGCTCCAAAACATGGGATAAACGCCTAGTACTTTGAAAATATACTCTTACATAGTTTATTTGGTTCCAGGTTCAATCCAATATGAATTTAAAAAAAAATTATAATTTTTTTACCGTATAGGTTATAACATTCAATATAGTAATAACATTCTATTTAGATCATCTTTGTATCTTTTATTCAAAGATAATTCAAGAAGTCATATTCTGTTTCTTGAAAGTAATTCTTATTACAGTTTCATCGGAGAAGACAGACAATACTGACAGTATTACCAGATCGATGGGTGCAGACATTTATCGAATATTGATGCCAGGGCCGAGATGCAAATCTTCCCTTGAGCTGGCATGCATTTTCTCCGTCTGGTGTTAGCATAAATCTTTTCTAGGCTGACCTAGTTAAATTTCACAGTGGAAGGAAATTTATTGTTCTGGGATGATAAAGGTTTTCAGACTGTTAGTCTCAGAAATATTTTATTTACAATTATTTTCTTATATTGAAATTTCAACTATTTGAAATATGTGAATTGGTATAGGAAAAAAAATACTAACTTCAGACTTTCCAATCCCAAATTCTCTAACTTATAACAAAAGCTCTTGTCAGTAACACAACCACAATGTGTTTCTCACTGTAAACTCTTTCACGACAGATTAAAAGGACACTCTAACACATTCGTTGTGAAAAAATGGCCACAAAGTGTAAGCCAAGAGACACAAGTTTTATATTAAAATGCATTTGGATCAAAAATATGTTCATTTAATCTCTAAAAATAAACCAAAGACGCGAAGATTTACCTCTGGGTAATATTCTTCCATGCTTTATACGTCTTTAATTAATATAAAGGGATAATAATATCACATATTGTTAATTTATTGTTTATCAGGTGTAGATAATTAATTAAAATATAAGTACAAGAATTAAATATTTAAAAAAAAATAAATAAACAAAATAAAAAAAATAAAGTGCAGCAAGTGTGTTTCTTTATTATGTGTGCTTGGTTTTCTTTATTCAGTTCATTTACAAGTTTTTTTTTTTTTTTTTTTTTTACATTCAACGAATGTGAGTTTTTTCTGTTTATTTATTTATATTAGAAACTTTATACAATGTATATCTATGGAAACATTATCATATTATTATGTCAATATCTTGTTTTTTACATACATTAAATACAAGTGAATTTAAAAAAAAAATATTAGTCTTATGTCAATAACATGTAAAGAACTACTCATCAGTAGCACTTCTACACTAGAAGGTCTCTAGGCCATCTTCGTTTCAGACGCCTCGGAGGATTATCAGGAATGGAGTGGGAAGCAAGTTGAGAAACTGAAGGGTTTGAGTGGTTATGGCGCTTACTATGAAAGGATAGGTATCTGGTGTGGGCCAAATCAGCAGTCTATCGACCATTAAGATATTTATGGATAAGTTTGTTTGTAACATAATAGGTTTAATGCAGTCTCAAAGCTCAGCTTCGTATGTCCAAATGAGTTTAATTACTGTCATGTAAATAATTGCTTGATAATTTATTGGAGCTTTGAACTTTAATTTTAATAAATAAATAAATATTAGAGTAGACGGAATCGACGAGCAGTTTCTTGAATTCTAAGTCTGTTATGGTCAATAACTTGTTAAATAAAAACTATTCATTAGTAGATCTTTAATACAAGTTATATATCAGATGTCTGAAATAGACCTTCATTAAATTAAAACTATTTTAGTTATCAAACTCTTTTCAACGTGGAAATTGATATTTAATTAAAATTTAACCTTATTTTATTTCATTGATTAAGAGTGTTAAGCACCGTGAAAAAAACAAAACAAAAAAACAAAAACAAAACAGAGTTTATTGTTAGCTCGTGCAACGTAACATTGTAAACATGCAATTATAAATAAAGAAAACTTAAGCTTAAAAAAAAATTATCCTGTACAACTTTTACCCATATCTTGGGTTCAGCACTTTATGTACTGTTGTACTGTTGGGATGTACTGTTTCTGTGTTAACAACGGTTATGTAAGGAGGAGATTTAGCTTAAATCACTCTCAACCACCAGATATTTTCCACAATTAAAGGTACACACATTATAAGGTGTGCCCCAAGAGGACCTCCCGACTTCGGAGCCAAGCCACCGCTAAAGAAACATAAAATATATTTTCTGCCTTCAGCAGGACTCAATCTTGGTACCGAGAGATTGGCAGTCAAGTGAGATATCACACCTCCCTACGAATGTTATAGGTGTAATTTGAATCATTTGATGTGACCAAAAACACATTAAAATTATAGTAGCGAAGTACTGTTGTAGCAGAAATAAAATTTATAATAATTATAGTAAATATCCCTCTCAGTCGAGAAAGATTGGTTATTTTTTCTCAGTATAAAAAGAAATAATGAAAAAAATAAAAGATTGGTCTTTTAAATGCTGGTGTGAATTTTTAGAAATATTGAATAGCCAATTTTGTCACTATAACCAATAAAGACTGTTATAACATTTGTTTTGGAAATCGATAATTCAAAAAAGTAATTTAATCTAATGTAAAATTATATTTGAAAAGTTGCGAAAATAGCATAATGTAGAAAATCAAACAAAAAAAAATAAAAATAAAAAACTTAACTGACAATGAATATACATTGCTTTTAAAGTGAAGCTGTTTAGATATACATTCGAATCTTAACAATTTTAGTATCAGGAATCAGAGAAAATTTTCGAATTTATGGGAGGTCGAAATATACAGACAGGTTAAAAATCCCTCCTGATTTATTTTTTAAAATTCTCCTGACTTAAAATTTTACTCTGTTTAAGTTTCTAAGTTTCCATGCACTTTATGACTTATGTATTATGACTCTTAAAAATATTAATTTAATAATATAAATGAGTCTTTAAAAATAAAAAATAAATAAAGTTACGAAATTTTAAATTAATATTTTATTCTACATTTTTGCATTAAATCGGGCATATCTCTTAAGAACTTATTAAAAATCATATTAGACCTACACACCTTCGAATGCAAGACGTATGAGCGCAGAGACATATGTAATTATTAATTTAAAATTTCTTAAATTATAATTGTCTTGGCTACTTTTTTTAAATACGACTTGCTTTTATATTACTTAATTAATATTTTTAATATTTAATACTTCTCATATGCCCTGGTTAAACTTAAAATAGGATAAAACATCGCGTTACCTGTCAGTATGAGTTCTAATTACGTGCAGCTATGACAAATTAATTATTAATTAACTAATTACTGCGGTAACAAAACTGAATTTACATGTTTCAGGCATTATGTCCGAGTAGATAACTACCAATTATTCATCGAACATAAATGAATAACATTAAATTATATTATTGTTTACTTCCTCTTCTTGTTGGAGTAAAATAAGTATGTATAAACAACTTATTAATGATTAATATACTGTAATTATTAATAATTATAAAACTTTACTATTGACCAAAACTAACTAAGAAAACTAATTTAAAAAAAAAGAATTAAAAATTAATAATGTTATAAAATTCAGTAAATAACATTTTATTTTATTAAAACGAATTCATTGAAATAAAATTAATATAGTATATGCTAGAAATTATTGATTTAGTAACATGGCTATGAAGTTTGAGAAAATGCCTATTCCTAAAAAAAATTAATGAAGACAGTTTTACTTTATAAATTTATAAAGTGTTTATAAATATAACAGCATCTGTAATCAGGAAATCGTAACACCAGCTCAAAAATGAACAAAATTTATTTTGATAGCTATTTTTTTTTTTCCTGAAAATCTGCAATGAACGTAATCGAGAGGGATAGATAAAAAAATTTTTTTTTGTTCTTAAGTATTCTGGATTATTATATTTTCTAATGACGATGTTTATTTTTCTAGCATGTATCTTTCTTAATTGTGTATTTTTAGAAATATTCAAAGATCCAAACTAGTGGATTTAGTTATCTTAAGTTGACTGTATTTAATTAAATTAGGATTGAAGAATTAATTGCCACTTTTATTGGAATTCTTTTATTAGAAAACTAGTTTCGAATGTTAAATATTCATCATTAGTTTTAAGGCATGAGAGGGAATTTTGAAAGATATCTGGTTCAAGAGCAGACTTTTAAATGTATTTTTCATTTTGCCTCCATAGAAACTAGTTTTCGAATAAAAATGATTCCAATAGAAGTAGAAATGAATTTAACTATCCTAATTGTATCAACCTTTCTATACCATCACGCATACTTCAAGTAATTTAAGTTCATTATTGAAATATCCATTATGGTTTATACTTAAGTAATATAATAATAATTATATGTAATAATTAATAGTGGCTGATACTGCAAACTGATTCATGATTCATTACAGGGGAATGGAATTTCTATATTATTAAAAGATGCAATAAAGTGTGTTCGGAAGATAGTTGGCCAAAGAGGTATCTCGGGTAGGGAGGTTCATTTTGAGCCTATTTAAGGTCACTTACCCATAGTCAAAGTCTTACGGTTTTTTTTAATGATTTTTTTTTTAAAAACGGCCAAAACCAAACATAATTATAACATAATTATGGCATATAAACATAATTATGGCCTTATAACTTCGTTGTTCACTGATATATCAACGCCATTTTTTTTCTGTAATTACTAATACACCGTCTATGTAATATAAAAAAGATTTGAGGCAGAAAAAAACACAAAAAAAAAAAAACGTGAGATCGTTGTCTTGTTAAAGGTAAAACAAATAATTAGGAACTTCAAGTTTAGGTTCAAAAAAAAAAAAAAAAAGTAAGCGCAACACCCAAATCCAAATTATTTTAAAAACTGAACCTAAACTTGAAGTTCTTAATCTTTTTTAGTCTTTAACGAGATTAAACGATCTCCTTTTTTTTTTTTTTTTGTGTTTTGTTTTTGCATCAAATCTTTTTTATTTTACATGGACACAATGTATTACTAATTACAGCGAAAAAAAATTACGTTGATATATCAGTAAACAACAATTTCTAAGGCATAAATGTATGGTTTTGGGCATTAAGAAAAAAAAAATCATAAAAAAAAAAAAAAAAAAAAAAAAAAACAAAAAAAAAAAAACCGTAAGACTTTTTTTTTACATATGTAAGTGACCTTAAATAGGTTCTGAATGAACCTCCCTACCCGAGATACCTCTGTGGCCAACGATCTTCCGAACACCCTGTGTATGCGAACGTTTCCAGAAGTACTGACTACAATTACCGAAATATTATTATTTTATTTTGTCGTTTGTCTAGATGGAGTCCAAGGTAGCGGATCTATCCAACTGGGATTAGTGAAACATCATTAGAATTTAAATTTAGGAGTGAAAGTCTGTATGGAGGTAGACAGACCTTCCGGTTTTCCCTATGAATAATTGTTTTTTTTTTCCGCTTCTAGTGAAAACAATTTAAAATGAGTCAGATGGAAATATTTATTTGGTCCTTTGAATGTCCTTTGCATTCTGGCTGCTTAGGTGATTATCAACATGTATGATATTTCTTTTTATATTGCACTATATTGCAAAGTGCTGATGTTTTGAATATTTTTAAATGTTTATAAGGCTGATGATAAAGCAAAACTAGTTTTTAAGTAAGAATAATTACAATAGAAGTGACAAATCATTTATCAATCCTAATTTTATTGATTGTATATGCATAACACATGTGAATGCAAGATTTTATTACAGTAGTAGTGATTCTTTGATAAGTTATAAAGTTGTATTCAAAAAGTTTACAGATGAAGACCTGGTGGGTACAGCAAGGTTTTTTTTTTGTTCTGCGGATTTGGAATTGAAAGGCAAGGAAATATTGCTGCCGAAATAGGAGGATAAAGCAGTTTTAATTCGGCATACCAGGATAAGACATGAGACCGCTTGGAAATCCACAAGTTAAATCTAATGAAACAATTCATTAGTCTCTTCAGTCTCATTAAAGCTTACCAAATTGACCAACATAAACCAGGCAGCTAGTATCAAAGTAAGGGAGGGTTTTATTTCTGTGCAGTGTATTTTAAGGGATGTCATTCCTTAGATTTACTCCCCTTATTTAATTAATTCACTCATTATTTTCATAATCTTTTTTTTTTTTTATTCAACCATTGTATTCGATATAATTTTTGCTCTTGTGTAATGTTTTTTCTGATCAAAATAGTCTTGAAAACATATCTGCATTTTTCGCTTTCAATAAAAAAAAAAACACATATAATCTTATACAGTGAAACCTCTGTATAGGCCTCTTAAGGACCAAGCTGTAGGGCGAAGCAACTAAAAGGTCGGATTAAACGGAGATTAGATTGAAACACACGTGTTTCATAGCTAAGAGTGTATTGTAATTATATTAAAAGATATATATTATCATTTTTAAAATAATGAAATAAATAGAAACTTATTTTATATACCTAACAGACTAATTTGATTGTTCAGACATGTTTAACCTAGCCATTAATATAGAGAAGCATTGACCGTAGTAATATATTGTGTTAGGTTTTTAAAAAATAACTCACTTTTAAAATATTTCTTAATAAAGTGTGCTCTAAAACTCGTTTTTAAGGATGTGTACTGCAAAAACGAAAAAAAAAAAAAAAACAATGTTTCGCACATTTTTTTTTTTTTTAATCCGAAAAATTGATAACCTGTATTCGTATTCTCCATTTAAGCTACAGAGCTAATTTTCTGCTCACATTGTATTTAATTTATTCTAGTACAATTTTGGATATAATTTTTTTTTTTTTTATAGAATAAACCGTGAAAAATATATTTTGGGGAAATAATAGGGGAATACGGATTAGCGAGGTTCTACTGTATGTATGAAAAACATCAGCAATTAATTTAAAATAATAAATTATCAATCGTTACGTGTGTAAAAGTTTGAGAGTATACTATTTGACTGGGATGATGAATGTTTTTTGTTTTGTTTCTTTATTTTTTTTATGTGATGGTCTGAAAAAATATTACTAAAAGAAACAGTATTGGTTTTTATATGTATAATGACTTCAACATATACGGGTTTCGTGACATACACCTCACGCTTCAGGTTTTGAAAATAATTAATCTTAACACACAGGATGTCGTTTTTAATATGGAGCTAAGGCAAGGCATATATTTAAATATAATATAAATTAGATCATATTACTAATAATAAACTCCTGATTCATTAAAGGGAAATAAGTTTTGTTATATATTGAAAAATACAATAAACCAACATACTATTACTTTAATTATAAATTTATAAATAAATAATAAATCTTAACTAAAACATAAACAAAAAATAGATTACGGTAAGATTTAATCAATAGAGATTTTAAAATTAGATAATCCGCTGTATTATCAAATGTTATACATGATGTTAATAATAAATTTGCTTTTAAAGGTAAATATATCTATGTGATTATAAAAATAAAAACTAACTATTCAAAAACATTTAAATTAAATTTTTTTTTCTTTTTAATCCGATGCGAAATTTTGAAAAAATATCACTGAAAGATACTGAAGTTTATTATAAATATAACTATATACATTTATTCAATTTCATTTTCTATATTTTATAATTAGTCATAGTTTTATATAGTTTATAGTTAGTAATAGGAGGTTCTTTATTAATAACACATTATCGAAAAGGATTCATTATCGGCATATTACTTATTTCCATCGAGTGAGGTATGTTACAATATTTTATTCAATAAAAAACAGTCTGCAGTTTAATTTGACAATTTTATTCTTCAAAATAGCCTAGCTTTATTGCTATTTTTACGAAAGAAAAATTCATTTTTTTTTTTAATCTCAGGTAAATAGTTAATACTATTGTTAATGAGATAAACTACAATCGCTCCCCAAAAAAAACAACAAAAAAAAACAAGATGTAAAAAACCGCTATTAGAAATTCTTTAACAAAACATTTAAATTTATGTTAACATTACAGGATCTAACTTTTGCCAGAAATATTTAAAGGTAAATAGTTCATATATAAAAAGCTCATATATAAAGGTAAATAGTTAATACTATTGTTAATGAGATAAACTACAATCGCTCCCCAAAAAAAAAAAAAAAAAAAAAACAAGATGTAAAAACCGCTATTATAAATTCTTTAACAAAACATTTAAATTTATGTTAACATTACAGGATCTAACTTTTGCCAGAAATATTTAAACAAATTTAAGTTTTCATTTTTTAGATTAAGCCTACTCGAAGAAAAGAAAAACTCTTTCACCCAATAATAAATTAATGATAACGGAAAATGTTTACATTTTGTTTGCACATAAATTTCTTTAAATGTAATTGAATTGCAGTAAAAGGAGAAAAAAAAAAGTAATATAATGAATAATTAAACTTAACAAACCGAGAAAATACAGAGTTGTAAAAAAAAAAAGTTACATTCTTTTAAATAAATTTTAATATTAATTAATATCGGTCGTCAATTTGAGATAAACATTTAAATTATCATTATTTTTATTATCATAAAAATACATTCACTCTGAGCTGTAAATACTTCATAAGTCCCTAAATAAATTAGAAAAACATTGCTTAAATTTGCATATTCAGGACACGTATGAGTTGTTTTTTTTATTTTTGATTTCAGATATTTTATCTATTTATTATTCATGTTGATTTCCGGGTTTATTGAAACGAACCATCATCCTGATGGTATGTAGTATACATAAGCAACACAGGATGATCATATCCTTCATCCCATGGAAAAATACGCAAATGTAGAAATAAATTATTCTGAAGTCCTGAGTTTCAGTTCCTAAATGAGGTTACAATCGAATTTGTAAGTTATCTGCTTGGAGGTACGATGGTAATAAGGAAATAAGGTACCGTGGTAATACCGCTTGCAGATTTTTTGGAAAACAAAATTAAGCAGTAAAATTACTGGACTTGAAATAATACTAATAATTATTTTGGGCACAATTTTAACAGTAGCTTCTATTGGTGTATCAATTAATATACCCAAATTCAATTAATTAATTTCTGAAAAAAAGATTTATATTTGAGGCATCATTCTTGGTATTATATCGTCTGCTTGGGGTTAAAAGTCACTAAGTGCATTTTTTATCCAAATTCGAGAAAATGTCATTGTGTTGATATTATCATTTCCCATAAGTATAATAAGTCACCAAGTGAATATAACTGCTATATATGCACATTGAAAAAGAAAATTCACTATATGACTATCTTAGACATTTTTAATGAGTATATTCCCTTTTGAATACTAAACCGAAAAAAAAATTGATTTTGTTACTTAATGACTTTTACCTCCAAGCAGACGATATAATCTCAGCAAAGACCCTCTAGCATAACCGAGAAAAGCTTTACTTCATCTGATGTATATTAGTTGCTGTTGCTAGTTAGTGGTTTAACGTCCTTATTTACTCAAACTAGGGCGGAAAGGACAGGCTATCATAAAGGTTATTAACCTATTATAGCTTGGATTGGAATTTCGATTCATTCCTACCATCAGTCATGAATTGAATTTAAATCAGCCCAGGCTGGATTCGATTTGGCGCATAAAACGTTATAAAAATGTGCTCGACAATTCCAAAAAGTTCGGCAGCAACGTGCAAAGTGTTGAATTTTCTGAATCCTCTTCTGACGTTTTTTTTATTCTCCCATTTATTAATTATCTATTTTACGAGGGGTACGATATCTATAAAAAAAAAAAAAAAAAAAAAAACACACCTCCCTCCAACGCCTCCATCAATACCCAAATCACTACGATCGACCCTGACAGCTAGGTCTCGGTCTACCCCTCGGATATTCACCCAACGGGACAAAACTGATTATACAAATACATATATATACCGGAGCCTTCTAAATTCTACCATATGTCCATTTTTTATTGGCCCATATATTCTAGATAGTACTTGGGAATTTTAAGGTTTTGTCCTTAAAGTAAGCGGTCATGTTTCGCATACATTAGTTTGTCTTATATACCCTCATTTTTTTTTAAACTGGAGAGTTGCGACCGAGGAATATCAAGCATTTCCCGCTTTTATTCTTGGCTATTATCCTCTTAAATTTCATTTTTTCTTGATATGTTAGACTCTATATATACTTCTCGATATCGATAGCGATACCTAATCGATTGATGTGACGGGTTACTTAAAACATGTGGGGGTAATTAACCATTATTTTTTTACAATTATTATCAAATAAGAGAAACAATTTGTTATATTTACAGTTAAACAGAATAAACAATTACAATTTTTATTTAGAGGGAACTATAACTAATAAAAATAGAAAATAAATAAATATTTAAAACTACGTACAATACTATTAATGAAAATACAAACAATGCTTACTTATACTTATTATAGTCACTACTTGCGCGCTTATTGGTGTGCACACCCTAGAGCTGTCTGACACCCCACCAGTCACATCACAAGCACAACTCCCCTGCAACCATATCACAGTCTTCTCAGCATGTGCTCCGTTCTACAGCATGTGTGCTCTCCGTATCGGTACTTGTAACACTCAAAGCAAAGAGGTTATGGACGGCATTGTTATCGAGGTATCAATCTTGCTCTGCTACATATATTTAAACTGCTTGTAGTATTCTAATTTAATCCCAGAAATATCACAGGAAAGGGATATGATAATATGTATATTTATATAAAGCAGAAACTCAATTCATTATTTTCCATTCAGTTGCTCAAATTGACCATTACTGGTCCCTGGCATCTTCCAATCACTTTCGTCTGTTCGTCGTTGGACAGCTCAACTTCCAGGATCCTCCTAGCATCCTCTGCTACGCCTCCATCCACCTATGACGGAGTCTTCCTCGGCTTCTGGTCCTACATATATCCTCATTTATTTATTTTCAGACATACGAAGAACATGGCCGGCCCACCTCATTCTTCATAGTCTTATGTGTCCCACAATGTCTGGTGCGCAGAGGTTATACACTTCTTGATTACTTCTTGTGATGTATGCTTTTCTGACTCTGTTAGTCCATAAATATGCAGCAGAATTCTTTTGAAATCCTGTAGGCTTTGTTTGTCCGATCGAGAGACTCCGAACCGCTGGTTACTGATCTTACCATCGTCTTATATAACCCAACTTGGTAGTCATTGACAGAAATTTACTTCTTAAGTATCAACCCATTCGAATGTAACATCGGTTGACAATGAGTTTTCTTCTCTCGATTTTCTGTCCTTGGCCTGCTCCACAGTACCTTCAATCAACTCCAGTTTATTACTGTGCTAATAATGATAAAAGGAATTAAAATATTTAAATTTTCTAACAAGTATGACGATATTTGCAACAGAGACGATAAGTTTTTAAGTAAAATAAATTATTTTAATTTTTCTAGAAAATCTTCCTAAGCCTTTAGAATAACAAAATTTTTTTTTTTTTCTCAAACCTAATTCGAATGATTCGAATTATAGTGACGTTTTAATAAAAACGCTATGGTGACTTTTACTTCAGATCTGATGACATAAATAGTAAGAGAGGAATATACTTAATATTTATATTTATATGGTACTTAAGATAAGCCATTGAAAAAAAAAAAAAAAAAAAAAAAAAAAAAAAAAAAAAAAAAAAAAAAAAAAAAAAAAAAAAAAAAAAAAAAAAAAAAAAAAAAAAAAAAAAAAAAAAAAAAAAAAACTGATACCTCCAAAACCCAATGGTTCAGTATAAGGTGAGGAATCATGTACTTAGGGATTTATCCCTTCCGACTTATTGAAGTATCAGGTCCCCACTTTAAAGAGGATATGCCCCAGGAGGGTCTCTCGACTCCGCAATTGATCCACGGCTGATATAAGAGAAATTCAATTTTCCTTCTCAGCCGGATTCCAAGGGATACGGAGCCCACATTTTTTAAAATACATTTTTCAAAATTCTTATTATATCAAAATTAATATATTTTCTGTTTTTATTTGTGTTTTCCTAAGCTCACTTATCAAAAAAAAATCCGGTATTACTACAATATTTTGTTGTTTTCTTAGGAAGAAAATATTCTATATTCTGATTGACAAGGTAATATGGTCATCACTCAGAGTCCATTGCCGGATTATTTACTTCAATCCCAAAGTACCCAATTCTTGTGGGAGTTTTACTATTAGTACTTTTTATTCACCTTAACTATCAAATTATTAGCTTAAATATTGATAATCTTGAATAGCTACCAGTTATCATTTATAAATGCATTAAATAAAACTTGCAAAAACCATTGATAATTTATGTGGTTGAAAAAGTTCTTTTAATCAAGTAAATATTTATAATTAAAGAAAGTCAATTTTTTCTTATATAAAAACATCGTAAATAAATGAAATACAAATGAAAAATAAATTAAAATTAATAATTTGTTCTCATATAAAATCTTGTAATTTTTATTAGAACGTTCTTTTATGAGGTTTTTTACGGCCAATGGAACAACTAATGATAGAGCCCTTTTGTTTACATATAATGCTAATTTATATTCATAGAAGAGCAATTATAACCCAAGTGATGGAAAAACTTGCTGGTTTCTTTGTAGTTTTCAAAATTAATGCACTTGAGATGTAGTCGCTTGATGAATGTTAATCATCACCTCTTGAATATGCTTCTCCGCGGCAGTCTCTTGCGTTGTGGTAAAACTTAAAAACATTTAATGCATCTTCTCACCTTGAAATATTCTTCTATATGGAATTTTTGATACCCCGAACTGATGCGGTCATATAGAAGAAGTTTGCTGGTCACTCCATCCACCTCTAAAATGGCATGCATTGATTCATATCTCGTAGAGGTCAGTATTAATACTGGACGAACTTGCTCTCTATGTATTCCCACATTTTGGGAAACCAGATCCGCTATATCAGATAAGTTTATCTCAGGTTCTATATTATAACTCATGGTTCTCTTTTTGTTATTTTCTTAAAAGGATTTTTTCGTAAGCATTTTCAATAGTTTCTAACGTGCATGGGGTGTCTGTTAGTAAAATGAAAGAATCGGTTTTGGTTGAGTTTAGATTATTATGTGGTAAACCTGATTCTCTAGGATTGACTAATTTTTTGAACTGATAGTACTTTTCGATTTATCAGTTGGTTCTTCCGGGATAATTACAGATTTATAAGCTGAATTTCTTTTATTTTTGTAAACTGAATTTCTTGTGATATCAGAAAATGTGGGTTCGTTTAAGGGGTTAAGTTGACCACGAGGTCTGGCTGTATTTACTTCTTGATTAATATAAGCAATATTAGTTACTTAGTCTTCCATAAATGAAATTGCAGTTTTAATCTTTAAATCTTTTCTTAACGTCGGGAACAATAACAAATCTCTTAAAAGATGTAGCACTGATAACAGTAGGAGTAATTATTTTGTTATTTTCATTATATTTCGCTGATTAGTAACTAACTTGACAAAGAAATTTAGTTGTTTAAAAATATCTGTAGAAAAATCTAAAGATCCAGACAAAAACATGAGTTCTAAACTCACCCTTCTGTAAATCATTAAATTGTTTATAATTCCTACTATAATTACAGAGCAGTGTGGGTGTTTTTTATTTTTGTTTTGTTTTTTGGTTAGATTACAATGCTGTTCTGCCCATCGCCATCTTCTGGTGCCAAGTATGTCCCTGCATGTTGACTGCATTTTCCTTATCATTATAATGGCCTACCTCTTCCAACTGACAATCTCATTTTTAGAAATGACTATAAGATCTTTCCTAATGCCACTAGTGCGATGTTGTATGTCCAAGATATGCTCTTCTAAAAGACCTAAACTCTAGGGGAAGCCTTGATGAGGGCTGACACTCGGTCAATGATGAGTTTCTAAGTTCTCTGTCGATACCAAAATAGAACCTTTTGGCATTGACGAGCATTTGACTGGTTACTATTGAAGTTTTGTTTTCAGAAGTTATCATCTACTCAAGATACCAGAACTGGCCAACATGATGGAAGCTGAATGAACTTATCAGTATCGGTTCCCGTTTCCCTCGGAAATATAGATCTCTTCTAGGTTTAACGTCAGTTCCAGCTTCGTTATTATAACTTTCTAAGTGATTTATTATAAAAATAAACTATAAACAAGGTGAGTAAACTATTTAGTAATTAATCCAAATAAAATCTTAATTATTAAATAATATAATAAAAAAGAATAAATAAAAACTGATAAATTATAGAGAAAAGCATTCAAAGTATTATCTGTATCTATAATATAGACAATAAAAATACATTCTGATGCCTAATGTTATTCTATTCTATGGGTATTATTATAGTACTAAATACCCGTTGGACCTCGAAAATGAACCGAACCGATCAAATGAACTCATAACCGATCAAATTATAAGAATACTCTGTAAATAACATATTTAAATTTTGATAAAATGTGATAAACGATTTTTGCAGCACTGCATTGAAAATGGGAACACAAAATTGGGTGAAACGAAAAAAAATTACGTTGATCATGATCATATACAAATGTTCGGTTAGAACTTTTAAAACTTCTATTCTCAAAAATAAATTTCACAATGGAAATTTAGCGGAGCTTTGTTGAGGACTCTTTCGAGTAAATTGGAATTAAGGTCCGCGACACGTCCCATTGTTTCCAGAATGTATTGCGTTCCCGTCCTACGGAAGTGAGAAACAGTATGAGGCGAGGAAACAGTTTTCTGCAACACAGCCACTCTGAAGAGGTGTTGGAAACAGTTCGTTCTACTTAATTGTCCTCTAGATCTTACTTATAGTCTCTAAATTTTCTTTGTCTATTGTGCCCATTTGGGCATGAAAAGTCGCGTGAAGTATAATTGTACTCCAACGTTTTGATATTTATTATTTTTTTGTATATTTATGATTTCTAAAATATTAAATAATATCAATGTTTTTCTCCAAATTACTACAAATCAGGCAGAGGTTCATGTTTATAATAAATATATCTTGTTTGACAGGTCAACTATGACATCAAACGTAATGAATATAAGTATATAATTCTATTTTATAGCTAATTTATAGCAGTTATTATTTTTGTTATTAGATCTAGTATTGTTTGTTTGTTTATAGGGGCTTAACGTTATTAAAAAATACGGTGATCATCCACTATCAAGATGGTATCAATACCTTACGCCACAACGCATTTATTAAATTAAATTTTAGAAACCAAAAGAACTTTATTTGATGTAAATTCCATCTAAAGAAAATTAACTGAAAATAGTAATTTTATTTTCTAAAAAAAAAATGTGTTACTTTAATAAAAGTTTTCATTTCAATTAAGACGCAATGTGGCACGAAAATGGTTCTATCTTAGCACCGACACAATTTGGTCCTTCCAGAGTAAATGGCCCAATACTAGGCAAGGACGTAATGTCCTTTGATATACGGTTATCGCTACTTGATGTGGTCACCATCACGCTCCATCGACCTTATTTTTCCTCTGACCCTCTGAACTGAGGCACTCATTTTATGGAGACAGAGTTAGCACTAGTAAGGCCTTCAGGGCCTTTTTTGCCAATCCACTGACTAAAAGTGGTTTTAGATGTAGATATTTCTTGGTTAGCCAATTTATTTTCGAAATTTAATCGTCTAATTGTTCCATTCTGAAATCGTACATATAATCCTCAACGCTTTTGATTACGTCTCCAATAAATTTTTCCAAAATAAATATGACATCCCATATGTTGCCGATTTGACTCGGACTCTATAACTTTTGATACGCTCTAGCTCCGTTGGTATTGCACGGATCAAAAATTAGACTACATTTTCCTAATTTGTATACAATATATATATTTTCAAAGCAACTAATATTGACACAAATAAAAAAACAACGATACATATATAACCATAAAGATAAAAAACAATGTTTGTTTATTGTTTATAAGAAAAAAAAATTAATTTATTTCCATTAGCAAAGTATTTTTAAGTATTCCATCGCAAAGATTATATCAATAATCATTAATGATATATTTCAAACACGAAAATACCCTTCATGTATATATTTTTTTTTTTTACAAAAAAAATAACGTTTATTGATGTATTAAATATTTTTATTTTTCCATCATGTTAATAATTTAGTATCTTACAAGGGGACGTTTGGAGTTGTAACTCACAGATTTAAATGCCGATTTGTGTGTGGGTAGTAGGGACCTATAATAGTGCAAAACTAGAGTTATAGTCGCCGATGAGCATTAGGAGCCGAGAAAAAAAAAAATGAAAAAATGTAAATAATTTGCACTATCTCTCACACTTCACGATTGATTTAAACTAAATTTTAAGGTCATCTAGAAGCCGTAAAACTGCATAGTTTAGCATAAATCCGGAGGTCGCAGGATTTCCCCTAATTGAGATATCTTAAATTATAGCTGACCTCGGATTTTTTTATTCAGATCAGTTTTTGTCCACTATAATCTGAAGTAATCCCAATGTTGTATGCATGGATAAAAAGCAGAATGTATGCTAATTCTAGTGATGCTATTACTATTGTAATCGGTTGAGCGTAGCAGTTAGAAATTGTAGATGAAATCTCAACTTCAAAATTTTAACCTCCTCGAAAGGGGTAAAAATCAATATTTTTTTATTTTGTTAAAATTTCACATATAAGGGTTTCATGGTGCACTATTTCGAGATTTATGGTCAGTTGTTCATGAAAAAAAATCACTGATTTACTGGGAATTTTCTTGGAATTTTGTCATTTTTTAAGAGTTTCTGAGGACCCTAAAGCCGGGTGGTGTCTTGAGCATAACGAAAGTATTTTTATATCAAATAGCACACATAACTGAAATTAAACGTGAAAGAATCCTTTTTTGTATGTTGACTGAGAACTGAGAAAAAAAATAAAACTTGATTTTTATATTTTATTTTTTTTCTCGGCTCCTAATGCTCATTGGCGGCTATAACTCTAGTTTTTATATGTCCCTACTATTATATGTCCCTACTACCCACACAAAAATCGGCATTCAAATCTGTGAGTTACAACTCCAAACACCCCCTTGTTAGATACTAAATTATTAACATAACTAGCTTTCCTTTTAAATTCATCAATCTCACGATAGGCTTGAAAATGTTATTAAGTATGTAAGAAACTTGATTATAATATCCCATTGAAACAGGGCTGAGTAATTCTAAAATTTATATTATCCTCCCCCATTTTCTTAATAATTAAATTTTTAAATAATTAAATAATGTAAATACGTAAATGGTTTACAATAACTGTTATTAAAATTTTTTCATTTAAAACAGGTTGGTCGTAAAAGGTCTGAAATAGCAGTTAAATAAAAGTTTTAGGTAGTAAAAGAATGAGTTCCAAAAAAAACTTTTATTATTCAACTATTATATATAAAAGCTTGTATTTACTTTAGTTATATTTGTGTGGGGTGTACTTCGAAATAAACGGTCCTTTCAAAGGGTTACTTTGAAAAGAAAACATATGCATTCATATGCTTTTTATTCAGTTTCCATTTGATATGCATATATATATATATATATATATATATATATATATATATATATATATATATATATATATATATATATATATATATATATATCAATTGATTTTTTTTTTATTTGCAGTATATATTGGATAAATTTTTAAATAAAAAAATGAGTGATATCCAGTAAATGCTTTTAAAATTGGTCAGATATAATTTTACGTATTTGAAGTTGTTGTTTTTTTAAGTGATATGTTATTACTTTATCAGAGTTTTTATAACTCACAATGCTTCAAAAGTTTATCATCATTTTTTTTTTAATTACCACTTTGATATATAGGATTTATATATACAAATTTTAACAATTTATTTGAATAATTGAGGGAAATACCCACAAAATTATTAAATAACGTTAAATACCAAATATCAAAATTCATTTTAAATATTTTCAATTATAAAACTGAATATTTATGAATACAATTTTTACATTTGATGAATAAATTTTAAAACCATGATTAGGAATGTGTTTTAGGAATATTACATTGTTTTTTGGAGGATTAAATATACTTAATTATATAAAAAAACCAAATTATCTATACATAAAGAATTAATTAATATTATACAAATTCACAGTAATTACAAAATCTTAAAAATAAAATTTTATGACTGTGAAAAAACAATAGATCATGGATATGTCTGTCAATAATATACTACTTTTCCCAATTCATATTTTAGACTTTAAATTATCAAATTACTTAAAATAATAATTAAATTAAATTAACAATCAATGGTTAGTCATATAAGGATTTGTGGGAAAAATACCCTTCATGGTCTATCTATTTCAATAATTCCATTTATTTAATATCCTATAAAAAGAGGTGGATAATGATTATTATTATTAAAGAGGTTAGAGAAAAGCTTATATTTGAGGGTTCGAGTATAGTATCAACGTTTATGTTTGATTTCAACAAATCGTCTGCTCGGAGGTAAAAGTCATTATGTAACAAAATAAATTTTTTTCCGTAGCAATATTCAAACAGGAATATGCTCATTTAAAATTTCTCAGATAGTTATATGTATAGAGATTTTCTCATTCTCTAATGTGCATATATAGCGGATGTATTCACTTTTTGACTTTATCGAAATGATAATATCGACAAACAATGACTTTTTGTCGAATTTGGAAAATATTGCACTCATTGACTTTTACCTCCAAGCAGACGAAATAATGTTCATATAAAAAAATACATATTCTATTATTATCCAATTTAGTACATCAATCAACTCTCCGTAATCCGACACATCTTTGATCAGAGGAGGGCCGGTTACCTAAAATGGTTGATTAGGTACGAGACATGGATAAAAAAAATGTCCAATTATAATAGTTTTAACAAATATCTAAAGATTATTTTAAAAAATGAAATCTATTTATGCAGATCCTATTTATTATAAAATACTGGGAGATCGCTAACAGCTTTATTTAGTGGAATATAAAGTTTTATTGTTTTAATGAAAAGAGGTAAGCAAATATTACATAATGTTAACAAAATTTTATTGAACATTATTATCAAATGATTTATTTTATAGAACTTCCTTGAATAAACGACTTTAGGTTGATGTCGTTGCATAATCCAGCAATAGTCTGCCATCATGTGAGTTCCCCCTTCCCTGATAACGCTCTTCCATTGTCCGATCCTGATGAAATCTTTCACCCTGCTCCTCACTAAAATCGCCCAGATTTTTTAGAAATCGATCTAAATGCGAGTGCATGAAGTGAATTTTTAGGCTCATGTTGCACCCTAGCTTTTGAAAGTTCGATAGCATACACTCGACGAGCTCATCGGCATTGACATCAGATTTATCGTTACCTAGAAAATTATTCATAACCAAAACAAATGAGATCCAGGCTTTGGATTCGACTTCAATCATTGATTTGACAAAACCAGGATCTTTCATGAGTTTCCTAATTTGTGGTCCATCAAAAATACCGGCTTTTAATTTTTCTGTGCTTAACACTGGAAACTTGTGTGTGAGAGAATTAAAACATCCATCACTTTTGTCCAGCGCCTTCACAAATTATTTCATTAAGCCGAATTTAATATGAAGTTGTGGAAGTATGATGCGATCTCGGTTAACTAATGGCACGATTTTTTGTACCAACTTTCAGCTCTTCCCTCACTGGCCAAGCCTTTTGTGACCAATGTTGTTGCTTGTCACGAATGTCCCAGAGACACATAAAACAAGGGAACTTTGTTGACCTAGAAGGAACTTTACCATTTTTAAGTAAACGCAAATAACCCAGTTGTTGCCTTGACACTTAATTTGTTCCATAACCTTATATTTATTTGTGCATTCTTCTTTTAAAGCCGTCGTATGTACAATAAGTATGGATCCGTACTTGTTACCGTTATGAGCAAAACACCCTTCAAACTTCTTTTGCTGCTGTCATAAAATGGCACCAAGTCTTGTAATTTCTTAAACCCATACCACCAACATCGTTTCAAAAGACTAAATTCTTCTCTTGAGAAAAATAGGGTAACAGCTTCTTTTCTCGGGTACGATAAATAGTGATGTTGGTTTCGCGAGTAAATGTTTTCTTTTAAACGAGGTGCTAAAATTTCAGGAGATTCTTTCGGTAAGTTCAGATCCCTCACTAAGTCATTTAGTTCTTTCTAATTAAATGTTTAAGGATTTGACACACTACATTTGTAATCTGGATCAGAGTCATTCACAGTTCACAGAGATTTGAATCATCAGAGGATTTAGATGTGCCGGGTTGTACCTCTCGTGATTT
Source organism: Euschistus heros (assembly GCA_003667255.2). NCBI lineage: Eukaryota > Metazoa > Arthropoda > Insecta > Hemiptera > Pentatomidae > Euschistus > Euschistus heros. Next base: position 55,589 of record RCWM02000748.1, read on the forward strand.
TAATTGAGGTCGTTGAGCAGAAGATAAGTTAAGATATGACCACTTACTTCGATTTCCAGTATTATTTCCATCTATTTTCACAACGCAGATGTAGCAGTCGTCATGATGGTTTTGAGGTTCTTGCCAAACCTTGGGAGTTAGGAACTTCACTGCATCTCTTTCCCCAGTGGACCATAACCGTTGACACACAACACATTTTTGGCAAGTAATATGAGGAACCCTTGGCTTGTCCTGATTGTACAAATCTATTTTAAAGTATTTTTACAAAGTCTGATATAGGTTTTCGATATTTTTCAAATTTATATTCACCACAAATATTGCAAAAATAATTGGGATTAAGCACACAACGCCGCCTGGACGAACGCATATCGAAAACAACAACAGAATATACAACAGTACAGAATTGTACTGCCCAACAAAAATTAATGATCTAAGTAAAAATACTAAATGAAATTAATAAGCTATAGCTCAAAAATAAAAGCTGTTAGAGAATCATTGTTGCCATATTTACAACATGTTTCAAATTGAGTTAGAAATAACAAAATGGTCACAGGAAACAAACATTTTCTTTGTTTTTGTTAACTAATGTTATATAAATGATTAAAATTAATTAGTGATTTAACAAAGGAGATGGTACTGATTAAGAAGGAATTTTAGTGAATGAGAAAGGAGTTTCGCATGGGGATATATGCCCCAAGAAGAGGAATATGCCCCACTATGAGCCCAGAATCCATTAAAATAATATACATAGGTATATACGGTGAGTTGATAATCTAGTTAGAAAACATGCATAGTTGTTGACTAATAATTGAGAATCTAGTCAGGGAACATTTCTTGGGACCAAGGCAACGGGAAGAAGGAAGAATTTTAAAATTAATTGTGAAGTGGACTTTTTATATACCAAAAATTTGTTTTTTTCCATTACTGCTATATCAAAATGTAAAATCTATGATCTAGGAATAATAAAAGGCATTAGGGGGAGGGGGGTTATGGTAATGCGGTTTGCCTTTAGAATCGACTCTAATTCTTCAAAGCACGAATATCTTTTCTTTCCTTAGAATCTTGAAGTCATGTTTTCATTTATAATTTAAGGGGAGATTAATTTTGAAATTTCGCAAAGCTGATTCCTTATTCCTTGTGCCCTATTTACAAAGACACCTATACCCTACTTAGTGGATCCATAAAGGGGACCTTCGAATCCAGCAACCACCTCATTATCATACATATCTTGTTCTCTTTCCTTGTGTCTTTGATACGTATGATGATTCCTTGGCTCCCACAAAGAGTCCTACAGCTTTTGCCTAAGATCTGTGTTATTAATTTCAAGGACTTTCGTGATTTGTCACCACAAAATTAGCAACTTCTTAATCATAATTAAATCAATTAAAAATCCATAATATCCATACAATAGATTTATTTTTATAACAGCGTTTTTTTTAATTTATTGTTTAAATATATAAACATTTAGCCTTAAATTTTATTATTCTTTAATAAGTCGAGGATGAGAAGCTTTAGAGTGCTTTTTTCAACAAGACAATCTTATATACTGTAATCATTTAGGAGTCCTTCAAACACACTTTTTTTTTTTTTTTTTTTTTTGCTATAATTTTAGAAAAGGTGCAAATTTAAATTTATAAAAAAAAAAATAATAATAATTACTATTCATTATTATATGAATACCGTAAAAAAATCGTTATACCGTATCAATTTTTTTAGCACGTAATAGATACGACGCTTCTATAAATATCGATACTCCAATATATCGTGATTTATTATTTTAATGATATGCCAGTTTAAATATTCTAATAATATTAAAACAGTGTTCCTATTTATTTCATCATTCTAAATAATTTATTTCACATCTTAAATAGGAAAAAAAAATTTATATTATTTTTTTAACTATTAAAGGATATTTACAACTTTCTATATTAATTACAACAAGTAACTTTGAGAAAATGATTATAATGACATGTCAATAACTTAAAAAACTACTCACTAGTAGCACTTTAATTGAAGCTCTAAATTAAAAGGTCTCTTAGTCATCTTCTTTTCAGACCCCTCGCAGGATTAAGCAGGATTGAGTAAGGCAAGTTGGGAGACTAGTGGATTTGGAATTTACTATGAAGGATGGGTATCTGGTTTGAGATTATCAGCTACATATGAAACATTATGATTTTTATAGATAAATTTCTTAGCGACATTAAAAGGAGCAATTTTAGGATTTTGGATTTTAAAGATTAGATTGGATACGAGAAGAATTGGATGGTTTAGTGGAGCCCAACTCCGTATGTCTAAATGGGTCTAATTATTGTCATTTAAGTAAGTCTTTTGCACTTTATTGGGAGTTTTGAACGCTAACAAATGTTGGATTTGTCGTAAACGACGAGCATTTTCTTGACTTGTAAGTCTTGTATGTTTTAAATGTTTAAAATTTACAACTAGCGTTTTATGAATTAAGCAGTTGCAGGTACTTGTATGTGTAACACATGCATCTGCAATCAGTACCAGTCTTGCCAAATTTCTCCTGCACCTAACAATACAAATTTTCTTTTATTTAAATCAATTTTATAAGGTTTTGTTACTTAAAATATATATATATATATATATATATATATATATATATATATATATATATATATATATGGTTGTATTTTGTATTTTTATAATACAAAGAAAACAGTATACCGTAAATTACGAATCGATACAACAAATATTTAAAAGAGAAAAATATGGATAAATTAATATCGGGCTGTAGAAGAAAAATATATATACTGCTGATATATGATGTACTGATACCCATCCCTAGTCATTATGGTTAGTTTTTTATTACTACATATTAGTTCGTAAAAAAAAAAAAATCAATAATAAAAATAAACATACATATTCAGTTATTGGAGGTTAATGTATAGTTTTAGAAGGTCAAAAGACAATCATTTGATCTGGAAACCTCAAAGATATGGTGAAAAATTTACTATCACATTTTTTTTTTAATTAGCCTTTCGGACATTGATTTATTTATATAGCATCTTCTGTACAAGTCGCTTTGATTGATTGATAACCAACAATTAAACATATCTCTCATGAGAAAAATATAAAAGTAAGTGACAAGATAAAGTATCAAATCAGGTCATTGTCAGAACTGTCATCCGAAAATTATTTGAAGTAAACTTAACTATTAGGTATTGTGCCTGATTTAAATTTGAACTAATGTATTTGACTTCGTACAAATATTGCTAGCCTATTCCATAATATTTTCTCATCACCGGTTTCCGTCTGACCAATCTTCCTGTTTCTTCCATTTATTCTTTTACAAGATTTTTCTAGACTTACTCTTTTCTTCCTAAATTGTGATTTATATATTAAAATGTTATTTGTCCATCTCTTTACATCAATTAATATAAATTGATAGCTCCAGAAAATATCCACAGTCAGTAAGTCTAAGGTATTTTCTAATATTTTTCACCTTTAAAGAAATATTCTCAACAGGAAAGAATGATATATTAGTTCAGGTTTCCAATATTTTTTCCAAAATATTTTTTATTATCTATTACATAAACATGGTGTATGAAAAATCAATAAATTTAAAAATATTGTAAAAAAAAAAAAAAAAAAAAAAAAAAAAAAAAGAAGAAAAGGGAGACTATGATACCTAATTACTATTATTTGAATTAATTTTCTATCTCAAAGCTAGATTTTTTTTTTAATTCTATATTATTATAATGCAATGTTATATGAACTGACAAGAAACAATATGTAGTATTTATTTCATAAAATCATACAAGTTGAACGTTAATGTGCATTGAAATATACTTGATTGATTTTTAATTCCTATTAATTCATTAAAAGATTCGATCATTATAATTCGATCAGAGCAATACCAACTGAGCTGGAATTGTGTAAACTATAATGCTACAATTTTATTAAAAGATGTTTTTAATAGGAATTTAAAAATAATTATAAGGAATATATATGAAAAGGAGAAGTGTAAGATAGAAAGGTAAGAAAAAGAATAATGTTGGCATAACAATAAACGAAGGAAGAGGTTGGGGAAATATGAGTAAAAACAATACACATTTGACTTAAAAAACAAGTTATAACTAATAAACTGCAGAAGCCGTTAGCTTTAAATTCTCTCCAAGGCATAGGTTTAGGGCTTTTTCAAAAAGAACGCTGTCAGATCGCACCTTTCGACAAAAATGGAGCCACCAATTATAAGTGCATATTTAACATCTTTAAAATATGACTTATTATTATATTATATTCAAAGCAGCTTTTTCAGGAGTTAAATTCATTTTAATATTTTTATTATTATAAAGTTATTTATAATAGAGCTATTGACATAAACATTAAGTAGTTGTTTGAGATTAACAATAAAGTTTATGAGAAATTAGCGGAGCTGGAATATTTTATTTGGCATAAATCACTTTTTATTGCCAAAAAGGTACTAAAATCAGAATATCAAATCAAACTACATTGGAATTACCTATTTCATTTGTGATGCAAATATAAATAAAATAATCTAAATACAAGCGTTAAATCAATTTATTAGTGTTGGAAAATCGTTGAAAATAATTTTCTTTACGGGCAACTATAAAGTTTTAATCCAACTATTGCCTCATCCCTCTCTTTTTATCTTCCACAACCAACTCTCCAAAATTAAACTAATTAAGTGCTTTTATCTAGGTTTTATATCCAGGCAATATAATACTTGTTGTAACTTTCATTTTCGTTTGTTATACAGATGAAAAAAAATTCAGTTTCTCCCTGATTGGAAGAAAAAAAAACAGATCATAGATATATCTTTCTACAATATTATCCTACTACATTTATCAATTTACATTTTAGAATTAAAAAAGATCAAATAATTTTAATTAATTATTAAGTCACATTATCAATTAATTATTATTAGACATAAATTAAAGTTGAGAGAAAATAAGCGTTTCAAACTCGTATTTTTTTATTCAAACTAAGATCGGTCGTAAAAGGTAGTTCCTAGCGACAAATGTAATATAAAAAAAAACATTATTTTCTATTAAATTTCTGATAAGGGAACGTTCGTCAGATTTAAACCCAAGCAGCACCAACAGAGCTAGAGTGTGTCAAATACGATTCAACACTTACAAAATTTAGGCAAAACGTGACTTTTTTTTTTATCGAAACCAATATAGCTTTTTAACAGTAGGTCCTAGCGGTAAATGCTATGTAACAAAAAATATTCTCCATTCAATTTTTTACTAGGAAAATGTAGTCAAATTTTCGATCCGAACGACAATAAAAGAGCAAGAGCGTGTCAAAATGTTACATTTATGTGAATGTGATGAAAACGTAACACCGAAAATGTATAGATCCCCAGCCAAAAGACACATCCATGTAAATATTTTTTAACCGTTTTTAATATGTTATCGTCGTTATTTTTAAATTAAGAGTTAATTATTGTCTTTAATAAGACTATATGATTAAACGTAAATTTTTATCAAAATTTAGCGTGTGTATTAGGCCGCTTGTACGTATTAAGATTAAGAGGGAGATCGAGGCTGACGTGACTTGACAACGCCCAGGATGACCGGAGAAGACTGAGAGTGAATGGTTGGAGGAGGAAGGTGGAAGGTAGGCAGGAATGACTGTCGATTCTTTTTGAAGCCAAGGCCCGAAAATAATAATTAAGCCCCTAATGACTTACTGAAATAGATGCGTAAACTTATAAAATAAATAAATAAATAAATAATATCATATATTGCTAATTATTTGTTTCCCAAGTTTTTAGAGAAGCAGTGTTGATCCAGTCTTTTCAGCCAAAAGCCGTTATAAGTTAAAAAGGTGAAAGCATAAATCTGGACAATTTTAAAAATGTATTAAAAACATTTAACAGTGTATCAAATAAGTACTTTAAGTAAATCCGATACATTGTTGATAATTGGCTGTTACAAAAGTCTCTTAGCTAGAACACAAACTTTAATTATAACTCTCATACTTGATCCTATAAGAATGTATTTGTTCCTACTATTTTATGTTTACTTTGACTAATCCTTTTTTATCACATGTGATTTAGTATAGGTTTACGTAGTCATTTCAATTTTTAGAACGCACTTGAAATGTCAGATGAAAAATGGTCTGTGCGCAAAGGCATATACTGCCTTTGGTTCGATTGGATCAGTTTGGAAAAAAATGATGCTTTGCATTTGGTGGAACGTCGAAGGTGTTTTGTATTTTGAGTTTCTCCTTGATTAATCGTTGTATTAAACCTTTACTGTGAACACCTAGAAAGATTAAATGCAGTTTTGATTCTAAAATATCCCGCTTTGGTCCACAAGAACGAAGTTCTTTTGCAACACGACTATGCGACTTCATCTCTTTCCAGTTTGACCAAAAAAGAATTATCGAAACTAGAAGGAATAAATCGTTTGCCTTAACCTGCGAATAGCCCTGATATATCATCCTCAGATTATGGTTTGTTTAGATCGATGGCTCATTTTTTAAACGTTTGGATCTTTAAATGAGGACTTAAAAACTAGAAATTGAAGAGCTCTTTGCCTCAGAACCAAAGAAATGTTATCGACATCAAATCCAAATACTGGCAGAAAGATGAATTAAAGCAGTTTGAAAACTATTTAGAATTTAATTTAAAGAGTAGAATTTAATATCATTAATGTTTTAAATATATAATCACGTAAAGCTATAATTATTCTCTAAGAATTTAGTAACTACCTCTTAGTTGTAATATTCATCCTCAATCTTATCTTGTCTGAAAATATCGAGGCTATACTTAACACAAATATTTTCGATTTATTATAACGGGGATCTTCTCTATTATATTATAATAAATTATATATAGGAAGCTCCCAGATGTCCTATATGAGCTCCCTGATGTGATAGCAGACTAACTATTCTTCATATCTTTGAAGAATGTGAATACTGTTTAGAAGTCCTGAACAGGCTGGGAATAGCAAGCAATATATTTAGTCAAAATACTAGGAGATAATAAAAAGACAATATACTCAAATAGACTAACATTTCTAGCATGCCACACTATATATTTAATTCTGATTTAATAATTTAATTGAATATAAGTAATTGTTGTTGTCAATTTCAAGCTCAATATAACACCATACCTTTGTGTCATTCAGTTTTCAAACTTTACTATTATCCACATATTATCGCTTTTTAAATAACAAATTGATTAAAAATCAGTAGATTTTATCATTGCTAAAACTTTCTAGAAACTATAAGGATGATGCGGTTAAAATTTGGTACAGATTCGTTCAGCAGTTTTCGTGGTTAGTGATCACAAACGAAAAATGGCTTGTCATTTTATATAATATTATAGATCGACGCGGTAAGTGGAAAATGGGCACATAGCCTTTGTGTGCCCTTTTTCGATAGAACGCATTTTTAGACTCTATGTCGTCTAAATAATGTTATCTAAAAATATTAAATTGATATCTTGAAAATTAACTGATATATTGATATTTTCGTCATACGAATCAGTAGGCTGCAAGTTAACCCTGCTTATAATGGTATCCTGTTGTATACTGTATTTAATTCGTGTGTTACTACTGATGAAAACTTTTATTCTGATGATAAGCAGCAGATACACGACTTTTAAGGTTTGTTGTTTAAAGTTTTCTTACTTTCCCTGTATTTTTATCATAACTGAAAACAAATTTCGTTACTTCAATTGTTTTTTTATAATCCATATATTATCTTTTTGTTTTCATTTCAACAATACCTATACCTCGTTACTTAAGGATTTTCACACAAAAATTCGTTCCGAATTATTTGGAAATATTAAATATTAAATATTGCAGTTCTCATAAGGTTGAGAAATTTAATTCTGTAATATCAATAGGCTACTTACAAATATCACAACAAATCAAGAAATTAACTACATTAAATTAAAAACTCTGGAATGCATTTCCTTAAAACGCACTTTTGTGTTTTTGTCCTCTTCCCACCTACCGCCTCAATTATAAATAACCTATTTTAGATTAAACTAATTCTAAATCAGAGCGTTGATGATATAAAAATTTTACATTTTAAAACGAAATCAAAAAAATAATATATCCCATATTCTTTATTTTTTATTGCTTAAATAGTCTTCTTTTACACGTAAGAAGTGTACGAAATAATCTTTAAATCCTCGTGTAACATGTTTTAAAGCAACTAATATATCTATCACTAATAAAATTCGAAAATTCTGCTATGTAAAAATAACTTTTTTTTTTCATTTATTGATGTTTACAACTGTACAAAATAATATACATTAAGTAAAAGTGTTGATAGTGAATACAATGGCATGTAAATAACTTGTGAAGAACTACTCACTAGTAGCACTTCAATAAAATCTACACTAAAAGGTCTCTAGGCCAACTTCTTTTCATACGCCTCGGAGGACTATCGAGAATGAAGAGAAAAGCAAGTTGGGAGACTAGTGGATTGGAGTGGTTATGAAGCTAACTATGGAAGGATGCATATCTGGCTAAATTAGCAAACATATTGAAATTAAAAATTTCAACGAAAAATCTTGATTTCCTAATTAAATTTTGATGTTCCATCCAACGGAAACATAAACAGCTGGAATTTATACAACTGCTAAATTATACTCAGTAGGTGATAACAGGGAAGTCTGAAGGACTTGGCTGAGTGCACCCCTACGCTGAAAGGCACTATGGGGGAAAGCAAAAGAAGAAGAAGAAGAGGATTTTTTGAAGGATTTTGGATTGTAAGGATTGGATACGAGATGAATTAGATGGTTTAGTAGGGCCCCAAAGCTCAACTCCGTACGTCCAAATAGTTCTTATCACAGTCATGAAAATGGGTCTTTTGTAATTTATTGGAAGCTTTGAACGTTTGTCTAGTAAATGTTGAAGTAGTCTGTAACGACGAGCAGTTCCTTGTCGTTTTAGTCTTGTATGTAGATTCCAAGTAAGACGTTTGTCCAAGTTGAGTCCTAGGTAGCGGATCTGTTCAACAGGGATTAGTGGAATATCATTAAAGGATACTGTAGGGCAGGATGTTGTAGGTTTACGACAAAGGGTAAAGGTTATTTGATGGGATTTGTTTGGATTTATTTTAGTTCTCCGACACCATTCTTGAATGTTAGTAAATGAGATTGTAGTGATTGGGATGCAATGAAAGGATTATTATTCACTGATAACACACATGTGTCATCGGTAAACTGGTGAGGACAGTGGAAAAATAACTTAACTTTCAAATTTTGTCTGCTTTGAGGTAAAAGTCATTAAGTAACAAAATATTTTTTTTCCATTTCAATGTTCAAACGGGAATATGCTCATTTCAAAAATTTCTCAAACAGTTATATAGTGAATTTTCTTATTCTCTAATGTGCATAAATATTAGTTTTATTCACTAGGGGACTTTTTATACTGATGGGAAATGATATCAACACACAATGACTTTTTGTCGAATTTGGAAAAAATTGGACTCAGTTATTTATACCTCTAAGAAGACGATTTGTTTGAAATAGGTAAATAGATCAGCTAAAAAAAAAAAAAAAAAAAAAAAAAAAAAAAAAAAAAAAAAAAAAAAAAAAAAAAAAAAAAAAAAAAAAAAAATAAAAATAAAAAAAAAAAAATAGACACAAGGAAAGCAGGCAGCAATGTGTGGGATTGAAACGCCTCTCAGTACTTGTAACCTACACTGATATTTCTTAGAAAACTATCATTTTACTATGATGATATCTCAAAACAGAGAATTTAATTTTCTGCAAATTATTGTATACATGCCTGATGCTCGGGTCTTATATAACTTTATATGTACGAAATTTAACTCTTTCATAAATATTAAAAGCAACTATAATATTCGTCATATTCTTGAAGACTTTATGTTACCCTACTTCGCGAAGTACCTAATTCAGATGAAACTGGAAATGCGGAGACAAGAGACTTTGACTTTCTTATCTTGTTTTATGACTGCTCTGTTCAGTTCCTAGAGCCTTGTCTCTAAGCAATCGTCCATAGTCCTATCCGATAGTTTGTTTTTGTCATCTCTATCGACCCACTTATCGTTCAGGTCTCCTACACAATTCAACCGTTTCGTAACGGCCAGTGAAACACAAGGGTCTGGTCAGTCTCAAACCAGAAAAAAATACGTTAATTTTGAAAAATGAATTATCAGCAACTGAGAATTAAATTAATTTTATTATAGGATTGAGAAAGAATAATACAATATAAACAGTATATATACTTTTAAGGAATGTAAGGGAATTTCTTATAAAATGTGGTACATTACCGGTTCTTGGTTTCACTGATGAAAATTAAATTGGCTTCATTGTTCGATGAAGATAAGAAAACGCTCATAAAAGACAGAAAAGACATTTAGTTAGTTCAGTCAAAATAGGGAAAGCAGAGGAATGTGTAGGGGATGGTCCCCTAAACCAAAACATATAAAGCCCCTTCAAATTCAGATGCCGCTGGGAAGGGAGGGGGAACTTTAAATGTTCCATTTTTCAGTTTTGCGCTTATAACTCGAAAATGGTGCGTTGCATTGAAAAAGTTGTCAGTACAAAATTAAAGCTTAATAAATTTGATAAAAGTTTAGTTATATACATGTTTACAAAAAACTGGACTGTTTTCGTGCAACCGACTCCCGAAAAGTTGTAATTTTTTTTTTTTTTTTATTCTTTTATTAATAGAAATTTACAACTGTATTACAAAACACATTTAGTAAATATGCGGTATATATGAGATATAATGACATGAATACAACTTGTAGAGCAACTACCCATTGGTAGTACTCTAAAGTAATTAAAAAAATAAAAATGCTCACTAATGCTTTTTGTATATTTTAGTCTTCTAGATCCTTACTCGTTCATTTTAGAGGAAAGTGGTCAGGATAATACTGATACAGCATTAAATACCCTATAAGAATATACCTCATATGTTAACATATATTGAACAGGTCGCAACTTACAGTAAGACATAACTGAAATTAAAAATTTTAACGAAAAATCTTGTTTTCCTAATTAAATTTTGATGTTCCATTCAACGGAAACATAAATAGCTGGAATTTTTACAACTGCTAAATTATACTCAGTAGGTGATAAGTTTTAGCGGAAAATGACGTAATCTGGTGCATTTTAAAAACTGACGCGCTCAAACCCTCCATCAAGCATTTCTCCGCGAAAACACATATGACTCCGAAACTATTAGTTCGATCCATAACTTATTTTTCCATCTAAAAGTTGGTTAAATTTACTATTAGACACCACCTACGAAAATTTGATCAAGTCCCTTTAAATACACATGCCAGGACGCTAAAAAACGCGTAATGTTGTGATATCAAAGTTTTTTGCCACATTCTTCGCTATAACTCCGAAACTATTTGTCTAGAATGACTATAGGTCTGGATTAACACGACTAATGCCAATAAAATGAAAAATATAATTAATAGTAAAAACGGTAAAACTTTAGGTGATTTAGATAGAACATTTTAAGTATCTAAGGTCTAGAATATTCAGAAAAAATTCAATTCAATATGAAATGAAGGCAAGATTAAAAACTGAAAATGCTTGTAAGTATTGGTCGAATAACTACTCAGTTCACGCTTACTGTTCAAATATTTTTAAAAAATAATAGGATATACAAAACTATTATACAACCCAAAGTTGTTTACAGGTTCGAAAAGTGGCCCTTATCTTCAAAGTACGTTTTAAAGTTTTCGAAAATAAAGTACTGCATAGAATAATTTGGCTCGAAAAAAGATTAACATACTGGAGAATTTAGAAGGCTCCACAATGCAGAGTTAGGCAAAATTTAATCATGATTTGACTAATAATTTCCTGGAATCAATCACCTAATTTAATCAAGATTAAATATTTCAGTTAACTTGTTTTTAGTAAATTAATAATGTATTTAAATATTTTTTCCAATTAAAGATTCAATCATAAATAAAAGAGATTATTTATTTCAGAAAACCAGTTGTCAAATATTTAATTATGAATAAATTTTGCCCAACTCTTTCACAATGCAGAATAGTCGGAGATTTATCCGGTAAATATAGTAAAGGTAACTGTAGCGTGACGATTAAAATTGGTTTTGAGCCGTTGGGTAGACCGAGGCGTTAAAGGGAAGATTGCGTCAAGTCTGAGGTAGGGTGTTCTAGTCCTACGGTTCACAATTTCATTTACTTTTTTTTTTATTGTTAATTACTTGCAAAATTTTAAATTTTATTGTTCTTTGACTAAGAATTACATTATTATTTATATGTTTATAAGACCAGCACAAATATTCACATTGTATTAATAATTCCTATTAGAGTACTACCAATGGGTAGTTCCTCTACAAGTCTTAATCATGTTATCATATTGCATTGTATACAGCATATTTACTGGATGTGTTTTCTAATACAGTTGTAAATTTCAATTAATAAAAGATTATTAATAATTCCTAGTCAATGATATTAATTGTAGACAATAATAATGTGTTCACAATAATTTTTCTACATCTGACCGGCAACCCTACATAAATTCAAAACTAACTTTTTAATTATAAGCATTTGTTTATAGACAGAAGTTTAATTTAATTTTTGGTTGGGCGAGCTATAGTTGTACTATTGGTTTATAATTCTTGTTCCAATACAGTCATCCCTGAAATACAGGGAATCTTTGGATGCCCAGAATCATAAATTGAACAAAATAAAATTTAGATTTAAAGATTTATTGAATTTTCTAAGATCCTGACTAAATTGCCAAGACGCAGTAGTTTTCAATAATTCTTTTAGATTCTATTTAGTTTCCATTTCATACTATTTCTAAAATTTGTAAAAAATAATTTCGAAATTCCTCAAAAAGACAATAATAATAAAAGAAAATACAATTTATTTTCGTAATAATAAATATATAGATAATAAAGTAATATTTTTTAATTTTAATTTTGTCTTTTAGTTATATACAAATCTGATTTAATATTTAAATCTTGCATTTATGTGTTAGGATTTAAAAGTGTTTGAACGTTTAAATTACTCTTCCTAATAGCTAGCAAATCGTTTTAAATGTCGAACATTATTGACACAACAGTTAAATTTTAAAGTTTTATAACGAAATTTTAATTGGGAAGTGAATAAAGAACTTAGCCGAGTAGTGTTGATGTCCAATATACAGGATAAAATAACGGAAATGTTTATTCAAAGGTTAGCTATCTACTTTCCAGATACCTTTTAGGGTTATTATTCATTGATTGAAATTTGCGTTCAAGTATATATATATATATATATATATATATTTATATATATATATATATATATATAATCCCATTAATATATATCTTAATTAATGATCCTTTTTTTCAAATTATAATAAATTAAACAATCATGCTAAACCTAATTTTCAAGGAGTCATACGTTGTAACTGGTATTCAGTAGTTATTTTAACTTTCATAATATGCCAAATACTTGTCAATAAATTGTGATCTAATAATAAATCTGTATTTATAAAATATCCCACAGAAATGTTGACTTGAACTCACTTTTCACTTCTCACTAATTTTCATATATTTATAATCAAGTATTACAATAAACTCTCCCCTATTAAATTATTGACTTTTGACAGGAATGAAAACATATCTAATTTTAGTAGATAAAGTTTTGATTAATAGCGGCCATGACATACGTTACTTTGTTGGGAGTTCGAGTTAACAATTGCAACGCAATAGCAGCGGTAAATTATGAACAACATAAATATATAGTCAAAGCAAGCTGTTGCTTTAAAGTTTCACTTACAATTAGTTGGTATGTAGACAAAACCTAGATATGGAATCTGCTAATGTTATAAAGTTTATGGGTGATTGTCAGATTACGGGCAATTTTCAGTCACAAAAGATTATTTATCAATTAACTAAGTCCTACCTTAATTTTTGCCCAATGCTATTAGAGTGGTGAAACATTTTTTCATAATAAAATATAAAACGTGAAATAAAAACGAGTAATTTGATTTGAAAATTGCTTATAAACAACGAAAATGTCCCACTCATAGTTTTTTACTAAACATTCGCCACTTTGGTTTCGTTAACTATGGAGAATGGTAGTGAAATTTATTTCCTCGCATTGAGTATGTTTATTTTGCTCCAAACTTGGTCTCATCACTATGATGTCATTACCAAGCAAAAAATAAATTTGTAGGGGAATCAATTTAAGAAATAGAACAGTTGGGAATTTTTTTTCAAAATGTAGTGGTACACCTTTGGCTGAAGACCAGCCATAGCAGTGAAGCGATAGTCAGTTTGGTAGTTACATATTCAAGATGATAATGAAGATGTTTCTTAATTTTTAGTTCTTTTAGTTATTTTTTCTTTAACCTAGGCACCCAACGACAAAATGACTCGTCCTAAGTCAAAAAAGACTGCTACCGAAAAAAAAAAACAAACTTATAATTATCAATAAATTACTGCTATAATATAAAAAAAAAATTTAACCCTATTAATTTCTCTATCTCTTCAAAATGAAAAAAATATATTAAAATATATTTACCAACAACAAATAATTATCTCATAAACATAATTTATAATGATAATTAAATATTTTTTAACTATTATATTATTGAGCTATATTTCATTGCCTCTTTGTATAATAATATATTATCTTACAATGAAATAATCATGTTAATAAATAATAGCTTATTAATAGACGTGATTTGAAAAAAAAAAGTTAACCTGTTTAGTGATAGAAATGTTAATCGAGATCAATGCATAAAAATTATTACTTGTTATTTTTGTGATTACAATGATTAATTATTCGTGCAATGCCGAGAAGAAACAAAAGAATACTGTATATTAAGCTAATATGTATAAGGACAGATTTATAATTTATTTATGAAACAGATCTTTTTTTATTTTTTTTAATATTAACACAAATCGACAGATTTAAAAAAAAAAAAATATATAATTCCTTAGTTACTAGTGCTTAAATTGGTCAATTTAAACTCTCAAAAGGCAGTCTTAATTTTCACAATCAAAATGATCTAAATTACGTCTCATAATTTTCTTTTCTCAAATCACAGCATCATGTAATTCTACAAGCTCAAGTAATGTTATTTTTTGTCATAATGGCTGGATTATACTTCAAAATTTTCCTGAATTGTTTGTCTGTCATTATGGATAACTCTAATCTGTTTAATACGATTAACAATTAGGACTATCTTACAGAATTTGAACATATTAAAGAATCGAGTGAAAAATGAATCGTTTGATGCAAACAATGATTTAGATGGTAAAACTCTTAGGATCAAATTTTGTTTATGTAAAAAGCTATATAATCGTTTTTTTAGTCATAATTGATCGAATATATAATTGTCACAAATATCTTAAGCCGGCTCCACACATTCGTGTTATATCATAACACGCAACACGAAACAGCTTCACCAAATCTGTTTCGTGTTATGTGATAACACATAACACATAACACAAAACAATGAAGAAATAGTTCGTTGTTATGGCTTAACACATAACACGAAACAATTCTTTGTTATGCCATAACACATAACACGAAACAAGCCCAAACTGTTCTCTGTTATGGCATAACACATATCACAGAACAAGACGAAACAGTTCTCTGTTGGAGTGTTTCGTACAAGCGTTCGCTATTGTAAAAAAGGGAAATTTAGCCAGTGTTCTTCACGGAACAGCCAGTCTTCAAAATGTCGGTAGGTGACCAAGTCGAAACTGCCGCTGCTGCGTATTTAGTACTAAGTGGAGGATTTCTACTCTTAAAGAAAAGAAGAACTCGAAGAGTAGACAAAGACGATGGTGGAGTCTTTCAGTACACAATAACAGGGAAACGTAAGTACAATATATGCCTAAATTATTCACCAAAAATAAATTTTATATTTTAAATATTTGTTATTAATAGTTATGTTTGAATATAAAAAAAAAAAAAAAAAATTTGTTATTAATAGTTATGTTTGAATTTTTTTTTTTCCACTTTTACAGACGTGGAGGCTCACATCTCATGATGGACTTATTAAAAGAGCCATCAGGTTTGTTCGAGAACTTCTGCAGACTATCAGCAGAAGATTTTGAGCTGTTACTACAGAAGATTGGCCCTCACATAGCAAAAAAAGATACCAAATGGAGGAGACCAGTTCCAGCTAAGGAAAGATTAGCACTGACGCTAAGATATCTAGCAACGGGGATAGTTTCCAGAGTTTGCGGTACCTTTTCAAAGTTTCTCCCCAACTTATCTCAACAATAATTCCCCAAGTCTGCCGAGCCTTAATTCATGAGTTGAAGGAATATATATAGGTAAATAAATGAACTTACATTGGTATAGAATTTTCAATTTTTTATTTATTTTAAATTATTTAAAACAATTTTATACATTTAGATAATCTTTCATAATAACTTTTCATATTGTCATCCTCGTAGTTAGGAGTGGACAAATTAGGCCCAACTAAACTTGCAATTTTCTGTGGTGGAGTAGAATCTGTCGGAATTTCCAAAAAATATTTTGATAGAACTCGGGAGATGGAATAGGAGGTATCTGTTGGAGATGTTTCTCTTGGACGATCAGTACAGGATGTATGACCCTGAACTTGTCTCAGGTAATTATGTTTTTCTTCAAATAAAATATTGTCTATTTTATTAATTACCGAACCCCGACGCTATTCGTCTAGCTCTCTAAGTCTAGAAGCGACTACTGCACCATACTGGTCACAGTAATCTTGCACCTTTTTCTGCTTGGCACTCTGTAGAGTTGCATAAGCTTCTGCCATTTGGGCTCTCAAACATTCCATGTCTGTTTCCGGTTCCTTTTTTTTCTGTCTTTTCCTTCGTCCTGTGTCATATGGAGTATCTTCATCTGCAAATTAATATGAATTTATTATTGATCGTGATATTGCATTATATTAACAAATTTTACCTAATGTTTCTAAATATAGCTTTTAATTGATTTTCATTCGAAATTTTATTGAAAAATATGTCATTTTCATGGTGTTTGAATTCGAAAAAAAAAAACAAAAAAACGTCAAAAGTGAAGCACATTTCCCGCGTTTTACGGTGTTTTAAATAGAAAAGTAATTTTAAAAGGTATTTCAATTTTGCCATATTATATTGTCACGTATTTAGTTTGCAAATATTTACTGCATAGATTAATTATTTTTTAATCCGCAATTGCAAACGGATATGTGTCGTAAATGTAAACAACATGTAAGTACATACCACGTTTTTGTCCAATAGTGTCCTGTTGAATTTCGTTAGTTGCCTCATCTAGTATAATGTCAAGATTATCTCCAACAGAAACCTGCAAATCTTCAATATCCTGCAATAATAAGCCAAAGTTGATTGCAATTGTATAATATCCTATATTTATAATATACTACAATGATCAGTCATAGATTATTATTTATTTATTGTTTTTTTTTGTTTTGTTTTTCCAGATGCCTAGTACACAAGAAGAATGGCTTCAAACAGCCCACGAGTATGAACGACAGTGGAATTTTAACCATTGTGTCGGTTCAATGGATGGCAAACACGTCACCATTCAGTCACCGATAAACAGTGGATCCGAATTTTATAATTATAAACAAAATTTCAGCATACTGTTAATGGCTCTTGTTGATGCCAACTACTGTTTTCTTTTTGTTGATTGCGGATGTCAAGGCCGATTAAGTGATGGCGCTGTTTTTCGGAATAGTGTACTAGGTCGCAGAATCGAAGAAAACCAAATAGATTTTCCTCCTGATGAACCCCTGGTAGAAGGTGGTCCACCTTTACCATATGTTTTTGTTTCAGATGACGCATTTCCTTTAAATAACCATATAATGAAATCTTATCCTGGTTTGCATGATAAGGGCAGTAAAGAAAGAGTTTTTAACTATCGCCTTTCACGAGCAAGACGCATAGTGGAAAATGTTTTTGGCATAATGTCCTCAGTTTTTCGCGTTTTACGTAAACCTATGCTTCTACAACCGGAAAAATGTGCTTTAATTTCAATGACGTGCGCTTACCTACATAACTTTTTACGAAAAATTACACACCACATGATGCTTTTGATACTGAAAAAGAAGGTTCGTGGTGACAAGATAGTAACGAAATCTCATCATTTCAACCATTGAGGCGAATGGGTAGAAGTCCAAACCAGAAGCCCAAAATATTAGAGATAATTTTAGAGACTTCTTCACCACTGACGGAAGATTAGAATGGCAAAATAGGTACTGTTAAATGACTTGGTAAATAAAAATGTGAAAGTTCTTCACTACTTAATGTTTTTGAATTCAACTAGTAATTATTGTTATATTTTAATTCTAAACTTAGCTGCTGTAAAATATTTAAATACACCTATTTTCTAAAGTATATGTGACTTATTTACTTGCTTACCTCAGAGTTCAGCGTTGTTCTAGGGTCATCCTTATTAATCAAAAAGCTTGCCATCTTGTCGTAAGCAAACCAGATAGGTTTGTATACATCTGCGGCTCCTGCCCCGCTTTTAATGCTGTCTTTAGCTCGTTTTGAAGAGATTCTAAAAGACGCCATGAGCGAATCTTTTTTTTTTTTAGTTGTACAACTGTGAACTGGAAGCCCATTGCCTCCTCTATCCGCTTCCAAGCATCGTACACCTCATTTCGTTTTTTATGCAATGGATTTGACGCATTCCATTATCACTGGCTCCTTTTCAAAGTAGTCCAAAAAGTCTAACACTGTCTCACAACTCCACTCTATTTTCCACGAAGTGATAAATAAATAATTGAATTCGTAACAGCACTTGAAAAAGAGTACGAGGACAGGATGACCTGTTGGAGTAAGGGCTTTGTGTTTAAAAAAAAAAAAAAAAAAATCTACACCCTAGGTAAACGCCGGTAAACGATGGAAAAAAATAACAATTACAACTAAAATACTAATCAACTAAAATAACAGGGAAAAACTAAAAATTATACCGATATTAAAATGAGCACTAGTAATAAAACATTAACTTTGTGAGATAGGAGTATATTTTAATTTAAAATATAAAAACATATGGTGACAGAAAAAAAAAAAAGAACAGCTGAGAAAAAAAAAGTGACTGAAGAGATACAATTATATTAGTAAATACAGACTTATTTAAATTAAGAAACAAAAAAACACGAAGGAATTGTATTATTACTTAGAAATTAAACAAAACATATTTTCATAATAAAGTAGGAATATAAAATTAAATTAAACTAGAAAATTGACAATTTTTGAAAATTAACTTAACATATAATTATTCATATATCATGGTTAGTGTCTGTAATAGAGTTCTGGTTCAAGTAACGAGGAAAAAAAATAAAAATAATAATAAGTAGAAGAATGCCATTGATAGTCCAGACAACGGAGATTTTGAGGAATTAATTCATATAAAAGCCAATTTTGGCCCAGTTGTAGGGGGTGTCCCTGACATACTAGAATTACTGGTTTTTTTTTTGTTTTTTTTCAGTTTTTCGTTAATAACTGGAAGCCTCATGCCTCTAGCAAATATGTGTTTTATGTACTAAATTAATTAATATAAAATTCTTTACTAAAAAGATTCTATACATTTTTTGCTGGTATCAATGCTTAAGGAGATATAATGAGGGGGAATATGGAAAAAAAAAAGTTTTTATTGTTAAAAATAAATGATTATTGTTACATATGAATATTATATTATTATTAATTAAATGGCTATGCTAAAAATAAAACGTTTGTTGTTAAAGCTGATATGTTTATAATGGTATAGAGTAATTAGCATTCAAACCTTGAAATCGAAATAAAATAAAAAGTTCTCACTACCGTACTGGACATTGTTCAAGAACCTTACCTCTAAATATGGTAAAAAGATTTCCTCTAAATAGCGTCGGGTTCGGGCAGGGGAGGGGGGAAAGTGTTGAAAATTGTATGTTTTTAGCAGTGTGATACAGTAACTGCGAATCCGTTCAGCAAATTTTGTGTGTAAACTGTGAACGTTTATAAAATCCATGTTTTTTTTGGCTCATTCTCTCAATAACTCCTGAACAATGTGTCCGTTCCTAAATTCCTTATTTTCATATCATAGCTAACTAAATTGTCTATCAGGTCTAGTTTTTTGTTTTGTTTTTTGTCATTGTTTCAGAAATTTTTATTCTCTCAAATACCATTTAACATTTTTTTGAATTCAAGGATCATTAATCTCCTGAAAGTAAGCTATTACTATTTATATACCGCATTGTCTCGTATGTTAATAAAGTTTGCGTAAACTTTAACCATGATATACTAAGTTTTAGTTTTTAATACAAATAATTATATTATTGACATCAAATATTATTTATTTACCTAAAACAATTTTATTCTAACAACTGGAAATGTAAATGAACAAAACAAAAAACTAAATATAAAATAATTAATATTGGGCTTTAACAAAACTGAAGAAAATTTATAAATAAATCATACAAATTAGTTGGGAGGAGATTCCAACTAAGCAAGCTATTTTCTTCATGAAATTATATCTAATTTCGTACCAAACTAAGAGAAAAAGTAAACAGAACCTATGAAAATTTCTTCGTAACTATGTCTAGGTCATAACGCAGTTTTTATATACAAAGACAACTATATAAAATTATAATATTCTCCAATTCGATTCAAAATTTTTAGAAATTATTATCGATTTTTAAAGTATTTCCTTTTTGAACCGCTCAGTGCTTACTTTACAGTGATTTATTATCATATTCAATAGTTTTTCATTTTAAAACAGTTATTATTGATGATCATGATTAAATGGACTTCACGATTATTCGCTGTTGCTAAGCGAATTTGTGAATAAGCGATTTTCTCTGTTTCGGCTTATGTTATGGGGAAACAAATTTCCTTTGATGTGTGATAGCGATACACCCATAACACGAATGTGTGGAGCTGGCTCTACGGCTATAACAGGATCTGAAACAATATCCTAACACATAACACGAGCCGAGTGCCCATCCACACATTCGCCAATCTTTGATGAGCATGCCTGTTTCGTGTTGCGTGTTATGACATAACACGAATGTGTGGAGCCGGCTTAAGTTTAAGAGGCGCCACATTCGATAAGATGGTAAAGAAAGAAAGTTCATAAGAAACATTTCACATATCTTATGGTACATAAGATATGGTACATCTCACATTCAATATGGTATTTGTTTTTAATTTGTGATATCTTATAGATTAATAGTCCAGTCAATGAGTGCTGGAATAAGAGGTGTAGAGTGCATGAAATATGCTATAATTTTTGACTTCACAGCTTCATTAGAAGTAGTTAGAAACTACATACTAAAAGTAAACATACTAAAAGTCCCCGCACTTGGGGATGAGCTAAGGGTGGGGGGAGGGTAAAAGGTCCCTATTTTGTGTTTTTCGATCATATCTCGAAAACGGTGGACTCTAAAAAAATATAATATGAATCAAAATTAAGGCTCATAAAATTTGCTATAAAGTTAAGTATATACATTTTCGTCGAAATTCCCACGTTTTTCGAGAATACGTTATTAAAAATCGATAATTTTAGAAATCAAAATAATGTTTGTTCATACATTTGCTTCAAATACCAACAGACGTATATATGAAATTAAAGTGAATGTAATGCTCTACAATTTTGATTCTGATGTTTTTCCTGAGAAACGATTGTGGAAGGTATTAAAAGCAAAAGTTTGAAAAAAAGTGAGGTGACTTTTTTTTCTCCCGGAAATCACCGATTTTCAATAACCAATATCTTGTACACGGTTAGAATTATAACAAATTTATATATTATTAATTTTATAGAAAGTTTAATTAGCTTTTATGTTTATTTGAAACATATTTTTCTAGAGTTAATCGTTTTCAAAATATTATCGAAAAAACAAAAAAATTGATCTTCTCTCCTCCCGCCACCGTTAGCTCACCCTTTAGGGGCGGGGCTTTTAGTATGTTTACTTTCTAACTATTCCTAACGAAGCTATGAAGTCAAGAATTATCGCATATTCCATGCACTCTACAAAGTGTTTATTAACTGGACTATAAAACCAAATGCAATTACGTTTTTTTTATGATTCATTTTTTTATGAATAAAAAAATCAAAATAAGTGTAATGAAATTTTTATTTATATATTTATCAAATATAAATACTTTCATCATTTTTCTTTAACTATTCATACCAATAAAGCTTATTTCAGTAATTTAACAAGTATTTTCTTTTAGCCTGGTTTTCCTATTATTTTTTTTAACTTGCAGATTTATTTTTTTGAAGTATAAATCCACAAGTTGTAATTATTGTTTTATAATACCTCTGTTAATAAAGCTGTTTAAATGTGTGTTATCTACGTTTTTTATATAAATTATATTTCTTTTAAGAGTGTAAGAAACGTACCGGGGATAAATTAGCATAAAGAATTTATCTACGCCTATAGATTATTAGTAGAAGATCCTGATATTCTACATAAATAACTTCTTCGTAAATAGGTTTAGTTTACTGAAGCAGTGATCATTGTGAAGTTTAAGAGCTACTTAGCGTGGAATTGATCAAGATTTCTGAGCTATTGCCTATAGGATTGGTATTATAAGTTCCTCTAGTACCACATGTGCTTTAATCGCTGGAACAGAAACTGTGGAATCAGGCAACTGTCGTTAGAGGGAACTTGAAATTCATGTGTTTAAGCTCCCCCATGAATTCCAACGACTCTCTTCACTGCTGTAACTAGCTACTTCTGAGTATATTGCCCTGAAATTATTCTAATTTGTTTTAAAGATCTGAACTTTTGAATATTTATTTATTAAATATATAAGAAATTACATTACTACCACTTAAACTAAACTATGTTATATTCATATATTTTATTATATGTAAGTATGGATATCTCATCTTTAGTTTTCATAATCCGGTATAAAAGAGGTCATAATATTTTTAAAAGTGTTTACCATATTTTTATACAGAAATACATGATAACTGATGAAGGGCCACGGAGAAAACACGGTAGTTTCACCTATCCAGTTAAAAGAAAATGTTCTCTCTATCTGTGAAGCGTCAGTAATTAATTATGTATTTTTTTATTTTTTATAAAAACATGTATTAAAAATTTTTGTTACAAATATTGCCAAAAGGCCATTATATACATATATTTACATGTTAAAGGTGACTATCCCTTATTCAAGTTATATAAATAGTACATTTCCTTTAATAAGAGTTGCTGATATAGCTCCATACAGGGAAGCAATATGGTAAAATCGGTCGTATAACAGTTTTATACGATACCAATTTTTTTTTTTTTTTTGCTGATAGATGAGATTGCCTATTGAAATATGGTTTCATTTTGCTGATGATACTTTTAGCTCTATTGCTCTATTATATGTTTGGTATTAGTCTAAATCTATTATATAGAACTATAATATATTCTATAATATACTATATTCTAATGAGGTTGTCTAATTCTAAGCCTAAGTAATTGATATACTGTGCCCTAAGGATCGTGGTTCCATTTTTGGTTTTTTTCCGAGTTATGGGTGGTCTTTTTTTTTTGTATATATAATGGCTTGTGTTTTTGGTGCATTTATTTTAATTTTCCATTTTTTAAAATAAATGCTGAACTTTTTAAGGAGGGCCTGTAAACGGTTTACTATTGTATCGATCCAATAAGAAGGATAAAGTAGTATGTATAAATTGCGGTGTCGCAAGCATACAATGATTGTTTAACTGATGGGTGTGAGGAAAGATATGAGAAATATAGGTTGAATAATGTTGGGGAAAGACAGAAGCCTTGAGGAAGACAAGCAGAAAGGTTGATAAGTTGGTATTACTTTTAGTAATAAAGAAGGGTCTATATAAAAGCTAAGATAAAATTCATTAAGATGAATGATATGATATAGGCTCAGTAATTAGAATTTATTAGTTTATAGATAAGACCCGTGTGCGATACTGTGTCGAAAGCCTTTTCGATATCGAACAGTAGTATGCCCGCATGCTACTTTTCTACAAGTATTTTTCTGTCTAAGTTGTTGTTGCATTCTGTAAAATGTTTTGGGAAAAGTTACTATAAAAGTCTAAAACTTTGATTGAGAGTTTTCCTCTTTTTTTGTCATTCTCATAATATATGTCAGACCCATGTAATGTTGAAGGTATATTTGTGGAATCAGTTCGTTGTCAAGATAAACCGGATTGGTGTAATTATAAACATTGAGGCTCATCGACAGAGACAAATCGGTCTAGATCAACACCTAGTGGCCATTCGGGGTCATCAGAGCGGCTAGTGCGGAATTTATCCGTAATAAACCTACCAATATCCCTATTCCAGACAGTTATTAACAGAAGCCAAAGCCAAGCGAAAGCCAAATCATGTTTTTATATCAAGAAACAGAGTCAGCTCCCGAAAACCATTTGATGTGTGTTGCTATTTGCGTATGACCACAGGGATAATAAAGCCTATAAACAACATGAAACTCCTTGTGTGTATCCTTTTCATCCTATTGTAATAATTAATGTATTGACTATAATAATAGCATCTGATTCATGAACTACAATTGTCTACGTTATCACAAAAAGTTCTAATTTATGTTTTTTAATTTATGTTAATATTTTAAAGTTTAAATATTTATTGGAATATATCCATGCATTTCATTACTCAGAAATATGTTATTTACCAAACGTAGCAAAATGAGAAATAATATGAATAAATATTGTAACGAAAACACTAAAATAAATATAATTGTACTTAACCGATCTCTTAACCGATATCTGTACTTAACCGATAAAAACAATAATGCAAATGTTATTTTGCTATATTTAATGGAAAAATTCAACATATATACGATATTTAAAAAAGACCAATGGGAGTGCCAAATAATTCATCAAATTGATTCATCTACAAAAAAAAAAAAAAAAAAAAAAAAAAAAAAAAAAAAAAAAAAAAAAAAAAAAAAAAAAAAAAAAAAAAAAAAAAAAAAAAACAAAAAAAAAAAATTTAGTTTCGAAATTTCGTAGAGGGGTAAAAAATTATCCGGGTAAGGACAAACTAATTTTTATTTTTGAGGATTCGATGAAGACTACCGAGTAGTTTCACCTATCCAGTTTAAAGAAAAATGAAATTTAAAGTTCAACTCACCGTGATCCAGTTTAAAAAAATGAAAAATTATTTCTCCAAAAACATTCTCCTTTTCTAGATATTCGGATCCCTCTACACAGTATTTAATTACCAACAAATAATTCTTAATGCTCCAATTATACCGAGGCATTACCAAACTGCTTATTGTTTGAGGAAAAAAATCTGTTGTTCAGTGCTTATTCGTTTTTATCCAGAAAATTTAAGGGTTATGTGGAAAAACTATGGTAGGTCCAACCTAGCCAATAAGTGGGAATAAAGATAGTATCCTTCAGAGACTTTGAGAGTTATGAAGGGGCCATCTCTGAACTCCGTCCTGAACCCCCCCCCCCGCTACGGTTTTATATTGTATCAATTTAGCAAAAACTTTCGACAGGAAGGAGTAGATAGTGTCTAATCTCTAACCACTTGAAAAATATGTTAGGCACACACTAAAACAGTCAAAACCCAAAGGATTACAAGGAAGGAAATAGAGTCCTTAAGAAAAAGGAGAAAATATTTGATAAATTTTTAAAAGAACGATAGCGGAATATCCTTCGGCCATCGAAAATCGTTTGATCTTGGCAGATCTCGATATATTATTCTTCACTGTCCTGTGAAATGATAAAACACTAAGAGAGAGTGTCCTTTTGAAAAACTAGAATATATAATATTTTTTTAAAAAGGATGAAAGTAAAATTGACGGACTGATTAGACTACGATAAGCAAATAAACCCTCCAAAGTCAAGGGGAAAAAATTGTTTTCTTGGATGAAAATTTACTATAGTACTCTCACTCAGCCTCTACTGGGTTTATACACAGGTAATGCAGCTGAGAGAGCAGCGTTGGAACCTCCAGAAGTTTTTAATTTATTTATTTTTTTTTAGATATTGTATAGTTGGAAGTTCTTTATCTTTTTTTCATTTTTTCTTATTTTAAATACTGTGTGAATGATTCATAAATCCATGTATATTACTTACCTTTATTACTGTTTAATAATTTAATTGAAAGTAATTAAATTTTATACACGATTTCAAGATCTACAAAAACTGTACTGTACCTTTGTAACCTCTCATGTTGAATAGTGCTCCCCACCGGTCAATTTTCATACTTCACCGTTATCCACTTATCGCTTATCTAATAACAAATTAATTGAAAATCAGTAGACTTTATAATTTCTATACTTACCTAAAACTATATAGATGATGGGGTTAAATTTTGGTACAGATTGGTTAAGTAGTTTTCGTGGTTAGTGATCACAAACGAAAAATGGCTTGTTCTTTTGTAATATTGATAACTCATCATTTACTTTAGTTTTAATAAGGCACTAAAAATATAGATAATTAAAAACTAAAATCCCAGTATTTCTCCAATAAACTTAGTAATTAATGGTAGAAGGAAATAGACACAAGGTTGAAAAGGAATTGGATGATACATCTCCTTCAGTTATTGGAAATCTGAACAGAATATGCTAGTTATAGAACAATAGTCCCTTCAGACATGTAAGATAAATTATGTATCTGTATGTACCACCACATTTAGGCCTGATTTCAGTGGTGTAACTCCTCCTGTGACTAAGTAATGAGGAAACAACGGTTCATTTTTGGGCATATTGTAGTGTATCTTAAGAGGCTAGACCTGTATATCTAGGAAAGAATTACTCTATATCTAGATTTATTAAGTTTAATAAAATAATAACATATAGGGATGGCTACCGATATTTTTTCTTTCAAATATTTTTCATATACGTATAGATAAGTACGTTACGATACATCATTTTTCTTATATTATAAAAATACATTATAAAACTATATAGATTAAAAAAAAAAAATTCTCATATAATCGTTTTAAATAAGGGATAGTTTTTACGTAAAAAGCAGGGGGCAGTTGGCAAGACTGTTATTGGTTCAAACGGTACAGGTCATATCTTCTCACTTTTGAGAAAAAGAAATAAAAAATAAAAATCAATATAAAGAACTAAACTAAAGAATCAAAATTAAAAAATATAGAAATGGATGTTTACAGCTGAAGTTATAGGTATGAGCTATCGACGAATGTAAAACTCAATTATTATGTGAATAATCATAATCGATCAAGTTGTTTGACGAATTCGGTGGAGTAGTGATTCAAAATCGTTACCTTAATTAACTAATATTAATATATTATATTTTTAGCCATAGAAGTATCCAGTTTCGATATTCAAAGCTTAAAAAATCGTCGATATGAAATATTTTTCTTACAATGCCTATCTTTACTATCGACTTACATCGACCGTTGTTGAAAAAATAGCGATCTGTCACAAACATCAGCTATAAGTACTTGTGCTCTTCTAAAGTATACCTTCATACCTTAAATGTTGAAAATAGAACTTCTTTTTTTTTTTTAAGAATTATCAATCATTGATCATAACTCTGTACTAATAACTCCTGGTCTGCGGTATCGATAGTACAAATTAATAATTTATATACTATCACCCAAAATACAGTCATAACTAGCTTAACTATAAACAGTTTCAATAGGAATAGGTTTAATTAAAAAAATATATATATCTGGTTTTGCAAGTGAGCATTGTACAACTTGGATTTAAGTTGTAATATCGTCGATCAGGGTCTGGATGCCGAGAAGAATAAATAGTACAATATAAAATTTTGACTTAAAAATTAAATACGTTATCTCACTTCCTGAATACTCGTAAATTTCCTAGATTTGGTAGTTTTAATACTTTTTATAGATTATCTTTAGTTTCCATTTCATACTAAATCTACAATACATAGAAAATAAGTTCATCTAACTGATTATAATAAAATTTATAGATAGTGACGTAATTTTACCTTCCTAATTTTTCACGGGTTCGCGGCCCGGCAGATGACCTTAGGATTTTTTAAAGGGAGTAAAAATCCTTAGCTATGCCGTCCTTCGGAAGGGACGTAAAATGGGGGTCCCGAGCCTGTGCGATGTCAGGTACTCGTTAAAGATCCCTATCCTAATTATACCTGGAGAGGCAAAATTTAAGACTCCCACCGTAGCATCGTCCGATTAGCCATAGCAGCATAAAGTGACGTTAAACGAAATAAACAACAAACCTTCCTAATTTTGTTTTTAAAATGGTTATTTTCCTCCAAAATTTATTTTATATTTGAATGCAATGATTTGGAAGCAACTTCAAAGGGTGAAACTTTTAACGATAACCTTTGGTTATTACATCTTAGTATTTAGCCGACTTTGGTCTTTAGTCATTGGCAAACGCTTGAGAAATTATTTTTCTAAACAGCATGTAAATCATTTTTAAATATATACTAAATATCATTGGCCTCACAGTTAACTTAAAAAAATGTTAATATTAAACAATATTAATATAACAAAATATTAAAACCTACTACATCAGCTAAATTAAAACCTAGCCATGTAGTGTTAATACCTATGTACATAGTAAAAGGATAAAAATAAACTCGTATGCAGAAGAAAATCTGTATCGGAATGTTCCAGAGTTTGGCAAATTTAATCATAGCTTTTTGACGACTAATTACCTGGAATCAATCACCTAGTTTAATAAATAGCTAATCTTACAATAAATTTTAGTGAAATAATGGTTATTTTACTAAACATTTAATCATAATTAAATTAGGCGATTGATTTCAGGAAATTAGTTGTCAAAAAGCTATGATTAAATTTTTGCCTAACTCTGGTTTTTAGGAGATCCTAATAATATAATACTTAAGTTGATCATAGTATGATTAATGATTATTTTGTTAATTGTTTTGTTTCTTCACTCACTAACTTATGGAGGGTTAAGACCTCTTGTAAGGTCGTATAAGGAATTACTACTCAGGAGACTAAACGTCCCGTTTTTGTGACATATGTAGTTGTCCTGACCAACCTAATTTCAGTCTTATATCAGTTGGTATTTATTAAAGAAAAAAAAAAATCATTCCTCTAAAAACCATGATTAATGTCTCTCTCTCTCTCTCTCTCTCACTCTCTTATATATATATCAATTGTGATAGTTTTAGAATATATTTATTTTTCTCTATTTTTTTCAGAACTTTATTTCGTAGATATTTCCGGGATTAAATTCAAATGCTTTAAACGATTTAAATACCTAGGAGGAATACAATTCAAGAGAAAACAAAGGAAAGATTGAAAGCCAGAAATGCTTGTTATTTTTGGTAGCAAAAATATTTAGTTTGTGCTTAGTCTCCAGAACTTTAAAAAATGAGGATTTGAAAGACAATTTTACTCCCAACAGTTCTCTTTGAATATGAAACGTATCCGCTCACGTTATGAGAAGAACTTCGCCTTGATGTTTTTAAAGATAAAGTACTTCGTAGGATGTTTGGCCGAAAAAGAATTGCAGCACGACTGTTAAAAAAGGAATATAAAGTCGTTGGACTTAGTAATGACAGTATTACAAAATCGGTATCAGTTTTAAGCCGTCGGGTGGGGTAGTCCAAGACGTACAAGGAGGGTTGCGTTAGGGCTAATCTTGTAGATTTGCGTTTTGATGGGATGGGTTGGAGGGAGGTCTGTGGTTGGAGGTTGGTGGTTGGTGGTGTCGGCATCGAACTTTCGAGATTGCTAGGCGTTTTTTTTTATTGTTTATTTTATTTATTCTCCAAATAATTAAACAAATTTGACTTAATTGGTTAAATGAATACATCATATTTTGTTTATATAATATGTTTTTTTTTGCCAGATTTCCTTTAATTATATTTTATTGTTTTTTCCAACACTCTAGCATTACTGCAAATGATTTAGGAACAAATAAAAAGCAACAGTAACCGAGAAATAAAGAAATAAATAGTACATTTTAATTGACAATAAAATGGGGGGGGGGGGATCTCTGGAAAGCTCTATAAACCATTTTGTCTCTTATTTTCAATTTGTTATTAAATTGGAGGACCTCTGAACCTCCTCTCCCAATACTTTTATATTAAACTCTGGGAACATGGAAATTCATTTATGATCCATTTAAATGCAATAGTTTAATATATATATATATTTTTTTTTTTTTTTTTTCATTATCTGTAGTAGGAATCCAGGTAGAGTTGTTTCATATTATATTAAATAAAATACCCTATAATCCTATTTCTAATTATTTATTTTTTTATTTTTTATTTTTTGTAATTTAAATCTCTATTCACACATGTCAATAAACTGACTAACGATCAGTGAATTTGATGCAGTATTTCATGATATATTGAATTACCTGCCGAAAAGGCTTGGGGGTGAGAAGAACCCTGTAGCATTTCCTCCTAAATATGTTCTCTCTATCTGTGAAGCGTCAGTAATTAATTATGTATTTTTTTATTTTTTATAAAAACATGTATTAAAAATTTTTGTTACAAATATTGCCAAAAGGCCATTATATTCATATATTTACATGTTAAAGGTGACTATCCCTTATTCAAGTTATATAAATAGTACATTTCCTTTAATAAGAGTTGCTGATATAGCTCCATACAGGGAAGCAATATGGTAAAATCGGTCGTATAACAGTTTTATACGATACCAATTTTTTTTTTGCTGATAGATGAGATTGCCTATTGAAATATGGTTTCATTTTGCTGATGATACTTTTAGCTCTATTGCTCTATTATATGTTTGGTATCAGTCTAAATCTATTATATAGAACTATAATATATTCTATAATATACTATATTCTAATGAGGTTGTCTAATTCTAAGCCTAAGTAATTGATATACTGTGCCCTAAGGATCGTGGTTCCATTTTTGGTTTTTTCCGAGTTATGGGTGGTCTTTTTTTTTGTATATATAATGGCTTGTGTTTTTGGTGCATTTATTTTAATTTTCCATTTTTTAAAATAAATGCTGAACTTTTTAAGGAGGGCCTGTAAACGGTTTACTATTGTATCGATCCAATAAGAAGGATAAAGTAGTATGTATAAATTGCGGTGTCGCAAGCATACAATGATTGTTTAACTAATGGGTGTGAGGAAAGATATGAGAAATATAGGTTAAATAAGGTTGGGGAAAGACAGAAGCCTTGAGGAAGACAAGCAGAAAGGTTGATAAGTTGGTATTACTTTTAGTAATAAAGAAGGGTCTATATAAAAGCTAAGATAAAATTCATTAAGATGAATGATATGATATAGGCTGAGTAATTAGAATTTATTAGTTTATAGATAAGACCCGTGAGCGATACTGTGTCGAAAGCCTTTTCGATATCGAACAGTAGTATGCCCGCATGCTACTTTTCTACAAGTATTTTTCTGTCTAAGTTGTTGCATTCTGTAAAATGTTTTGGGAAAAGTTACTATAAAAGTCTAAAACTTTGATTGAGAGTTTTCCTCTTTTTTTGTCATTCTCATAATATATGTCAGACCCATGTAATGTTGAAGGTATATTTGTGGAATCAGTTCGTTGTCAAGATAAACCGGATTGGTGTAATTATAAACATTGAGGCTCATCGACAGAGACAAATCGGTCTAGATCAACACCTAGTGGCCATTCGGGGTCATCAGAGCGGCTAGTGCGGAATTTATCCGTAATAAACCTACCAATATCCCTATTCCAGACAGTTATTAACAGAAGCCAAAGCCAAGCGAAAGCCAAATCATGTTTTTATATCAAGAAACAGAGTCAGCTCCCGAAAACCATTTGATGTGTGTTGCTATTTGCGTATGACCACAGGGATAAAGCCTATAAACAACATGAAACTCCTTGTGTGTATCCTTTTCATCCTATTCTAATAATTAATGTATTGACTATAATAATAGCATCTGATTCATGAACTACAATTGTCTACGTTATCACAAAAAGAACATTCTAATTTATGTTAGAAATTAATAAATGAATCTAAATAGCATATATTCAACAATCCTGACCGACTAAAATAAAAATTATGATTTATTTTTTAAATCTTATATTATAATTAATATAATAGTTATAATGTAAAATTTTGTGGCATAAGTTCAATACAAATTAATTATCATACTAATACTCTAGTTCATTAAACAAGAAAAAGAATATCAATAAAGCATTGGCAAATATTTTTCAACGATCGTCTTATTCTATGTTGCATTGAATATGATGGATATAAATAGAAGACAACAATTTTTAGTATAATGTCAAGCTATTCCTTAATTTCATAATGACCTAAAACTCTGATCTGAATTGTAAAAACCCTTTTTGCAAAAATGGTTATTAAGGCAGTTAAAGAAAAATCTGATCATCATTATAGCTGATTAATATATTTTAATGTTTAAATATTTATTGGAATATATCCATGCATTTCATTACTCAGAAATATGTTATTTACCAAACGTAGCAAAATGAGAAATAATATGAATAAATATTGTAACGAAAACACTAAAATAAATATAATTGTACTTAACCGATCTCGGCGAGCCTAATAAAAACAATAATGCAAATGTTATTTTGCTATATTTAATGCAAAAATTCAACATATATACGATATTAAAAAAAGACCAATGAGAGTGCCAAATAATTCATCAAATTGATTCCTCTACAAAAAAAAAAAAAAAAAAAAAAAAAAAAAAATCTCTTCCTGACTTGAAAAAACAATAAATCATGGACATCAATGATTATTTGAAATAAACCAAGTTGAGAGAAAATAGGTGCTTTAAACGTGACTTTTTTTACTCAAACAA
Organism: Euschistus heros; assembly: GCA_003667255.2. Classification (NCBI taxonomy): domain Eukaryota; kingdom Metazoa; phylum Arthropoda; class Insecta; order Hemiptera; family Pentatomidae; genus Euschistus; species Euschistus heros. The sequence continues at coordinate 88,210 of RCWM02000748.1, forward strand.
ATATAGTTCCTAGATGGTAGGTCCTAGCGGTAAATGTCATAAACCAAAACATTTATCAGCAAAAAAGTACTCTAAAAAAAAAAAATAAAATAAATAAAAAAATTAGAATTTACTGTTCCCAAACAAATGTGGTTTAAAACAGTGTTTTTTTCGCCAACAATGAGCAGTGTGGTAATGTTGTGTTATATCAGAAGCATTAAAAATTACTATTTGGTTTCGAAGTTTCGTAGAGGGGTAAAAAATTATCCGGGTAAGGACAAAATAATTTTTATTTTTGAGGATTCGATCAAGACTACCGTGAAATTTAAATTTAATTTTTCTCAAAATGGATTAGTTTGAAATATAAGTTTATCTCTACATCCCTTAAAATACTGACGAATGTTGAGATAGAGAAAATTAATCAGGATTAAGTAGAGAAGTAGGAAGAATTTGTCATACACTGCTGTGGTCTGGTTAAGGGTGTATTGCTTGCTGGAAGGTGCTATGTTGATTTTTGATTACATAAATAATTTAATATTAATTAAGTTCAAAGACAAAAAGGCGAGATCGTTTAGAAATAGCCCAGTAAAAGAAGGAGTTAAATAAATTTTCCGTTTTTATTTGGTATAAGTACTTATGATAAGTCGTGCTGATTTCTGATTCTAATCATATCCCATGAACTACTGCGAAATAGCTGTTATGTGTCCCAAAAATATTTTCTTTCCCCCTTTAATCATTTAACCACTAATTTCTACTCATTTATGATACAATTTAGTAGCACTAGTGATAGGGTGTGTTGTCTCAGTACCCTAATAACATTTTTAGATTAGTATCTTCTATATCTGTGGCTTCCAAAATATTTAGAAATAATCTAAAATGTCTTAAATTATAATTAAAATAAATTAAAAAAATATATAATTGTTTTTTTGTTTTTTTTTTTAAGAGTTTCTTCACATATGAAGGTTTCTTCACCCAAACTCCTCGTCCAACGCCCTCCTCCATTCTTCCCTATCGGCTGCATCTTCCTCCCTCAACCCGTGTCCAGCCATGCTCTCCTCCACTTTGTCCCTCCATTGGGTACGAGGTCTTCCTCTACTTCTCCTTCCCTCGGCCTCCCATTCCATTAACATTTTCGGGATCCGTTACTTGTTCATCCTTCTCACATGGCCATACCACCTCAATCTTCTCTCCTCGATCACCTCCAACGCACTCCCTCTCACATTCATTCTCTCCCTTATATCACTGTTCCTAATGCGTTCCACTCTCGATATCCTTGCAGCTCTCCCCCAGAAATCCATTTCCACCGACAGTAGTCTTTCTTCCTGTGCCCTGTTAAGGGTCCAAGTCTCAGAGGCGTATAACATTACACTTTGGACTAATGCGCTATATATTAGTTTCTTTGTTCTTTCAATTATGTTGCTACTCCAGAGAAGAGAATTCAGCATGCCCACAGCTTTACTGCCATTTGTTATTCTCTTTCTAACCTTGGCCTTTGTGGTTCCATTTCTTTCTAGAATTGAGCCAAGGTAACAAAATTGTTCCACTCTATCCAGGCTCGCAATTTCAGGCTCTAATATTTCCTCTCTGTCTGTGCTCATATATTTGGTCTTTTTATAGTTTATGTTCAAACCCCAGTTCTTATATTGCTCCGCCACTTTCCTAAACATATAGCTCGCATCTTCTTCGTCCTGAGCGATGATTACTTGATCATCTGCAAATAGTAAATGGTGTAAATGCTTGTCATTTATCGGTATGCCCATCTGACCACAGTTCCTTGACCATCCCTTCAGACAAACATCAATGTATATTTTGAATAATGTTGGCGACATACAACATCCTTGGAGCAATCCTTTGCTGTTTGGGAAAACTTCTGATAATGAATTTCCTATTTTTATTTGGCATTTATTACCTCTATATATTTCTTTGATTACTCCCGTAATGTTACTGTTTATGCCAGCCATATCCAGGGCTTCCCACAGGAGCTTTCGAGGAACACTATCATACGCCTTTTCAAGATCTATAAATATCATGTCCAGTCTCCTCGCCTTGGCTGTTTGCTTTTCTAACAGTTGTCGGAGGGTAAAGATGTGGTCAATACAGGATTTCCCTGCTGTGAATCCACATTGTTCCTCTGCTTGCGAGAATTCTTTTTCCAATTACCCTTTATTATTTACCTAGCAATTTCATTATTGGGTTCGTAACACATATCCCTCTATAATTATCGCATACTTTATTTTACCGTAGTGAAGGCAACCCGTCTAGGGGTAGGAGTCCTCGAAATCAAGCTCCCCGGTCCTCCAGGTTGGGGGTGATGCAGTGGCCAGCTCCTCACTCATCAGTAAAAAAACAAAGAAATGCTAAAAGACCAAAACATAGGCCTCGGATGTCGGACAGTCAAAAACGGAAACGAACAAATGCGTGGAAACGGATAATATTGGATGCTGGAATGTCCAAGGAATGGCAACTAAATTACCGGGCCTCCCTACAGAAATTAGGAAATATAAGATGGATATTGTAGTTCTATCAGAAACAAAAAAAAAAAAAAAAAAAAAAAAAAAAAAAAAAAGGGAAAAGGTAGTGAGGTGCTCGGCGACTTCGTCCACCTGTGGTCGGGAGTCGAAAGACACGAAAGAGCGAAATCAGGGGTGTCTATCCTAGTAAGGAAAGGCATCCAAAAGAATATCACAGGCTGGGAGTACATAAATGACCATATTATAACGATGAATATAACCCTATCTGCGAGAGAGATTGTAGTGGTGGGTACATATGGCCCAACCAATGACCAAAAGAATATGGTGAAGGATAAATATTGGGACGATCTTAGCAGAGTATTGGAAATGATACCAAGACGGAAAGAAATCTTCTTACTGGGAGATATGAATGCGAGAGTTGGAAGAAATAAAAGCAGTAGAGTAGTTGGGAAATACGGAGAGATCGAACGGAACGACAGCGGGGATAGGCTAATACAGATCTGTGAGCAACTGGACCTAAGAATCACAAATACATTCTTCGACCATAAGAGTATCCACAAGTTCACCTGGCACAATGAAGGTAGGAAACTTAAATCTATAATTGTTTTTAAATATTAAAAAAATATATAAATGTTTTTAAATAAATTAATATTTAAATAAATAAATGTTTTTAAATATTAATAAAACATATAAATGTTTTATTTTTAAACTTCACCATTATCTACTAATAAGAGGCTACCTCCACTAATTTTCATAGACTTCACCTAGTAGTTAGAGTATTAAAGCCTGTTTATATGCCATTATATAATAAACCAAATTAAACATTTTTTTTTATAAATCAATTGCTCGTGTTTGAAATTTATCTAGAGGTACAGATTCCTAGATAGTGAATACCAAAAGAGGTCTAGGGTCGTGTTGTGCAGCTTTACCAAATGCCTAAAAGTTTTGCCCAGAAGCAGAATCGGAGTGAAGCTCCTTCAAGAGCCACTATAAACAAGTTCCTTCCAAAGGAAACGTTCTTTCAAAGAATGAAAGGGATAACTACAAAGAATGTATATCAGAATCGGTGTTTAAGGAGGTGAGTGGTGAACAGAAGTAGTTAGAACTGTGGAATGCCCTTACCCCTAGAGGAATTCCTTCGTTCCTTCTAGAGAATTTTAAATATTTCTACATCAAACCATTAAATTTCCACTGGTTCGGTTACCTCGTTTTTCATTTTATTGAGAAAGTTAATTTAAAAAATTAAAAAGCATATTCAAATGTCAATATATACATATAGTATTATATAAAAGGACAAGGCATTTTTCGTTTGTGATCCCTAGCCGCGAAGAAATACTGAACCAAACTGTACCAAATTTTAACTGAATTATCTTGATAGTTGAAGTAAGTTTTAGCAATAATAAAATTTGTACATATTTTTATTAAATTGCTGTTTAAAAAAAAAAGATACATATGTGGTGCGCAGTGAAGTTTGAAAAGTGACCAATAGGTGGTGAGCATCATTCAAGAGAGGTTAGAAAGATACGGTGTTATATAGAGGCAGAAATTGATAATGAAATTAACTTTATTTCATTAAATCGGTATTTAAAAACCTATAACTATGTGGTATGACGTTTAGATTCCATAGAAGTTTAAAAATCCAACGATATATGGATTTAAAATAGTAAAGTTTACTATAATAATAATTTAAATGTGCAATGTTAAGTGAGAGGCTCGAGGTTTGTCACGCTGTCATTAGCGTTTTTTTTTCTCTTTAAATATCAATTTATTGAAAATTACAACTGTACAAATATGTACATCAAGTAAATGAGCTGATAACGATTACAATGACATGTAATAAGTTAAAAAGAACAACTCATCAGTAGTACTTCAATAAAAATTCTACACTAGAAGATCTCTAGGCCATCTTCTTTTCAAACGCCTCGGAGGATTATCCCGAATCGAGTGGAAATCAAGTTGAGAAACTAATGGATTTGAATGGTTATGGAACTTATTATGAAAGGATAGGTATCTGGTTTGGGCTAACTCAGCAACTAATGGAACATTAAGGTCTTAATGGATTAGTTTATTGATGACAAAGTATGAGGCATTTAGGATTTTTTGAAGGATTTTCGATTGTAAGGATTGGATACAAGATGAATTGGAAGGTTTAGAGCACCAAAGCTCAACTCCATGCGTCCTAATAGGTCTAATCACACTTATGTAAATAAGTCTTTTGTAATGAATTGGGAGCTTTGATCGTTTGTCTAGTTAATGTTGAAGTAGTATGTAATGACGAACAATTTCTTGTCGCTTTAGTATTGTATGTGGATTCCAAGCTAGACGTTTGTACAAGTGGAGTCGTAGGTAGCGGATCTGTTCAATAGGAATTAGTGGAATATCATGGAAGGATATTGTAGGACAGGAAGTCGTAGGCTTATGACAAACATTAGCTTTTAAGGCTAGAAATTAAAATCCAACCAGATAAAAGCGATAAAATTATTTCTGACGAATAAAAATTATTGCCAAATCAAAATGTCGATCCTTTTCTTTTTGACATTGTGTGTAATGAATGGGCTTTGATGAGCCTTTAGTTGTAAGCACTGATAATGCAGCTCATTATCTGTTAGAGTTTCTTAATAGTTTCTCTCCATCTGGATTACCAACTCAAAACAAGATTACATTAAAAATAAAAATTTTATGTATAATAATGTTTTTACATAATCTTTAAACATTTAATCAGTGCAATTTTACTAAGGTTAAAAATGACTGGTATGTGGGAAATATAATTAAATAAACAATGCTTAATTGCATACTTGAATACAAGACTTTTATCAATAAACCAATAAAACTTCAATTATTACTAAAAATTATTTAAGTTCATTGTTTATGAGGGCGGGCGAAGCCGCAACTGGGGATGATAGTGTGTGTATATATATATATAAAGCAGGACTGTTGAAACAGTTATTGAGGATAACCTTCAGGAGGTAGCAATATACTCTTGGCGATCATCAATTAACGTAATTATACGATTTCGACTAAATTAATTTACATTTATGTTACTAAGTAGCTTTACAACTTAATTGGCTCATTCAAACACTTCTATGTCTCTTACCATCGTTCTCCATCTCGTAAATCCTAAAACCCTTAGACTGCCAAATATATTTCCATGCAATTGATTCCTCGGCATCCTGTCTAAAGGTGTTCTTATAATATATAGATATTCTATGCGGCGTGCTTCAATAAACTGGAGTATTTCGGTCCGGATGTATTGAAGTCACCTTTACAGACAGGCCCATATATCTTCCGCAGGAGTTTCCTTTCAAACACCCTCAGGCTGTTTGTCATCACGGCAGTTAGGACTGGTCTAATTAAGGTTTGGTAAAGCTGAGTTTCAGCATTTCTTAACAGTATTTTACTTTTAAAGAATCTTATGTCTGTAAAATATGCTCGATAGGATGTCATTATTTTTCTGTCTACCTCATTAATTACACAGGCCAGCGAAAAAAATGTTTTTGAAAACTGTTTTTACTTTAATAGCTGATTTTTATAGATTTTTGTGTGCTGAATCCAAATCTGCTTTTTTTGTATCACCCCAGTTTTTGAGAAAAATCTTAAAAAAAGCATATATAACTGTTTTTAATGAGGCCTAACTTTATATGTAGAGGTGGTAAGAGAATGTTTCTAGGATCTACAAGGTTTTTGCGTAGAATGTTCTTCTCGCCGGGTTTTGATGACTCCCTCACAGGCCAGTTCTTTCTGGACCAATGTTGATCCCTTACTCTACTGTCCTATTTACACAAAAAACATGGAAATTTGGTAAAACCGCCTTACTGACCAAGAAGCATGCATGTTACTTTCAAGTCACCACATATCATCCAACCATGAGCCGAATAGCCAATTTTATTCAACACTATTTCTAGGTTTTCATAGCTCTCTTTCATATGTACAGAATGGCCAACAGGTATAGATGCATAAGTGTTACTATTGTGTAATAAAACAGCTTTTAAACTAGTTTTGGAAGAATCAATAAACAGCCTCCAGTCTTCTTTGTTGTATTCAACACCGAACTCTTTGATGAGACCTGGAATGTCTGATAAGTACACTAAATCACCTTCTTGTTCAAAAAATTTCGAAAACTGCTGCTTTCTCTTCCTATACACATATATGCTTGTTCCAACTGCCAACAAGTTCTTTTCTTTTAGTCTAGAACCAAGCAATTCAGCTTTTTCTTTTGTTAACCCAAGATCCCTAACTAAGTCGTTAAGCTCAATCTGAGTGAACAGTTTAGGCTCTATATTTGCTGTAGCATATTGGAACTCTCCATTATCTTGCTCAAACGTTATCTATATCTGTTTCAGCGGTGCTGCCAACTATTCTATATCCAGCACAAATTTTTTTACAATTTGATTTGTAGTATATAAAAGCTGTTAAATTCTGTACTAAATCAGAAAAATTAATAAATTGATCCGCAAATGTGAAAAAAATGGTTGGTGATACGGCTAAATAAGTGTCATATTTGGCTTTAGCACCCTAAAAAACAGAATAATAAGGTGTTTTAAGTAAAAAAGTTTTTTCATCGTTGGCCTGTGTTAATTTATTTTCATCTTTCAGTTCGGGCCCCAATTGTGTAAAACTATTTAGTTTTCCAAATGGATAGTCATCAATATGTATTGTAATACTTCCTTGGTCTAGTCCAGTTTTCATTTATATAGTTTTACTTTTGTTTAACCAGATGCTCACTTTCTTACTTTTTTCTTTCTGCCTACTCAAAGACTCTGAGCGATAGAACATTAGAATAGAATAGAATAGAATAGAAAAAGAAATTTTATTCTGGGACAAAGTCCCTTAAGAATAATAGTTACATAACAGACCATAAGTTATATCTGGCCTAGAGATTATAAATTAGATAACATATAATAAGATCATTAAAAGTAAATACAATTTTACAATAAAATAAGTGATAAAATGAAAAAAAAAAAAATATATATACACATATATAAACACATACACACTACCTACATACATGAACTATCTTTACAATCAGTAAAAGAAAAAAAAAAAATATTATGTAAGAAATTGACTAAATAATAGATTCCTGATGTTACATCGAGTAAAGGATGAAAAAAAAACAAAAAATGATGATGAAAAATAAAAATGAAAATAAAAAATCCTCAAATGATAATGTTTTCTCTACCATTAAAATAAACAAGCTAAACTTTTATAAATGATATACTTGGGTGAAATTCATTAAAGCATCTTTATAATTAGATAGCATCCGACTGGAGGGAGGAAAAGTGGTGGAAGAGGAGTGTTTTAAATGTTCCGAGGGAGGATGTATTACGAATAGAAGGAGGAAGAGAATTCCAAAGAATAGCGGAGCGGGCAAGAAAGGAACGTTGGAAAGCAGTAGTTCTGTGGGATGGGGTGTAGAGATCGGAGAGACGGGACCTTGTATGCAATGATTGGATTGAGGACTTGAAATGTAGGATATTGTGAATATACGGAGGGTGATGTGTGTTAATAACTTGGAAGAGGAATGTACCAAGGAAGTAATCTCTACGGAAGGAAGGGGAAAGCCAATTTAACTCGGTGTAGAGATGGGACACATGGGAGCGTCTCGAGGTTCCAACAACAAATCTTATGAAATAGTTCATGATACGCTTTAATGTATCTTCCAGTATCATCGAGAGCCCACCATAAATCACACACCCATAGTCGAATTGGGGGAATATGAGGGAGGATACTAAGAGTTTTCGTGTGGATAGAGGAAGTAGGTGTCGGGAACGGTGGAATAATTTTAGGATGCCAATCGATCGTCGGGTGATTTGAGCTATGTGGGGTTTCCAAGAAAGGGTTTGATCGATTGTTAAACCTAGGTTTTTAACAGAGGAGAGGAAAGCTATAGGATGACCATTTAGGAATAAAGTAGGGAAGTTGGTATTCGATCGAAGGAGGGAATGGGATCCAATTGCAATTGCTTGAGTTTTAGCTGCATTTAAAGTCAATTTATTCAGGAATGCTCAGGCACAGATTTCATCCAGGTCTTGCTGAATTTTGGAAAATGCAGTTGATAACTCGGCAGGAGGAAAGGAAAGATAAATTTGAGAATCGTCGGCGTAGAGGTGGTAGGAACAATTATGAATAGAGTTAGGAAGATCATTTATATAGGAATCAAACAGGAGAGGAGAGATGCTAGATCCTTGAGCTACGCCTGATCGCAAAGTGAGGAAAGGGGATGAACCTTGGTTGGGAATGGTAACAGATTGGGAACGGTGGGCAAGGAATGAATGAAACCACATGAGAGCACTATTGGAGAAGTGTAGAGATTTCAGTTTGGAAAAGAGGATGGTGTGGTCTAAGGAATCGAAGGCTTTGGAAAAGTCAAGGAGTATGAGGATGGTTAAATTTTTTTATCCATTGCTGTCTGGACATCACTGATGATTTTGGTGAGAGCGGATTGAGTAGAGTGGCTGGGGCGGAAACCGGATTGGAACGGGTCAAGTAAATTGGAATCTTCGAGGTAATTGGAGATTTGGGATTGTACTATTCTTTCTAGGGGTTTAGAGAGGTTAGAAAGTATAGAGATCGGTCGGTAATCTTTTGGGGATGAAGGATTTGGGTTCTTGGCTATAGGGTGAATTAGGGCTTTTTTTTCCAGGAGGTGGGAAATACAGAATTCTGGAGGGAAAAATTATATATGAAGAGGAGAACCGGTAGGATTTCAGGAAGGCATAATTTTATCAATTTGACAGGAATACCGTCTAATCCAGTTGAATTGGTGTGGGATTTCATTATGGAGGAAATGAGGTCTGTGGGAGAGATGTAAGGAAAAAAAATAATTATCATTGAATGCAGAAGGTAAGAGAGGCAACTGAGAGGATGGAGATGGTGTAGATGTAGAGGTAGAGACGAAATAGGAATTTGACTCATTAGGTGTGACTGGAAAGACTTCCGAGGGAGAGGATCTATTATGTTATGTCAGGCGTGATATATGCATATATGATATGACTAATTGAATATTGGAACCAAATTATGGTCTATGAGGTAACTTGGTTATAATTTAAAATAAATATTAATTATCTAACAAGTATAACCAGATAACACCATTTCTGATTTCACATAACACAATAAGTTTTAATTTTGATTGTATTTTCTTTATATGGTAGATGTATAGAGTAATTTCTTCATCACGTAAACACATAAAATAAATATTAATTTTATCGACTTTATGGACAGACTTTCCAATGGAAATAGTTTCAAAATATTTAAACTAAGGCAAAGAGGTTCCATACCTCCTCTAATGTTATCCGAAATGATATTGTTAAAAGAAACTATTACTAGTATCACAGTAGTATATGGGGGATTTTTTTCTCGAGGTAGTTCTAATTTATTTACATCCCGTAAAAAAAATAAAATAAAAGCAATCTGCGGATTATTGGTCCATATGTAACAATTTAAAGCCAGGGATAAGAAAGAACAATATCCAGCGGTACTTCTTCTATCGCTTTGATTTATATCAGGAGATTTCGAGAGCAAATCTTTTATCGACGTTCTTTTCAATATCTATTCTTTTGTTTTTAGAATAAAGTTTATGACCACAGTTTCAATGAATGTTACTTATACAAAAATTACTAATACACGTGAATAAAATAATAAACTTATTTGAAAGTTAACAGTATCATTAGTTATAAACTTGTTTAGTTTTTTTTTTATTTTTTTTTATTTTTTTTTTTTTTTTTTTTTTTTTTTTTTTTTTTTTTTTTTTTTTTTTTTTTTTTATGTAACATGTCTAACCGGTGACGTAGTTGTTAAAAAGCGATGCGTTTTTAGGAAATGCGAGGGCATTACGCGTAGATTGATGGTTTGATATTAGGAGAGTAGAAGCAGTTAAAAGTTCAACTCTTTTCAGACTAAATAACACTATCACTAACACTAGGATGTAGATTCTACTTAGTAAGCTCCTTTGGACTCAGTTTCTCATAATACGAATTAAAAAAATTGACCTGGATTTGACCGATCTTAGTGATCCCTCTTGGCTGTTCAAAATTTTGGTTTGAATAAAAACAGCCACGTTTGAAACCTCTATTTTTAACTGTAGGAGCTTATTTTCTCTAGTGTTGGTTCCTCGGAAAAATAGATGCTAACCTTCAAAAAAGTTTCCATGAAGAATATGGTCTATAAATATCTCTAATAATTAGATATTATAATTAAAGATACTAACCCATTTGGACATACGGAGTTGAGCTTTGGGATTCCTCTAAACCTTCCATCAATCCCGAATCCTTCGTAAAAAAAACTTAATGCTCCTTATTATGACACAAACAAACTTATCCATCAAGATCTAATGTTCGAAATGTAGCTGATTTGGCCCAAACCAGATACCTACTCTTTCATAGTAAACTCCATACCCACTCGAATCCATTAGTCTCCCAATTTGCCTCAGACTCCATTCCCGATAATCCTTCGAGTTGTCTGAAAAGAAGATAGTCAAGAAACCTACTATAGAACTATTGTAGAAGTGCTACAAGTGGTTAGTTGTTTACATGTTATTGACACGTTATCATTTTCCTCAAATGTATTTGTTATACGTAATGTATACAGTTGAAAATATCAATAAATAATCAATAAATTATATATTATATCAATAATCAATAAAATATATATGTAACTGATAATTTGACAGAAACAAGTAATAATTAACTGATACTCTATTAGAGATTTATTGCCAAAATAATTATCTTTATAACAATAAAATTATTTATATATATATATATATATATATATATATATATATATATATATATATATATATTTATATAATACATTAATAAATATAATAATAATGAATTTAATAAACTTTTTGTTCTCCAAGAGGTCTTAAATCTCAAGGAGGCTGAAAATCATGAGGGCTCATTTCCTTGACGTCAGTTAATTAAGTGACGGTTAAGATCCAAAACCGTGATGTATGTTTACAATTAACCCTGCGAGATGCTGCTCATAAGGGAAGCTATCTTGTCATGTGTTAAGAATTAAACCACTTTAATGTTTGGAAATGCTTAGGTCTATATTACCACCTTTACATAATTAATAAGTCCATTCTACACGCGGTTAGAATTAATTATACAGAAATAATAACAAAATTAAAATATGTAATCTATATTATTATGTAAAAGGACAGGCCATTTTTTGTTTGTGATCACTATGAAAACTACTGAACTAATCTGTACCAAATTTTAACCACATCGTATTTATAGTTTCAGGAAGGGTTAGCAATAATAAAATGTACTTATTTTCAATTATTTTTTAAATTAAAAATTTACTGATATGTGGTGAGCTCTATTCTGAGTGAGAGGTTACTAAGTTATTGCGGGTGTTATAATTAAAAAAAAAAAATACTTATATTCAATTAAAATATGTTTTGTGACATGCGGATCCCATTAGAGTTTGAAAATTGACTGATATGTGGCTAGCACTATTCTGTAATTGAGTTAACTATGGTAAAACTGTTGAACCCATCTATACCAAATTTTAATTACATCATTTTCATAGTTTTAGGAAGGTTTAGCAATAATGCAAATTTAAATTTAAAATAGGCCCCTCTGAACGGTGTATACAGCTGTCATCTCAACTCATCCTACCACTGCCCTCACTACTTATGCTGATGACATATGTTTATTATCAGTAAACAATGATCCCTTCATCGCTTCCCAAACACTCCAATCTTATATCCCAAACATTCAAGAATGGTGTCAAAAATAGAGAATAAAAAAAAAATCTCACCAAAAAACCTTTACTTTTCTCGTAAATCTACGACTTCCTGTCCTACAGTATCCTTCAATGATATTCCACTAATTCCTGTTGAACAGATCCGCTACCTTGGACTCCACTTGGACAAACGTCTAACTTGGAATCCACATACAAGACTAAAGCGACAAGAAACTGTTCGTCGTTACGTACTACTTTAACATTAACTAGACAAACGATCAAAGCTCCAAATTCATTACAAAAGACTTATTTACATGAATGTGATTAGACCTATTAGGGCGCACGGAGTTGAGCTTTGGTGCTCAAAACCTTCCAATTCATCTTGTATCCAATCCTTACAATCGAAAATCCTTCAAAAAATCGTAAATAACCCATACTTTGTCACCAATAAACTAATCCATAAAGACCTCAATGTTCCATTAGTTGCTAATTTATCCCAAACCAGATACCTATCCTTTCATCGTAAGCTCCATAACCACTCAAATCCTTTAGTTTCTTAACTTGCTTCCCACTCCATTCCCGATAATCCTCCGAGGCGTCTGAAAAGAAGATGGCCCAGAGATGTTGTTTTTTATTTTTTTTACTTAAGTGCTACTGATGAGTAGTTCTTCTCAAGTTTAGGCAAGTTCTTGTAATCGTTATCAGCTCATTTACTTAATGTATATATTTGCACAGTTGTAAATTTCGATAAATTGATATATAGAAAAAAAAAATTTAAAGGCTAAGTGATATAAATGAGGTTTCCCACACTGTCATGTGCTCTTATGGTTAGGAATTATAAGCCCACAAGATAACATATAAAATAAAATTATTTCAGCGGAATGAAAACTATTACCAAATCAAAATGTTAATCCTTTGGTTTTAGATAATATTGTTTATTAAAATTTATAGACCTTTAGTTGAAATCATAGATAATGTAGTTCATTAATAAAACTTCAATTATTAGTTAAATTTATCTATGTTATCTTATCCGTACTAAGATGAGCTGGTGAAACCGCGACAAGGGATGCTAGTTAAATCTATTATTGTTTTCTTATTAGGGTAAATTTAAGAAATACTGAAAAGCCTATTCGTTAAAATGTTTCTTTAGTTGGGGAGGTATAAAGCAGACAAAAAGCTGTTTTTTAATAGAGTCGACTCATTAGTGCGGTTCAGCGCCAGTCAAAGGAAATTCTTTCAAGATGTTGAAAAATGAACCAAGATCTTAAACGGATTTTTCCTCAGTTTTATTATATTATTGTCCAGGAACGAGGAAATTGAGGGTTGATCATAATAAAAACAGTAGAGCAAACGAAGTTTAATATCCATGATAGACGATAAACTAAAGTGGACAGAGATAGCCTTGGATAAACAAATCCTCGGTTAATCGAGACCCCAAATAAGTAAGGAAAATACGGTCAAAAATCTGTATGTCGAAGTTTTTTTTAAATATACATTTATTGAAATTTACAACTGTACAAAATATATACATCAAGTAAATGTATTGACAACGAAAATGATAACATGTTAAAACTTGAAAAGAACTACTCATCAGTTGTACCTTATTAAAAATTCTACACTAGAAGGTCTCTAGGCCATCGTCGTTTCAGACGCCCCGGAAGAGTATCAGGAGTGGAGTAGGAAGCAAGTTGAGAAACTAACGGATTTGAGTGAATATGGAGCTTAGTATGAAAGGGTAGGTATCTGGTGTGGGCTAAATCAGCAACATAAGGAACATTTAGATCTTTATGGATAAGTTTATTGGGAGCATTGTAATTTATTGTAATGTAGTTTATTCTGGATTGTAAGGATTGAATACGAGATGAACTGGATGGTTTAGTGGAGCCCCAAAGCTCAACTCAGTACATCCAAATAGGTCTAATCACAGTCATGTATATGAGTCTTTCGTAATTAATTTGGAGCTTTGAACGTTTGCCTAGTAAATGTTGAATTAGTCTGTAACGACGCGTCGCGACGAGCAGTTTCTTGTCGTTTTTGTCTATATGTCGAAGTTAAAGGGTGAACAAATTTAGATCGTAAAATCAATTTTTCGTGATATTGAGGCCACAAAAAATATTTGTGTTTTCCCTATAATATATATATCAAAATTATATTTTGTCGAGCCTTAGATATTATATAAATAACTACTTTACAATATTCGGGTTATAGGTCCTTTATATTGAAAAATATTATGTTTAAAAAATATATTCTTTTTTACATTTCTATTTATATATTTTATAAATATATACACTTCCTTTTTTTTTTTCCGTTCTCCTCTCTATATTTACGTTTCGACCCCTTATTTAATGGGGTCTTTAATTTAAGGGTAATTAAGTTAGTATATAAGGGTAATTAAGTTTAAAGAACCTTATTTTTCAAATAAATTATCTAAGAAAAATTAACAAAAAAGGAGATACTGCATATTTAAAAAATAGTTGATAGCTTTCTTCTTCATATATATTAGTCCAGTAAAATAAGGGTTTGCCGAAGAAAAAACTGCGGAACTTTTATTCTCAACGGATCTTTATGTTTTTTGGGGTGCTGAATCCGAATCTGAAGTTTGCTACCACGGCAACCATCGGCTTCATATTCAAAATCGCAAAAAACCGTTATTATTTGTTTTTTTATCTATAACACGATAACGAAGCTTTTTTCGAAAAAAGTATTCAAATATTAATTGTAGGTGGAACTAGTACCTACATAATTAAAAAAAAGAAATCCGAAATCAGACCATTTTTAGCGAATTTACGTTATTGGGAAAAAATGGAGAAATTGGCCAACGTGCCGTCAGTCCTACAGCTCCGCGAAAACACGTTTGTCGTACTCTTTTGGCTGTAACTCTGAAACTATTTGTCCGATACAACATTACTTTTCATCATCTTAAAGCTGATTAAATTTATTATAAGAATCTATAAATGAAGTTTTAATCAAACCCCGTAAAATTTACATGCCAGCCAGCTAATAAAAGCGTACTGTTGTAAAATCCGAGTGTTTTTTGGGCACATTTTTCGCTCTAACTCCTCGAATATTTGTTCGATCCCAAATTTCTTTTTTCTAACTCAAAGCTGATTAAATTCACTATCAGATGCTATATATGTAAATTATATTAAATCCTGTAAACTAACCAAGCTAGAACGCTAAATGTGTACATTTTGGCAAAATATGTAAATTATGACATGTTCAGTAGACTGGTGTGGGTATTTCACGGTGTTGATTATAAGTTACATATATAGGATCTAATGGTAAATTTAACCAGCTTTTAGATAAAATATTAAATTTTGAATTGGACAAAAGGTTTTGGAGTTATAGCGAATAATGTAGAATTTCTTCGAAAAAAGCTTCGTTATCGTCTTATAGATTTTTATAGATACAAAAACAAAAATAACGGTTTTTTTTTTGGGCGTTTTTTTGCGATTTTGAATATGAAGCCGATGGTTGCCGTGGTTGCAAACTTCAGATTCGGATGCTCCAAAGACATCAACTGCTACTCCTTGTAGTCATGGCTAATAAAAAAAAAATAATAACACAATATACGTCTATCTTGTCCCCGAAATAAAACAGTAGTAAGGGTAAGCTGGGATAGAGTTGAGATAGTTTTGTTCGTGTTTATCGTTTTAGGAAACTTCGACTTGTAGAGCCTCCCGCCTCAGGAAATTTGAATTTTAGAAACTCGGGAGTTGTGTTGACAAAAACATTACTTCAAGTTAACGATTGCAGGTTCGAGTAAATAAATACAGAAAATCATATAAACGTAATCGGGAAATGGGAATGGAGTTCACTTCGATTGACCTAGTTTTCTGAATTAATGAGTTTAGACTGTACACAAGAAAAAATAACGTGGAACAACTGACGTAATAAATACATCTATCTACACAAGTAATATTATTACATAGGGTATATCACTACTACTATTTATGGCTTTAGTTAAGGGAAGACGCAGCTGAGAGAGCTGGGACCTATCAATGCCCGGCTTGTCCCTCCATAATAGGAGGGAGGGGTCTGGCTGGGGGTCCCTAGAATGAGTGTGTATTGTAAATAATGTAAGATTGTGTTTTTAACTTATAATTTAATTTAATTTTATTTTTTATTATTACTATTTATTTATTTTTATTAATTCAATGTTTTATTTTTTATTTTAATATTTCATTTTTATTTATATGTATATTGTTTATGTATAGAAAGCTCTTTTCTGTTATCTTTTTATTTATTTAATTTTGTATGTATATATTTTTTTTGTTTATTCCTATAAATTTTTTTTCTCTTTGTACATACTGTGTAGATGTAATTATATGCCATCTATATTACTTATTGTCCACATTTGTGGCAGATTGTAATAATTAATCGATAAAAGTTCTATTAAAAAAAAAGAAAAGGAATTTGTCGATTTAAAAGAGATTTTCGTTTGCAATATGAAACCATTGGTTACATATTTAGATTCTCTAAAGTTTATTCTATTAAATGTACTATTGACAAATAAACCAAAGCTTCGTCTCTTATAAATATGCATATTTTTTCACAAAGAGCTAAAAATACCGGTTATGATCATAGCGATGACGAGTTATGACCATGTGACAAAATAATCCTTAAACAGATGTTGTTAATAATTAAAATGACTATTAATTGATAAACAAATAGAACTATAAAAATAATCTAAATACTGATGCAAGACGGTCTAACAAAAGAGTAAAATATATGTTTAAAAACACCATCATTCCCACTCATTCACAAACTTTTTTGTTACGTATGTGTTTAGGAAAAAACTATCATGAAATGATAGATGAAAATGAATTAAAGCAACTATTTGTCAGATCATAATTTATAGCCGGACTTCTCGTTGATTTTTCTATATAAGATTAACGACACACAACATGGAAATCATATGTACCCTCTTAAAAATTGATGAATTAAAATAAATATGAATTTATTTTTTGTAAATTATCTTTTTTAGACATTTCCAGTTTTCCTTAAACAGCAGTAGCCATCGTCAGAAGTATAGAATAGGCTATACTAGTAATGGCCACTTAAGATACATAAGGTCAAACATGACCACTACTAGGAAAGGATGTAGTTATAAGTTTTAAAATGACTTAATCAAATGAAGAAAATAATATTTTTTTCTTTTTAGCAGAAAATAACGTTTGTGAGCTTGTGTGGAAGACTGAATTCTAATGAATAGCTACATATCTCAAAAACTAAAAATTAATGAATGAATTCTACACTAATTCCTTTTCTAAGAATCATCATTTTTAAAAACGATCTTACTAAAAAGAAAGATGTATTTCGGGACACTATTTGAGGAAAATATTTTTTAATGGTTACTGGAAAGTGTTAGGAGGGAGGGTTTCATAAGTAAATGAATTCCTAAACCCTTTTCAGAAATATTTCTCTATAAATATTAAATTATTAAATGCATTAGACCCTTATTATTGCGATAACTGTATTAGCCCCTGCCCTTAACTAGTGAGGTGACGTGACCCCTTTTTACCCTATATAAATCAAGAAGTTTATAGCTGGATAAAATTCAACAATTTTATTTTGTTTAAGTACCAACAGTCTATCTGCCGAAAAGATCGAACGAAGTTGCATCAGCTCTTCCTTCGAGATATTAAACTGCCTTCTCCATGAGAGATTGTTACTGACGATCCGTTTCCTAGTTGACCGCTCTTCCCATCCTCTTGCCTTCCAATAGTAATTCTCGTACAAAGATTGCTACCTATCTTAAGACATTAATCTTGTTCGGCAATCGAAAGGTTTGTGTAAAATATACATATATAGAGAGGAAAATGTGTAAATATGGGCACCTTCTTTTGTTTTAATTTATATTTACTTTTAACTGGAAAAATTCTATTGGTCTTTCATTAGCAACTACACCAAGTTTCTTATATGTGTGAAGACAAAACAATGATTAACATAAATTATTTCATTTAAAAAACGATCTACAAAAAGCTTTCAAAATAACACCAGAAAAATTAGTGTAAATATGTGCCCTCTTCAAAAAATCACCAAAAATAGTTTTGAACAATTAGAAACAGTGGAGAGTTTATTCATTACAGGAAAAGAAATTTACAGAAATCTCAATTATTACCTGGCTCATTCAGCCTCGGCAAGATCTAAGTTCCTACAGTTGGGAATATTTTACGCAAACCTCTCCCCGAGCGTCTTCAGAACCTCCATAAAATACTAGTTGTGATCTCTAAGAAGAGATATGTTGAAGTTCCTGGGGTAATGGGGGTCCATATTTACACCAACTCCACCTAAGAAATATGGCTACTATCAGATGTAACCTTATAGCGTACGTGACTAAAAGTTTGTTTCAAAAAGTAGCTTACGATCTCCACTATCTAGATATCACTGTGATTAAAAAAAATAAATAAACATAAGAACCTTAAACGAAAACGATTTCACATGTCTCTCAAAAGTTTACAGTCCAGAATGAACATAATTTTCACAATAACTCAAGCTGCATCTCCACTAGTTGAAAGAATGTTTCCTACTTCTCACCTGCTATCTTATATTAGCAAATGGTTCCATAGACAGTCTTCGCCACAAGTGTTCAATATCTCCCTTAGCTAGTAGGAATGGGTGCTCTATTTGCACCAGTGCCAGTTGTTACACCTCTCTCTCTCTCTCTCTCTCTCTCTCTCTCTCTCTCTCTCTCTCTCTCTATATATATATATATATATATATATATATATATATATATATATATATATATATATATATATATATATATGTGTGTGTGTGTGTGTGTGTATGTGCAGCGTTATTACATAGGTGAATCAAAAAGTTTATGTCTTGGATAATTTTCTTTTGTTTAAGCTCCAATATTATATCCGGCGCTCGTAGCACGATCTCTCCATTGCCTAAAAATACTCATCGAACGAAGCTGCATCCAGTTCAGCCTTCCAGATAATTAAGTGCTGTCTCCACCTCAACGAAAACTTTGTAATTTATCATTTTTATAAAATATTATAAATTAAAAACGAAATAAAATATTATGATATTTGTGTATGAAACATCTGAGGGATGCTTATGAACCAATTGAATCTATTGATAATAAAAAAAAAAAAAACTTATATAAGCAGTGTATATTTTTTTTTTCTTCAAAATTACTTATCATATTAAAAAATTATTACATCTGCACAAATTGAATACATTAAAACATTGAACCAAAAATATATTTAACGCTAACACTAAATTATATCTATATGAATTACATCAATTTGAAAATTAAAATTTTTTGTAACTTTGCTTCAAACAGCTTCATAATGTTGCCTTGGGCCCAAATTGTATTATTCACACCAAGCCTAAGTGCACAATTAAATATGTTTCTTGACTCTCTTCTAAACTCAAAGAGCCTCTTAGCGAAATTTTCTGTCTTCTCCTTCACTGCGTTCTTAGTCTCGTGTCAAATCACTACTTATTTCTACAGAACTATACAATCTCATTAAAATGTATTTTATTTTTTACATTGCCAATCTGATTCTTACATTTAATTTCATTATTGTGTTAAAGTTATACTAATTTATTGAAACATGCAACAAAACATGTAACTGTGATCAGTTACACCATAAAAAATTGTTAGTGACAATGCGTTTCATTAAAAAGTCCTTTCCCTTCTTCAGCCTCATCGTAATAATGCCTGTACAAAGATCGCCTAATGCCTAGTTCAGTAATCGAATATCTTGAAATAATAATAAAAAAAATAAAAAAAATAATAATAATAGATAATAAAATGAAATAAAAGAATCGGTTGATCGAAACTCGGATAATCTAGTGGTGGGTGTAATAAATTTGTGTTGGATAAATCGTTCATTAGGAGAGAATAATAAATTTCAACATACACTACAAACAAATTTCACACATTAAATTTTCTCATTTGCTGTCTCTGGTTGAAACTCTTGTTTGACAGACTTTTTTTGAGAAAATTCGATAATTAAAAGCAGATGTTTTTTCTATAATAAAAACTATATGTCTCTCTCAATATGTTT
Source organism: Euschistus heros (assembly GCA_003667255.2). NCBI lineage: Eukaryota > Metazoa > Arthropoda > Insecta > Hemiptera > Pentatomidae > Euschistus > Euschistus heros. The sequence goes on from RCWM02000748.1 coordinate 108,377, forward strand.
TTCTTTTTTACTTGGAATGATAATCGATAAAATAAAGTATTACTAAAGTTCAAAATTCAACAAAGTCATTATCGTTACAATTAGTTGTTGCTTCCGTGTCCCAACTGAATATAAAGAAATGCTTGTTACTCAGCATAGCTTTATATTTATTTAATATTCAGTCTTATTTAAATCACAATTTTTTAAAAGAATATTTGTTAGTGTTATGCTCAACGTCATTATGTACTCCAACAAGGGCAGAAAAGACGGTTTATCCTACAGGTTACCAACCTATTCTAGCTGTACCGTATATTTATATATATATATATATATATATATATATATATATATATATATATATATATATATATATATATACTACAGTGAAAAATCAGGTTAAAATAAAATTACATATATTATACAGTTTATTTCAAAGCATAAAGTTAGCTACATATATACAATATAACCTCCATTAAAAAAACTAAAACGACAAGAAACTCCCCGTCGTTACAGACTACTTCAACATTTACTAGACAAACGTTCAAAGCAATCAATTAATTACAAAAGACTCATTTACATGACTGTGATTAGATCTATTTGGAAGTACGGAGTTGAGCTTTGGGGCTCTACTAAACCATCCAATTTATCTCGTACCCAATTATTACAATCCAAAATCCTTCGAAAATCCTCAATTCTCCTTACTTTGTGACCAATAAACTTATACATAAAGATCTTAATGTTCCATACGTTTCTGATTTAGCCCAAAACATATACCTATCCTTCCATAGTAAGCTCCATAACCACTCCAATCCACAAGTCTCCAAACTTGCTTCCTCCTCCATTCCTGATAATCCTCCGAGGTGTCTGAAAAGAAGATGGCCTAGAGACCTTTAAGTGTAGATTTTATTGAAGTACTACTTGTGAGTAGTTCTTCACAAGTTATTTACATGCCATTGTACTCACTGTCAACACATTTACTTGTATATTATTTTGTACAGTTGTAAATATCAATAAATGAAAAAAAAAAAAAAAAAAAAAAAAAAAAAAAAACCTGCGTTAGAATAATTAACTACATATAATTATAAAACATGTAGGAGTATGAATCAAGAACACAAGTGAAGTGGGGACTTTTCGAAAAAAGGAAGGTTGGTATTTCAAAATCTTATGGTATTCCCAGATACAGGTAGCAGGCATTTCCGTATTCCCGAGCAATATAAATATATATGGTTAAATGATTTATATGATGTGTATTAATTTAAATGTATATATTAGTATGAATGTATTAAATTAGAATAACCTGTGTTGAGATTTAGGACGTATGATTTTTAAAGAGGTTTACTGCGAAATTTTAAAATTTTCCCATGTTTATCATTTCTCAAATATTGCGTTTAAAATTATTTTGTTTATTGTAGAGCTTTGTTTATTTTTCACTGCAGGGCATGATTATGACAACAATATAGTCACGAAACGTTGTCAAAATAGTTGTTTTTATTTATTGATTGAACCTCAAGAACCTTATTAAGTATCTAATCAAGAAATATATATATAAGGGAAATCTTGTATAGATAAAAAAACAAAAGACAAAAAAACCTTACAAATAAAGAGTGGTTATTACAGGCATTAGATATGATTAAACAAAAAACCCTTCACTTTATGAGAAACAAACTATGTTAATCACTAAAAAAAGAGATCATATCTTTTAAACTATTATAAAATGTCCAAACGTCCAATTATGTTTGAGGATCGTATATGGTACATTGTCATCAATGGAAATGTGATTTACATTTCAAATCAAATGTGCTTCCTTAAACATGTAACATGTCTTTATTCGTTCGTGTCTTCAATTCGATGGAGACGTTGTAATAAACATGATTACAACGCAAATATTATTATTTATTAACGGACTGACCTTTAGTGACCTCGCGATATTCAATTTTCGACCTCCATAATTATCGATAGACGTTGTGAAATATCTGAATGATACACACACTCTAAACACTGAACCGCTCTAAGGTTCATTACCGATTTCTCTTTCCGATAATATTTGCGTACCTCTTATTGAAAAGCACTTCAGCAATGACCCTACATCATTCTGATCTCGAGGGCCTGTCACTGTTCAAACAGATTGTGTATCTTATTTAAAAATGTTCCCAACAATAGAGATAAGGGTATAAATAGATGAGTAAATCTTCGAGATTATATGCCCCAGATTAGGACTGGCTCTAGTGGGATATTTATACTGAAGGATTTAAATTGTTTTCGTTGTTTTCTAATATTCGAATTAATGGCTTTGTCTCCTTGACCGACTATTAATAACTTCATTGTTGAATGAAATTTAGACTGATTTTTTTTTTTTCATATCAATTTATTGAAATTTACAGCTGTACAAATACAGGGTGTCCAAAAAGAGTATCGGGTGTTTGTTACTTCGATAAAACGAAAACTACATAAAATAAAATAAAAAGTTGATTATTAATTATTACAATATAAAGTGTAAAATATGATGATACCTAAATAGTGACCGTTATGCTGCTGGCACTCTTCGAATCGGGAACCAAGATTGGCGATCACATGCTGACAAATACCTCTCGATATTGCTGCTATTTCTGACCTGATGGTTTGCTTCAATTGCGTCAGGTTCTACGGATTATCGAGCTGTGTGTCAGCATGTGATCCCCAATCTTGGCTCTCGATTAGAAGAGTGCCAGCAGCATAACGGTCACCATTTAGATAACACCATCATTACAAATAATTTTTCACTTTATATTGTAATAATTAACAATAAACTTTTTTTTTATTGTAAGTAGTTTTTGTTTTATCGAAGTTACAAATACTTGATACTCTTTTTGGACACCCTGTATATACATCAATTAAATGTGTTGATGACGATTACACTAACATGTCAAAACTTGAAAAGTACTACTCATCAGTAGTCCTTCAATAAAGATTCTACACTAGAAGACCCCTAGGCCATCTTCTTTTCAACCGCCTCAGAGGATTATCGGGAATGGAGTGGGAAGCAAGTTGAGAAACTAGTGGATTTGAGTGGTTATGGAGCTTACAATGAAAGGATAGGTATCTGGTTTTGGCTAAGTCTGAGGCATAAGGAATATTAAAACCATTGTGGAATTTTTTAAGGATTTTGGAATGTAAGGATTGGATACGAGATGAATTGGATGGTTTAGTTGATCCATTTTTCGTGAAGCTGGTGGTACTACAAACGTACTGTTCACTATCACCCAAGGTCATACAGAGCTGATGAGGTACACCACATTTATCAATATCTCTCCTGTACTGAGGACACTCCTCGAAGATGTGTCTAGATATTTGTTATGAGTAGAGACCGGATTTTTGTGCAGTAAAAAATCAAAAAACGTGCAGTAAAAACCTCAAAACATGCAAAATCGTGCAGTAAAAAACTCAAAATATGCAAAATCGTGCAGTAAGAAATTCAAAACGTAAATCTAAAAACTTAATACATGCAGCAATCCATTTATTTACACAAATATGCAAAACTTAACCAGCCTTGAATAAACTTAAGGACATTTCGACAAACGTTTCGTTTTAGAATTAATTCAATCTAAAATACTTTAAAATTTGGGGAAAAAAGGAAATGAAAAAGATTATTAATTAAAAAAAAAATATAAAATATCTTTATTAAAATTCCTTTTCCGTGGAAACAAAATATAATTAAATGTTTTTGAAAAATAAATTTGTTTTTAAACGTTTCGTGAAAATGTAAGACATTATAAATTTAAAAATATTTCTCAGTAAAATTCACGCCGCCTGTCACTTAATAAAATGTTCTTTAGTAAAGAAAAGGAACGTTCTACATCTATGGACGTAACAGGACAATTTTCGTAGCATGCGATTGTGGATCGATCCAGATTATCAGCTTCTATTTCCTTTCCGTTGATACAATAATTTAATTTTTTTTAACAAATTTAGCCGTAGTTTTTCTCAAGGATTTACTCAAATTTTGAAAATAAACATTCCCTAAAATAAATATTCCCTTTTCATTTTCAATTCGTTTTAAGCTTTCTTCGAGAGTTTCAAACAAATATCAGCTCTGGATATTCATTGGTCCATTGTTTCAATTTTGACAATGAATGGAAAAAAACACTCCCGGACGTTTTTGGCATTTTCAAAGTTGATAGTTTAACATCTTGTTAACAACTAGCCCTTTGTGCTAAATCAGAAGTGGGGAATGAAATGGGAAGCGGAGAGTAAAATTTTCTGAGGAAACGTCTTAGTTCTAGGAAGTACGTTCTCAATGTTTGCCTAAATCCTCAAAGCTCCCAATTCAATACGATCATTTAATATTAGTACGTCACAAACACATTTGATTAAGCGGCTTTTTAATTTCAATATAAAACTAATCAACCTATTTAATATAAATAATTGTTATAAATGTTGCCTAATAATCGTAAGTAAAATTTTCAAAAAATAAATGGTTAAGTGGATAAAATTAGATGAATTTGGTTCAATTGTGCAATTTCGTGCAGTAAAAACCGAATTCGTGCAGTTAAGCTCAAAAAGTCAAATTTGTGCAATTTCGTGCAAAATAAAATTTGAGAATAAGAATCCTCAGGTTATGAATGAGATAACTGCTTGGGTTAGAGAGCGCTAAATCAAAGCGAACTAAATGTGCAATAACACAGAAATCCGGTCTCTAGTTATGAGTATAAAATAAAAGGAAGCTCTTACAACGTTGTCCCAGCATTATAAAATCTGAAAATAATGATTTGGCATTGAACTGGCAAAACACTGACAAATAATGTGACGATCATCCTTGGCCGAATTATTGACAACGATAACGAGAAGGGAATCTTCCGGGTTTCGCACGTGCATTATCACTGTAATGTAAACTCCAATTATAGTTTCTAACATACACAAGAATCGGTACGGTTCTTTCTGTTAGTGCTGTTATGTAAATGAACTAAAATAAAAAAAGGTTTGTGTGAAAATTTAATCACAAATACTGACGTAAATATATAGCAATGTTTAAATGGTTAAATAAATACTAAATTATAATTATTGAATAATTTATAATAATTATAAAGTTTTTCTCTGTATCAACCTTGTTCCTTCCTAAGCTATCTACTAAAAAGCTGTATAATTTTAATAATACTCAAAATCTATCACAATTTGGATTTTAGTTTTTTTTTTTTTTTTTTTTTTATTATCATTTTTTTTTATTTTTTTAATGAAATATATTATTTATTCATATTTTTTTAATATTCATTGATAATTCAAAATGCCTTTTAGGTACTATATTGGTGGTTCACTTCTTTTCTTATGCAATTTATAAGATGCTATCCGCTTGTTCAAATATCGCATTTTTAAAAGAAATATGTAACCGTGGAGTAAGCAATCAGAAACCTAGCCTCTTTCGTATCGTTTCTAATTAAGAAAATATATATTTTAGGACAAAGTATTTATAAATTTTACATTGTAAAAATGAATGAATGATTTATCCGAATCTAACCCGTAAGTACGGAATAAGTATTTATCCTAACTCAGTGGGAAAAACCCTATTTTCATAAATATAAAGAATAAAATTAATTACCACGATTACATATAATAGGGTTTATTAAACCCCATGTAGCAACATACAGCACTTCCTACATGTAGCAACCACGGGGTCTTGTAGAATACAACGGTAAACAAACCAAATTAAAAATGCGTTTTTTTACATTCGTTAGTTCTACATAGTGGTGAAGACATTATACATGTAGTTTACGCCACAAATTAGATAAAAAATCCAATAACAGTTGGATTACAATGTTTTATATAGTTACATTATTTCTAAAAACAAAGTATTTCGTTCAAATCTCGAAAAAAAACCATTTGCAACCTTCTCACCAATACAGACTTTGTTGTTTTCTATTTTATAACTATGGAATTCATAATTGAAATGTCTATATATATATAATTTTGTTACTAATTTTATGAACATTTTTATCAATTCATTCTGTTCTGATTGAGTCTTATGAATGCCAAAATTCTTAACCTCAACTTGTAATTATTTTATAATAACTCGTTTTTATTTTTTTATCATCTTATGACAACTTGTTCTTTATTTTATGATAACTTGTGATATTGATAATTTTACACTTTATTTGTCAAATATGAACAAAACCTTTCTAACATTCACTTTAAAAGAATAATTTAAAACGCTTAAAACGGCAATGGCGACAAAAAATTTTAATTATGATAACCTGGTTCTGAACATAAACAGTTGTTGCTTGACTTTTAACTCAGAAACAAATGGTTTCAATGTATAAAGCTGGAGGAGCCAGTTGAAACTGGCATGACAACTTTCAATTAATTAATTGAATTAATTTAGTTTTTTTATTCAACTATAAAGCCTAATAATATAATAATATTATATATGCTCATTAATACAATATTCACTACATCGTACAGAGAATTTTATGAGAACGTTTTTTATGAAAAAGAAGGGCTTAAAGATAGTTATAGTGCGGCAAAAATGTTTTTTAAAAATCTGAACAGTAGGCGGAAAAAGGCAGTCAAGTTGCGTAGTGAAACAATATAAAGAAACAAAACCCGATTTTATCAATTCAAATCCTTTGTAACGGTTTGTCACATCCAACATTTTTTGTAAGTAATAACTATCTGAATCATTTATTTCTAATTCAATGATAGATATTATTCATTCGTATTTAACGTATTATGCATGTTTATGAATTTCCCGATATGCCCAATATTAGATGCAAATCTAATAAAACATACTTTTCATGAATCGCGCCAGTATTTAAAAAAAAAAAAAAAAAAAAATTTGTATTGTAAAACTGTCTTAATCAATTGCATTAAATTATCTTTCAGAATAGTTCATTCTTCATTACTTCATTAGCTTTTTTTGTCATTAGTGACGCTGCTGTGAGAGAAGCGCTGGGATCTCTTTGATACTGGTTTTAACTGTTTTTAGAGTTAGGCTAAGTGTATATATCTATACTTTTATATAAAAGAACAAGCCATTTTTCGTCTGTGATCACTAACCGCGAAAACTATTGAACCAATCTGTACCAAATTTAAACGATATCATCTTCATAGTTCAAGAAAGGTTTAGCAACAATGCGTAGTGATGTTTAAAAATCGACCGATAGGTGGTGAGGGTCATTTAAGGGAGGTTACATCAAAGTTATGGTGTTATTATACAGTGTTATAAATTCATAATAAAATTTACTTATTTTCAATTCAGTTGCTATTAAAGTTAGAACTATGTGAAGTGACATATGGATCCCAGTGCAATTTAAAATTATACCGATATGTGGCTATTCTGCAACAGAGTTTGCAATGGTATAACTATTAAACCAACTGTGTCAAATTTTAACCACATCTTCATAGTTCTAGGAAAGTTAATATTAATAAATTTTACTATTATACTAATAAGTAAAATGTATAGTATTAAGTCCCAGAAACGAGGTTTGAAAACTGCCGTATACTTTTATGGTTAAAAATAAGAATCCAACTATATGGATCTAATTATAATTCTACGTACTATTCAAAAACACCTTACGAATGCAATTTTAACTAGACTAAAAATTACTGCCTTGCGTGAAAATAGGTGAAGAAATAATGCTAAATTTCATACTTATAAATACAAGATTTTTATCGATAAACAAATGAAATTCCATAATTAGTTGAAATAATCTAAGTTCTTTATTTTTGAGAACAGGCGAAGCCACGGCGGTAGATGCTAGTTATAAATAAAGTATGATTGTATTTTTAACTTTTAATTTCTTTACCTCAGAACCAGAAGAATGTAAGTCAAGAATTTTACAATTTTCAGATTACTGCACCATTGTGTTTAGAATTTTATATTACATTAAGCCATAACTACTTAGGACCCTTGAAAAATCGCCTTTGCTATTTTCTAAGGGTTGTAAGAACGTAAGTTCTTACCTATGATTGAGCCAGACAAACGTAAGTTCACTTATGTTATTCTCCTAAAACGTGAGTCTAGTGTAACTTAGGCTCTTCTGGTTCTGAGGTACAGATTTAATTCCTTTTAATTAAAAGTTTTTATATATATTATGAAGTTCTGTTTTTTTTTTTGTTTTTTTTTTCTCTAATGTTTTCATTTATTTATTATTGTACATACTGTGTGAATGGATCTATTAAAGCCAACCATACTACTTATTTCCCTCCTTGAGGTAGACTGTAATACTTCCATAATAAGATATTAAAAGAAAAGACAAAAATTATTTCATTGAGTCGGTTTCGTTGTTTTATTAAATTTTTTCGAAGGTAATAAAATAAAATGTGATTTACTTACGTATATGTATATATCAGGTGATTACGTTTTATCTGGAACAAAAAAAAAAATTGGTTACATCGGTGTTATTGTTATTTCTAGAATATAGAATTAAAAATCTATTCGTTACTATTTTCTAATTAGAATATAATTAGAACTATTTATTTTTATGAAAATATAATCTACATATCGTTTTATTTGTAATTTGTCATTTATGAATTGACAATTTAATTAGTAATTTATAACAAAAATAATTGTTTTTCAGGATAATTAAAATAACCTGCCACAAGAACTGAATAAATGAGCCCTATGTATTTATTTAATAAACAGATCAATTGTTTTTACATTTATTAAAGTATTTCTGATCTTTATAAAATTTGCAATACATTAATTATATTTTATGTGTATACATTCTAGAGGACTGCCCGTGTGGGATACTTATTTTATGGAAGCATCATTGCAAAGAAACCTCCTAACCATTCAAATTGGTAACAGTAACAATATAGATAAAATTATCAAATTCCTTTAAATATCGTCTGCTTGTAGGTAAAAGTCACTTAGTGCAATTTTTTGCAAATTCGACAAGAAGTCATTGTGTGTTAATATTTCTCAGAAGTGTAAAAAGTTATCGGGTGAATATAACTGCTATATATGCATCTTAGAAAATCCGCTATATAATTATATGAGAAATTCGTAATGGGCATATTCCCATTTGTATATTTAAATGAAAAAAAAAGGAAAATTGTTTTCGTTACTTAATGACTTTTACCTCCATCAGACGAAATACCAGCTGTTCTATGGGAATTTAAGATAATTGCCCAGAACCAGAAAGAACAGAAAATAGATAAAAGAAGAACACTGAAGGTCCTCGGTGTTGAGAATTCATAAGAACTTTAACCTAATCTAGTATGTGTATAATGTATATGTATTAAGTTAACTAATTATTAATTAGTATTTAAATATTATCTTTAGATGCATAGATTATTTTAATGTTTGTCCTGGATCATTTCCCGTTAAGCCGGCTCCACACATTCGTGTTATGTCATAACACGCAACACGAAACAGCTTCGCCAAATCTGTTTCGTGTTATGTGATAACACATAACATATAACACGAAACAAGCCCAAACTGTTCTATGTTATGGCATAACACATAACACAGATCAAGACGAAACAGTTCTCTGTTGGAGTGTTTCGTACAAGCGTTCGCTATTGTAAAAAAGGGAAATTTAGCCAGTGTTCTTCACGGAACAGCCAGTCTTCAAAATGTGGGTAGGTGACCAAGTCGAAACTGCCGCTGCTGCGTATATAGTACTTAGTGGAGGATTTCTACTCTTGAAAGAAAAGAAGAACTCGAAGAGTAGACAAAGACGATGGTGGAGTCTTTCAGTACACAATAACAGGGAAACGTAAGTACAATATATGCCTAAATTATTCACCAAAAATAAATTTTATATTTTAAATATTTGTTATTAATAGTAATGTTTGAATACAATTTTTTTTTTCCACTTTTACAGACGTGGAGGCTCACATCTCATGATGGACTTATTAAAAGAGCCATCAGGTTTGTTCGAGAACTTCTGCAGACTATCAGCAGAAGATTTTGAGCTGTTACTACAGAAGATTGGCCCTCACATAGCAAAAAAAGATACCAAATGAAGGAGAGCAGTTCCAGCTAAGGAAAGATTAGCACTGACTCTAAGATATCTAGCAACGGGGGATAGTTTCCATAGTTTGCGGTACCTTTTCAAAGTTTCTCCTCAACTTATCTCAACAATAATTCCCCAAGTCTGCCGAGCCTTAATTCATGAGTTGAAGGAATATATAAAGGTAAATAAATGAACTTACATTGGTATAGAATTTTCAATTTTTTATTTATTTTAAATTATTTAAAACAATTTTATACATTTAGATGTTCAATCAAAATTAACATTTTTGTCACCTTCAGCATTATCGCCTAATCTTTCATAATAACTTTTCATATTGTCATCCTCGTAGTTAGGAGTGGACAAATTAGGCCCAACTAAACTTGCAATTTGCTGGGGTGGAGTAGAATCTGTCGGAATTTCCAAAAAATATTTTGATAGAACTCGGGAGATGGAATAGGAGGTATCTGTTGGAGATGTTTCTCTTGGACGATCAGTACAGGATGTATGACCCTGAACTTGTCTCAGGTAATTATGTTTCTCTTCAAATAAAATATTGTCTATTTTATTAATTACCGAATCCCGACGCCATTCGTCTAGCTCTCTAAGTCTAGAAGCGACTACTGCACCATACTGGTCACAGTAATCTTGCACCTTTTTCTGCTTGGCACTCTGTAGAGTTGCATAAACTTCTGCCATTTGGGCTCTCAAACATTCCATATCTGTTTCCGGTTCCTTTTTCTTCTGTCTTTTCCTTCGTCCTGTATCATATGGAGTATCTTAATCTGCAAATTAATATGAATTTATTATTGATCGTGATATAATAACTAGATACCTTTTAAAAGGTATTTCAATTTTGTCATATTATATTGTCACGTATTTAGTTTGCAAATATTTACTGCATTGATTAATTATTTTTTAATCCGCAATTGCAAACGGATATGTGTCGTAAATGTAAACAACACGTAACTTAAAGTACATACCACTTTTTTGTCCAGTAGTGTCCTGTTGAATTTTGTTAGTTGCCTCATCTAGTATTATGTCAAGATTATCTCCAACAGAAACCTGGAAATCTTCAATACCCTGCAATAATAAGCCAAAGTTGATTGCAATTGTATAATATCCTATATTTATAATATACTACAATGATCAGTTAAAGATTATTATTTATTTATTTATTTATTTTTTTTTTCCAGATGCCTAGTACACAAGAAGAATGGCTTCAAATAGCCCACGAGTATGAACGACAGTGGAATTTTAACCATTGTGTCGGTTCAATGGATGGCAAACACGTCTTCATTCAGTAACCGATAAACAGTGGATCCGAATTTTATAATTATAAACAAAATTTCAGTATAGTGTTAATGGCTCTCGTTGATGCCAACTACTGTTTTCTTTTTGTTAATTGCGGATGTCAAGGCCGATTAAGTGATGGCGCTGTTTTTCGGAATAGTGTACTAGGTCGCAGAATCGAAGAAAACCAAATAGATTTTCCTCCTGTTGAACCCCTGGTAGAAGGTGGTCCACCTTTGCTATATGTTTTTGTTGCAGATGATGCATTTCCTTTAAATAACCATATAATGAAATCTTATCCTGGTTTGCATGATGGGGGCAGTAAAGAAAGAGTTTTTAACTATCGCCTTTCACGAGCAAGACGAATAGTGGAAAATGTTTTTGGCATAATGTCCTCAGTTTTTCGCGTTTTACGTAAACCTATGCTTCTACAACCGGAAAAATGTGCTTTAATTTCAATGACGTGTGCTTACCTACATAACTTTTTACGAAAAAGCAACACTTCATCAAATTACACACCACATGATGCTTTTGTTACTGAAAAATAAGGTGAAATCACCCTTGGTTCGTGGCGACAAAATAGTGACGAAATCTCATCATTTCAACCATTGAGGCGGATGGGTAGAAGGTCCAAACCAAAAGCCCAAAATATTAGAGGTAATTTTAGAGACTTCTTCACCACTGATGGAAGATTAGAATGGCAAAATAGGTACTGTTAAATGACTTGGGAACCAGCGGCTGGAGAATGCCAGCAGGCTAGTGTTTACAAGCCGCAATCAAAAGTTGAACATGTTTAACTTTTTAGCGCTGCCTACCCTCCGCTGGCAGTCACGTGGTCTCCTCGCTAGCGCCAACCAGCCTGTGTGAACCCCAAGTAGCTCACAGGCAGCTGGTGAATTAAGACGTGTTGATTTTATTTAGTGTTATTTGAAATAATAATGAATATGGTTGACAGCAACAAGTGGTCAGGCAAAGACATTATAACATTTCTGGATTTATTCCGAAATTATCCTTGCCTGTGGGACGCTTCGTCTGCAGAATACATTAATAGAAATGCCAAAGACGCAGCTTATAATGAGTTATTAAAAAGCCTTGAAGAACGAGGACTAAAATCAGGTTTTGCCCTTATTGAAGAGAAAAATAAAAAGTCTTCGTGATACATATAGGAATGTACACGCATACACACAATGTTTTCAAGTCATCAACAGGAACTGTACTATAATGTGAACCCTTCAGATGAGCTTGTTGATGGAAATATTTACCAGCGGCTGAATAGTAGCGGCTGCTAAACAGCCTAATGTGACCGCGGCTTGATGGCGATATTTACCAGGCGGCTGGTTAGTTGCGGCTGTTAAACAGCCTAGTGTGACCGCGGCTTGTGAATTTGTGAATTTGTGAAGCGAATTTGTGAATAAGCGATTGTCTCTGTTTCGGCTTGTGTTATGGGGAAACAAATTTCCTTTGATGTGTGTTAAAAACCGCCTCCTATAGCGATACACCCATAACACGAGCAGAAACAACTTGATAACACATAACACGAGCCGAGTGCCCATCCACACATTCATTATCTTCTTGTTTCGTGTTGCGTGTTATGACATAACACGAATGTGTGGAGCTGGCTATACGGCTATAACAGGATCTGAAACAATATCCTAACACATAACACGAGCCGAGTGCCCATCCACACATTCGCCAATCTTTGACGAGCATGCCTGTTTCGTGTTGCGTGTTATGACATAACACGAATGTGTGGAGCCGGCTTTATAGTGCTTCAATATTTCATGGAGTTAAGATCATTCTACAAATTTAGTTACAGTAATAAAAAAAAAAAAAAAAGAGGTCATTTAAAAATATTTTGGAAAAAGAAATATTTCTTCAAAACATTAACAATTTCAAAATTTTAGATCTAAAACGCAAAATATGAATGGTGTAGTTAAATAAAAGAGTAAGACAAATAGAAAAGGATATTATAGGTCATGGAAAATATGTCAGAGATAACGATAATCACATGATAAACAATAAATATTAATTGAGTATGAAAATAAATGTTATTAATAGTAAAAAAAAAATAAATTAGCAAAACACATGTCGTAATGAACAATTCTGTACCATTTGAGAAAAACTAGATAAGTTCATTTTTGTCCACGATAAGATAAATATTTTGAGTAACCCATATTGGAGTCCTACTCATCATGTATAAGTAGGCAATGGTGTACTTTAATACCATTGACATTACAGCTTGCCTACTTATACCAGATGAGTAGGACTCCAATATGGGTTACTGAAAATATTTATCTTATTGTGGACAAAAATGCACTTATCTATTTTTTCCCAAATGGTTGAGAATTATAATATATTGAATGTCTACCTAAACATATATATATATATATATATATATATATATATATATATATATATATATATAAGTATTTAAAAAAAGTATTGATAGATGTGGGATATAAACAAATGTATAAATTAAGGCTAAGAAAACCCGAAAATTTGATGCCGACACCACCTTACCCCACTTACCCCATCAAGGCTCATATCCACCAGATGAGCTCCGACGCAATCCTCCCATCTACTTCTCGGTCTTCGTTTTATCAGTATTAATTTTTAGAATAATTTCGTTTTACTAGAATCTAATAATCTCCTTATATTCACCCAACTGTTCCTAATCATCAGCTTGTCCAATAACCGGAATTCGTTCACCTATTTGTAGCCCTTTTCTCGTGCGCATTACCTTCCTAATGACGTATTCTAGTATTAGGCCAAATAGATAATGCTGGAGAACCAGAACGTATCTAAAACTTTTTTGAGTTAAAAGTACCGATTTGGAGAAGCACATCGTTACTAGATTGACTAATTTAAATTAAATATCAAACAGTTGCTGGCGGTTAATTGAATAGGGATTTTTTTTCTTTCATATTTTTAATAACTATTGTTTTATTGAATAAAGATTACTAATTGTCTCTCTAAACAGTAACGAATAATACGGATGACAATGAATCCATTCATACAATACGTGCAATAAAATTAAATTAAAAAAAAAAAATCTTTAACTATACAAGATACAAGATATACAGGGTGTCCCGAATATAAATGGCAAAACTTCAGGAACTTATGAGGGACCGAAAAACTAAGACAAAAAATCTTTTAGAGATTTGCTCGTTTTTGCTTAGTTTTAGAGAAAATCACACAAAAAAGAAACAAAACAAGTTTTCATTTTTATACTTATTTATTTACATTTATATTTATGTTATGTTCTTTTTAATGTAAATATTGCTCAAAATGTTGTCCTCTTTCACCAATGCAAGCATTACATCTAGCACTCACTTGATAAATTGCAGTTAAACATTGTTCTGATGATATTTGGTGCACTGCATCTATGATTCGGTCTCTTAATTGCTCTCTTGAGTTGATTGACACCGAATAAACTTTCTGCTTCAAGGTTCCCCATACGAAGAAATCCATGGGTGTCATATCAGGTAATCTGGGTGGCCAAGGTACTACTCCTCCACGTCCAATCCATCGTTGTGGATAATTTATATCCAGCCAGGCTCGAGCAATTCTGCTATAATGAGCAGGACATCCATCGAGTTGGAACCACATTTCAATCCGCTGCTGTAGGGGAATGTCATCTAAATAATTAGGAAAGTCGTTCTCCAAAAAATGTGTAAATGTGATACCATTCAATCTTCCAGGTAAAAAATATGCTCCCACCAGTAATCCGTTCCAAATTCCAAGTCAAACGTTAATAGCAAATTCATGCTGAAACCTATTCTCTCAAATAGCTCTGGGATTTTTAAGAGCCCATACATGATAATTTCTTTGAATAACAATTCCTTCTCTAGTAAAGGTAGCTTCATCGGTCCATATAATTTTTAATGGAAATAAATTATCATCGCAAATTTTGTCAAGAAACCAGTTACTAAAATTCAATCTCTTGACATAATCTTGAGGTAATAAATTCTGAACTTTTTGAATGGTATGGGTAGCGATTATCACCTTTCAAAGTTTGCCATATTGCTTGCCGCGATATTGCTAATGCAGCAGATGCTCTTCGGATGCTAGTCTCAGGATTGTTATCGAAGTGGCGTTGGACACAATTTCTTCTCCGATAATCTGCTCTTATAGCTGCCTGGATTTGGTCACCTTCATTACGCATTAAGAATGACCCAGTCTCTCGTATTCTATTAAAAGTTATCGAAAAGACTGAACGATTAGGCACTCTTCTATTTGGAAATCTCTTCTAAAGCATTACCGTTACAGAAACCATACACAAAAATCATATCAGTGTATTCTACATTAGAATATGTATGCGGCATTGTGGCTGATGCTATTCACACAAAAAATATCTGAGTAACTGACTGAAGACTGATTTAGGAATTATAATACTAGAAGGAAGCTAAAATGTAAACAAATAAAAGAATCTAAAGGATAACATTAAGTGTTTACATATCTCACTGCCTAGTCTGACGAACTTTGAAAGGTGATAATCGCTACCTGTAACATTTTTGTTTTGTTTCTTTTTTTGCGATTTTCTCTAAAACTAAGCAAAAACGAGAAAATCTCTAAAGAACTTTTTGTCTTAGTTTTTCGGTTCCCTATAATTTCCTGAAGTTTCGCCATTTAAATTCGGGACACCCTGTATTTTAAAGTATATATATAAATTAAATCTAAAAATAAAAGTATAATTAATTGAAAATAATAATAGTAATAAATAGAAAAAAAATAAAATTAAGCATTACAATTCAGTAATCAAACCAGAGAGTCTCTATGATATAGAATGTATTCCGCCATGAAAATTGGAGAAATATAAGGGATAGAGAAAAAAAGAAAAGAAAATCTGAGGGCCATTGAAAACAGACAAGAGAGAATTGAGAAAAAGGAAAAACAGACCTGTGCAAAGAGAACATGAATAAAAGGTTATAGGATTCCATCAGGAAAAGAAAAATCAAAATCTTTGGTCACATAATGAGGATGAATAGCAACAGGCATACGAAACAAATTTTCAATCGAGTTTATAAGATCAAAAATGGTAATCAATACATTCAGGGAGTGAAGAAAGACATTACACAGATTGGTATAACAGATAACGCAATACAATACAGAATAGCTTTCAGGTTAATGATACTAAACTATAAGGTTTTTTGGAATAAGGACAGGAGAGAAAGAATTAGTATCTGGATAGCCAGCGAAGTGAATGGATGAAGAACTATTAGAGATGAAGGAAAGAAGTTCGGAAATAATTGCATTTAGTTACTTTACACGGTCTTAGACGGCCAAAATCGAGAGAGAAAAATATAATAATAATAAATAAACGAATTAAAAATATATATAATTTTAAAAACCATAATTACACTAAACACAAAATATTCAGAAACTTCCTAGGGAAACCCCGAACAGAACTTGTTGAGAGACGAGGAAGAATGAGTATTTCCATATCAAAGTATGATGGATTATGAACGTTGGAATTAGATTAAAAATAAACGCCCGATTTGTTATTTGGGTGCACTTTTTTTTAATTTCTAGTAAGTAATAAATTAAATCAATAAAAGTGGCGTCTATCAAATCCTAATCCTTCGGAGGTAGTAAACATATTTATAAAACGAGATAAGGAACATTTAACTGCGAGAAATTTTCCTATTACACAATTCACGATTAAAACAAATAGAGATTATCTAGCTCTATTGAAGCATTAACGAATATATCTCGACAAACAAACAAAAAAATTATATTCTATCCTAATCCTAAATCATAACCGAAAAAATCTACTGATATTTTAATACTTTACAGGGTCGAAAATAGGCGGGTAATCTCGTTGGAATTTGATCTTTTTGTCATGAGGAGAGATTCATGCGGTCTGTGATAACTCCATTGTGATCTGCTGGTGGTCCGATAAGAATATTTATAGGAGAGGAAAACATTTCATGGATTATTTTTCCACCTTTATCTATCTTTTATCCTCGCTCCTGGCGGTATCACGGTTCAAGAACACTTGAGCCTTATCTCCTGGGGAAATAAATCTTTCGAAATTGATGTGTTAATTCGACATGGAGATTAACATTTTCGACATTTTTTTTAACCTGTTTTCTTCAAAGTAATTATTAATACCATGTCAAATTAAAATGGAGATGTTTACAGTAAATTAAAATGTTTATGGAGTATGGTTTGTTATAGGCACATAATAAATTTGTTTAAAAAAGTTTAAAATTATCTTTACACTCCTACGTGCTTACAAAGCTTGGGAGTTTATTAACATTTTACCTCAATGAATATAGGTTTTGTCCCTAACTACACAATAGTCCACTTTTAATACTGCTTCACCAGATTTGTCTTCGATATTTCAAGGCGTGTCCACGTTTCCTTCCTCTATTCCACATTAAATTGGCTTTATCCCACTTGCTATAGACAATATTTCCTGGGATCATTCCTTCCATCCTTCCTATATTTTCAATATGTTGAAGTTCAGATCTGTAGTCAATTTAATGCACACCACATCCAGTCTTTCTGTTCGATATATTAGTCCAGTCAATAAAGAATTATAGAGTGCTTTATCTGTAATCTAAGGTTTTTAGGGGAACTGGAAGGGGGAGAGCGCGAAAGGTACCTTTTTTGGTTTGACTCAAAATATGACTATTTACTGAATTAAAGCTTATTGAATTGTCTATAACTTTTATTATGTACACATTTTTCATATTGACAGGTTGGAGATTAATTGGCATATATATGTGAATTTTTAAGAAAATTTAATTTTCTACAATATTATTTATAAAAACGTTTGTCGTAGGATGAACATTTTAGAAGATATGGAGGCAAGTTAAACAAAACGTGAGGTGAAAGTGATTTTTTTTTTTAAATTTTACATTTTCCAAGCGTGTATCTCGGAAAAGGTACAGAATATAAAAAATGTGTATATAATAAAATTTGTAGAGAATATAATTAATATTAATTTAACTTATATTCATGTTTTGCATAAGATGCACCGTTTTTGAGATATGAGTGCGAAACAAAAAAAAAAAGGGACATTTCCCTTTCTGTTTCTAGGCCCGAAAACTCCAGGACTTTTCGTGAGTTTACATTCTAACTATCCTGAACATGTTTCCAAAGAAAAACCTTGAATTACAGAAAACGCATTCTACACCTTATTTCAGGAACCCCATCCAACGGAACTACGTTCCTTCCTCCTTCGCTCAAACATTCTCAGGAATTCCATTCCTCTTCATATTAGACAAGCGAAATCACAGAAAACATTTAAATTCCTCTATTTCTAGTACCTCATGCTTATCCTAGGTGATGCTTGCTAACAATCTTGCTTCTTTGGGAATAATTATCAAGCTTGATATCAATCAAACTCTTTTTGGAACACTATTAATAACTATTAGGGTAAATAACATTTAGGGTAATAACTTACTTCTATTTGCATATAATACACTAAGCATTGTACCAAAAGAATTTATTTCTCAAGTCATTTGTAGAATGTCAGTTATTTTCCTTTCTATACATTTAATTATTATCTATGTATAGATTATCGTTATTATATTATTAGTTATTCTTTATTTTATCATTATATTATGTCTCTGAGCAGATATAACTTTTTTTTTTTTTTTTTTTTTTTTTTTTTTTTTTTTTTTTTTTTGTACCTATTTGTTATTCTTAAGGGACTAGAATAAAATTATTTTTCTATTCTATTTTTCTATTCCAATAGGAATTAAAAAATAAAAATAAATAAATAAATAAAAGGGTCTACCTTCTTAAATAAAATATTCTGAAATAAGTTCTATTTTCCAACTTTTATAAGTTTATACTAATATTCATATTTTGAACATATTCATATTTTAATTTGATAAAAATAAATTTATATTTATATTTATTATATATATTATATTTTTTTTATATAATATAATATATATATATATATATAATTATTTATCAATATATAAATATTGACGAACAGTTTTAATGTTTCAACGAAATTCTTTTTTTATACATAGCTGATCGATTATTACACTGTACTTTGAAGGGACTTATAATATTATTGGAATAATATAATTTCATAGAAAATAAAACATTGATAATAATAAAAAACATAATTCTACATTGATTCTTAAAAAAAAATTTTTTTTTTTCTAAAAACGTGCTATTTTCTCGAAATTCCCATTTAAAATAATTTACATAGAATATAAATTAGCTTGTATCAATGACTTAAAGCATTATTAAAAAAATCTTTGTTGAATTATCATAGCGTCAACATTTTTTTTTCTTAATCTTTGCTGTTATCTTTGCTTATATTGTTAAATTTATAAATATTTACGTTATGATTAGTTACGAATCAGATAAACGCGCTGGTATGAGCAAAGGAAATAAATAAGCAAAGAATTCAATTAAGTTCATTAAAGTCAAATGTTTACGGCTCCTCCAACCTAAGATGTACAGAGAACATAAAACTGTAATCAAATAAATAAAATGTAAAATTTTAAATTCACTGACAGAAATTTCACCTAAAGAAAATTTTTAAACCAATGCTTCTTTTTTTAAAAAAATGTTTAAGCAGGCCTCAAATTATCTCATAAAAAAAATAAAGAAAAAACGCAGATATATTGTTCTATATAATAAAGAAATTCAACGTTATAGGTTACCAATCGAGAATTAACAATTAAAATTTATAAAAAAAAAAAAAAATTCAAGTAAAAGGCACGTAAAAATCATCTAATGTTGAAATGTTTGGCTTTCTTGACAACAAAGATGTTTCTACTGGCGAAAATCGTTGTTTATTTGTAATGCATTAACCATAAAACATATCCATATGATCATATCTGAAAATATAGTGAACATTATTGCAACCCAAGGTTTAAAGTATGTTTGGATTGATGACTATCAAAAAATATATCAACGATGAAGCTTGAAGTTAACCTTTTTCTTATCGGCTATGCAATATAATTTAAACATACCATTAAATTGATTCATAACAATTACCAAACGTTCATTATTTAAGAGCTGTAGTTGTATATATTTCCTGTTATTTAATTTTATTAAGATATTAATTGTTATTATTTTAAATTCATGATAACTACCCTAATATACGTGATAGTAAAAGTAAAAAAAAAGAACAAAGGATCTCAAATGAAAGGACCTTATAAAGTAATGCATAATGATTTAAATTTACAAAAATTGAAATTTCGGATTTTTATCTATAACAATAGATGTAGCAGTAATCTGCTGGGGTGAGATTTCTAATGGATTTAACAATCCATAATATAACAATTAAAATTATACAATGTTATTGTAGAAACATAATTATAAATCAAAATATCATTTAGATTGAAATTAAGAAAAATAAAAATGTATACTAAGTGATTGCGGCAGCGGCAAATCAATTTTACGCTGTGTCTTCGGTTATCATGTCAGCCGATAACGAGTAACCTCTACTTCTCAGTATTTTCCCTACAATTACATTCTTTGTTATACTTAACCTCATATTATGTAATACGTACACAATGGTCTATGTAAAGAAAGGCTTTATTACTAAAATTTACTCAAAACTAGTATTGCGACATACGCATGTGTATCATAAAATATCCTTGATTTAAATACATTAATATCTCACAAAGGGACGTTTTGACTTGTTGTTTGGAATTTTCTCAAAATGTGGCGGGAATTGTTTGTTTTTTTTGTTTTGTTTTTTTTCTAATTTTTTTGTTATATACGTCCTTAACAACGACGTTCAAAGTATACTTCATTGAACGATTTAGTAATCATTGGCTGAGGCAAGCCACGCCCTACCCCCACTACTTTGGGCCAATGGCCTTCCCTAATCTCTTGTGCTATATATGTAACTGAATATCAGTGAATTCGTAATACGAGACCTCTGAGAGGGGAATGCCGATTAGGATATTGCACGAATCAAATGCCAATAAATGTGGGGGTCTGATGCACCAGAGGGGTAAAAATTTATATTGTTAGTTTAATTGGTCTCTATTAACCGAGGATGTTAAGAAGTTAAATTAGACGAGTCTCTCTGCTCCATTCCCTTCTAGGCTTTTGAAAAATAGCATTATTTTTGACTATAAATAAAAATTATTAATAATTATAAAAATAAGCATAATATAACATTCGTTTTATAGGCTATTCCAAGTTAATAAGTTATTTTGTCGACACAGGACTTCTAAAAAATTATCATCTCAAAATTGGATGTATTGAAATAACATTTGAGGCCCTGGAGTACTCAATTTCACTCACTGTAGGCAATAATCCCGGTGACACAAAGTGACAGTTGCCATTTTTCTTTCAAAAGCCAATCTATCGAAGCCTACACATCTCTGGGGATATAGCGGCTCATATATTTTCGCTTTCAACAAAGTGGAACGAATTTCAAACGTCTTCAACCCGCTTTCAAAGCTAATGACTGATGATTAGTTATTCATCGACAGTTGTAAACGCATTATTGATAGAATAATTTTTGATTACAATGTCTCTATTTGGTGGAATCGTGCAGGCTATTCTCTTTAAAATTATAAATACCAGAGTAAATAAGATAAAAAATACTTGAAGTTGTTATATTATGAAAAAATTCTTTTTACAGATTCCTTCCATAATATTTGTTATATCATTACTGTTGGATGAAGTAATAATTCCTAAGAAAATAAGTACGAAAAAAGAGAACACTTCTAGAAAATAAACTAATTGTAATAGTTATTATTATTTACAGTATTATGAAGCCATAGTTATTAACTTTTACTATTTTATTATGGACAGTTTTTAAATTTATTTTACAAAACATAGAGTAAGGCTGAATAGGTTGGTAACCAGTAGGATAACCCATCCTTCCTACCCTAGCTAATGTACATAAGGATGTTAAGCCCCTACACTGATCGTGCTATATTTTATTGTGTTGCATGTTCATGCAGTTCAGTTTCTTATATATTGAAAATTAATATTACATGAAGTAATTTTTTGTAAATTGAAACTTTTTTTTTTTTTTATATTTAAGTAGCGGAATGAATACCTGCTAAAATTCTTTAGCAGTTTTTCCTGTGACGCCATGGAAAATTTTATAAAAGAATAGAGGATTTGGTATTTTTATTTAATTATAGAAGCAAATAGAATATAACACTATTTAGTTGTCGAAGTTTTGGTCTTTACAAAAAAAAAGAAAAAACAAAAGTTGTCTTTTAAAAGTTTTTCTCAAGAGAAACTATAAGGTCAGTGAATACAATTAATAAAAAAACTACATTTACATTAATTCTCCTATTGAGATATTTTAGGTACAGATCTGTCAACAAAAAAAAAAATGTATTTATTAAATAATTTATTGTGTTGGTGAATGTTAAGCCAAGGACTGTTTGGTACAAGGCAGACTCAAGGAATGTACCTTACTACTCTTGCTAGAATTCGAGTAGGTTGGCAACCTATAAGATAACACATCGATCCTACCCTAGATGGTGTTATTAGGGACGAAAATTTCCAAAAATTAATTTAATGTTAAATTAAACAATCTAAAATTATTGCGTTTTATTTTCCCAATTAAAAAAAATAAATTAATTTATGTATAAACATTATTTTGATCATCACATAAAATGTTTTCTAAAAAACAGTATAATAGCATAGGGTGTGGTTAAAGACTAAAGATGAATACCTTAACACTAAAATATAGTAATGATTTCTTAAATTATTTTATAACTTCTAAGTATCCTTAAAAGTGTGAAATGTCAGTTTTGAAAAATTAAAAAAAAAAAAAAAAAAAAAAAAAAAAAAAAAAAAAAAAAAAAAAAAAAAAAAAAAAAATCACAGATTTTGAACACTATCCGGCTCTTTAATTTTCTGTTATGACTATTCTTCAATTACCTAAAGTAAATAGGAAATAAAAAAAAATTTATTCTAACCGACAAACAGGATTGGATCTTGAAACAAAAACAACCCATACGGTATGGGAACATATTTCTGTGGAACATAAAAACTAGTTGTTTGCATTTTTTTCCCCGAGATAAAAAAAAAAAAAAAAAGAAAAAAGAGGGTGAAACCTTGTTACCTTTTTCTCTTGATCCAAACAATCGAAAACCATCTGAATGAAACCGAGCACGTTTCATTTCATATTGGATATCTGACGATTCTTTTTTTTGTTACTAAGAGTGGGTTTTATTTATTCATTTATTTTATTTTATTTTCTTTTAAGCAGTGATGAACTAAAAAGTGATGTTTATTTTAATTATGTTAAAACAAGTTATCGGCTATTAGTTTATATATATTTATAGATTTGACAAGTTAACTATATTAATATAATTTTTTACGTGCTTCATAATTTTTATGACTCGTCAATTAGAAACATCGTGTTATTTTATAAGTGTGGAGATAGGTAAGCGTAAATCCAGAAAACTTAAAAAAAATATATATCTGCAGCTTTTTTTGTATACCAAGCTAAAGCAAACGGTGACACTAGAGTTTCGTTTAAATGTGTAATTGTGTCAAGATCAAAGAACTAAAATAAATTCAAAAAAATCTTTAAAAATCTCCGTATCAAGGATTCTCAGATTCTTTAACTTCTTTTTTTTCGCTCCCCTCTTATGGGCACTAAGAAGATTAAAAATAAAAAACATGACCAGAAACATTTTGAATGTATAATATGAGTTAAAAGTGCTGGTGCGGATATTAGACCGAGGGTATCAGCGTACTCAGTAGACAAGATTGCGGGTTCGAATCTTACCTTGGCGGGATTAAATTTGTGTCGTGGCAGTTTTCACCCCATCATAGTTCCATATATCTATTGAAGAAAATACCGGGATGAGAGTGAAAATAATCTGGATGAAGGATACACATAATAAATGTGTCAAGTGAAGGCATCTAGGAAGCATTTGAATAACTATCTATCTTTATTCTTAATACTTAATTTTCATTCATCCTTCTATTGTCTATCTGCTAATTTTTATTTATATAAAATTTTTAAGGAATAAAATATGATTAATATTACACAATTTTAAGTTTCTGAATGAAATAAAACGTTGATATGACATGTGTCTCCGTTTGGAGGGCGATATTCAATCAATGTAATAAATATTTCTGAGGAAATTTCAAAAACTTTAAGCTGTGCGATAAACTGTTTATATTCCTGTTAACTTCCCGTCGTTCCAGTATGTCAGAGAACTTAGTATATAAAAGCGATGTAGATAATATATGGGTCTGTTTTTTGAGACGAAGGTTGTAGAATGAATCACTGCCCTGACAATAGCTGTCATCGCTGGGGGGGGGGGGGGGCGAGTAAATGGCTGACATTTCCTCCATAAGGGCCTGTCACATACTCGGCAATAGCGAAAAGATTAATAAAGCTGTAAGAAAAACTATTATATATAACACGGCATCGATATTATATATCAGTATACATTATAGAATATGCCATTATAATACGGGGTGTCAAAACAAGTTTTTATACTTAGTTTTTTTTCGAAGAATTAAAATTAGGAAAAAAATAGATAGTATACCTCAACAGTTTTTCAATAGTTTAAGATGTGACATTAATTTTTTTTTAATATGTTTCACCATGAATTTCAAGTTTGTTTTTCAAATGATACCTATACCCAGAGTTAGGCAAAATTTATTTATTTGGAACCTATTTCCTGGAATCAATCACCTAATTTCATAATGATTAAATCTTTCTGTCTAATTATCATTAGTCCACTGAAAATTGACTAAAATATTTAATCATGATTAAATTATGTGGCAGATTTCAGGAAATTAGTTGCATAACAATGGTTAACTTTTGATTAATTTTAGCAATGGTTAAATTCCCGACTCTGCCTATATAATACTTAATTATTACTTAAGATACACTTTAATTATACCTAGGCAATACCTTAATAACTATGCCTAGATAATAGTCGGGATGGGGGGTGGGAGAGTTGAAGGATTATAATTTAATTTGTGCAAAACTTTAGCTAGCTCAATTTTAACTCACTTTCCTACTAACCTCCTTAATGTTAATACCGTCATCTAGTTGGACAGATGAGTTTCCTGAACGAGATATGGTTAGATTTATTATATTTATTTGCTTTTATTTTATTGTTCCATTTATCGCTATTATTCGTTGTAATAAATTAATATAATTGATGATAGTCAAATATAAAAGAATGTATAGTCATTAGATATAACAAAACTCCTAATACCGTGAACGAAAGATAGTAGTTTTTCGATTAAAATGCAATTATATTCAACTCTTGAAATTTAATTTCGAGACTATATTGTTCTCATAATCATGTCCTGCATCTTAGTAGGAATGTCCGAGTATTCTTCACAATTGCTAGTTTTCTGTTGGATTTTTGGATTTCCTTCAGCTGTAATTGCTTCAGGACGGAGGGTTGTCTTGATATCTTCATAAAATCCCATTCTTCCACTATAGATATTTTCAAGTATTGACTCGATATGTTAATATGGATAAATATTAACAACAGAATACCAGGGCATCCCTACTAATTGTAAGATGAAGTGCATGATTATGAGAACAATATAGTCTCGAAAAGTCGCCAAAATAGTTGTTTTCATTTCTTGACTGAAACTCAAGAACCTTACTAAACAGTAACAGTCAAGAAATTTATCCAGATATATATATATATATATATATATATATATATATATATATATATATATATATATATATATATATATATTAACTTAATAAAAACGTTTTAGGTTTTATTTAGACATAATTATATTTACAGGTTCAGTCAGTTTTTGTAGTTAAACAAGACACATTAGTTAGAGATCGGTGAAGCGATTGACTACTAATCTCCTATTGATTAGACAGTCAGGTTCTAATTGATTAAACGTGTCCATCTAAGTTAGTAGTGACGAATGACTGAGTGTTTAATAGAGCAACTATCTAATACTAGTTTCTTAGTTTCTCATTATGCTTCATGCTGTTCAAGCATACTAATTAGAGTTTTATCGATTCCTAAACTCGATCCTTTTATTCCTTTTCAGAAGGATCGTTGACGAGAATCGAAGGTTCAAAGCCGATTTTGAGCAACCGGTCGATATTTGCGATTGTTCTGTGATTCTCATCAACTTAAAATGAACACATGGGGACCCACCACAAAAAATACTAATAAGATTTAATAGGATATTTAGACATTTCTTACATGTCTGCATGACTGATTTTATTTAGATATTTATCTAGTAGTATTAATTATTTTTTTTTTTTTAGTTGAGAAATTGGGATCCATAATCAAACAATACGACAATCATTAAGACAGATTTGACAATAAGATAAAAAAAAAATAAAAAATAATATTTAGCAGTTAGTGAATATATACGGACTTACTCCAAACGATTCGACCATAAAGAACATAGAAACAAACTAATAAAATCAATGACCATCACCTATATACCTGTAAATACAAAAAGGAGACTGAAAAAAAGGTGGATGAGAGATCTTTTTTCTTCGTTTCCATCACTAAAATAATCATAATGAAGAATTACCGTTAGGGTATCGTTCTTCCTTATACCTGACGTGTTACTCTTTCCAAATTTTTTTTAAGCTTAATATTCCGTTGATTGTCGATATGCGTTTTTGAATAAATATATATATATATATATATATATATATATATAAATTCGAAAGCAGGTAGTTACACATGAAACATACGTAAACATCTTGTCACCTTGTAAGTGATAAGATTTACGGTTGTGTTCACCGGTTTACGAAGGCCAACGAGTCCAAAAACAAAATTGTCATCGTTACCATCGATCAGTCAACTTGTCACCGTATATTTGCTTCTGTCATCAATGAAAGAAATAAAATGTTTTCATAATATGAAGCAATAAAATGTATAAGTAATTGATTTTTTTCATGACAGTTATTCCTTAATGACTCTTGATTTACTGATTGTCAATAAATAATTTTTAACCTTCTCTATTAAAAATATTTATTGAGAATCAGTAAATTCAGAGTCATTTGATAATATGTAAAATTAAATATAAATGAATAAACTATATCTCAAATTATTTCAATTTTAATACCTAAGAATGTACATACTGTTTCTGATGATGTATGACAAGATTTTATGAATTTTATAAATATTATAGAATGTGGTGGCATTTTTTTAAACTATAGAATTTTTGATTTATATACGTAATAATGTTATTTATATAACATATCCATATGAAATGGATAGCGTGTTAGTTTAATAAATAATTATAGACTGATTTGATTTGATTTTAAATTCGAAATATTTACAACACATACCAACAATAGGCAACCTTATCTTATCTGAAAATCTGTGTTTATAACATATCCATTTATACTGATTTTACTGTGAACTTTATGATTACTATACTTTTATGCAATTTTGACTGTATGAGATAATAATTTCTTTATTAAGAAACAAACAAGAGCTATTTACAAAAAAAAGCTTGAAACACCTAGCACTTTATAAAAGATTAGTAATATTTTTTTTGTTGAAATAAGCCATAACAGGTATTCATATTTTTGTTTTGGCAGAGGTTTACAAATACCTAATTACTACGAATGTCAAGTCTCAGAGATAATCCGTGACTGGCTAGAAAAGAATGCGAAATAACGCAAACTATCTTTTTTTCCAATTAAAATGTTATAAATAAAACCACGATTTATTAAATACTGTAAGTACATTTTTTTTTAATTAAGAGTATTGTATATTGTATTGTTACTGATAATTGTAATTATACCTAATAGCCTAACTTATTTTTATGTATATGCTTTTAATTCTTTGTAAGTTATATTTAATTTTTTTTAAGTTTACGGGGAATCCAAAAATCGAATAATTCATCTGCGGTTAAGTAAGTGATTAATATAATTATGTTTCTCGCAAAAGTATTTAAAGAGGAATATTGAATTAATTATTATCTATTTATTGTAATTTACAACTGTACAATAGACAAACAAAAAAAAAAACAACATAAATTTAGTAATTTGATGACACAAAATAATAAAATGACAATTTCTTGTAAAGTAACTACCTACTGGTAACACTTCATTTATCGAATTTAAAAAAAAGAATTAACTTTCTAAAAAATCTAATAATATTTATATATTGTTATAGTTTAATTGATTTGTTTGAAATTTTTGTTTTTCTCTTCCGTTTTATTTATTGAAATATAAGCTATGATTTAAGTGGCACTTTCCCAATTACATAATATGAATCAAAGTATATGAGATGATTTTAAATAGGAAATCCGGTGGTCGTAGGAAACAGGGTGTCTATCTTAATGACTAATATCTTGAGCGTTGACTCATCTGGGTTAGGTTCTATTCCGATTCATTTCTACGCGAGCTAGTTTTGTTGTCTAGCGTTGTCCTATATGTAGCAGTGAATTTCCATTGCTGAATTATTCATTTGAATAATAGTTACATAATGTAGCAACATGAATAATAGAAACAAAATATTACAATTTCAATGGACTTTTAGGAATAAATAAATTTTTATTATAAATATTTACTTCTAATTCAGGTCATTGGAAACATCATATAGATTATGTCCTTTTTACTTTCGGTGTTTACGTCCCTTTGCATTCTGAACAGGGGAATAAGAAGCATATTAGGATAATTAAAAATATTAATTAAATAATGTTTAATAAAAAATAAAATAAAATTACTTAATTCTAACAAGGGGGCGTTTTGACTTGTAACTCAGTAACTCAAGGACCTATGATAGTGCAAAACTAGTGCTAAGTCGCCCATGAGCATTGAGAGCAAAAAAAAAAAAAAAATATATATATATGTATAAAAAAAAAAAAAAACATTATATATATATATATATATATATATATATATATATATATATATATATATATATATATATATATAATATATATATATAATAAATAATAAAAAAAAATAATATTTTAAAAATATATACATTATTTGAGCAGATTTGTCATTTCGATTCATGCTAGGAGGGGAAACTGTACCTTATGCCTATAAGGTACTACATATGACACAAGTTTTGCACTAGTATAGGTCCCTATTACCCACACAAAAATCAGCATTCAAATCTAAGAGTTACAAGTCAAAACGTCCCCTTATAAGTTAATAAGATTTATTACAGTTTTAGATTAGACGGGATATATTTCTTAAGAATATATGTAAAAACACTTTAGACCTTTTCATCATTTCTGCAAGTACGTAATAAACCTTATAAATTTAAAATTTAGTAAATTAAAAATTGCTTGTTAATACTTTTTAAGTACTGCTTGATGCTATTTGATTTATTTTTTTTAAATCCTTATACTTTTATGGGGACATAAACTCTTAAAAAAAAAAAAAAAAAAAATTATACGTTCAGAAGATAAATTGAAAAAATCAGTTGAGTGGAATTTTTCTTAGCAGTGTATATGCTTCTGGGCTGGATAATTAAAAAAATAAAGCAGATTCTTTATTTTTACTATACTTAATTAAAAATAAATCGTATTATAAAAATGATGATTATTTAAAAAGACTAGCCCAATGGTTGTTAAAGAAGGAGATTTGACCAAAATCGCGCTTAACCACTAAGTTTTTTCACTTATTAAGAATACCCACTTCTTTAAGGCTGGGTGCACCAATATCAAAGTCGAACCGCAGCTAAAATAACAGAATAGACATTTTCTGTCTTCAGCTGGATTAGAACTCGGGTCCTCGAGCCGGTAGTCAAGTGCCTTTCCCACTAATAATTGAATAAGTCAGCTCAAATCATATTGTAATTTTATGTAAATTTATGTATGTTGATAATTAATGTATTTATAAATAACTATTATCAGTTTCTGAATTAAGTAACTTAAATAATAAATAAATAAATTTAATTATAATTATTATCCATGGTGCAAGGAACATAAGTAATTACATGACCTACAAGGTCAATAACAAATAATATGTGTTATATTTTGACAGTTTAAAATCTATTTAAAATATAATTTAAAATAAGACTGAACTGACAGGAAACTGCCCGTCGGTTTTAATTCCTTCAACATTCACTAGACAAACGTTCAAATCTTCCGATTAACCTTCCGTTAGTCGCGTGCACAATACGGACATGAGTTGTCACCTGGCACCTGTGGGGTGTTTTTATCTTATCTTCGATAAAAACAACTTAAAATGTATTTTATGCTAGTTTTTACTGTATAATATATGTGTATATATATATTATTACTGTAGTTGTTGCGTGCACCTCACAGGTGTTTGTGAATTTTTAAAGATTATTTGCAATATATTTCATACAAAAAGATTTATGAAACTCTGTATCTGAACACTGAAAAACATAAAAAACAATGAAACAATAACAAAAAAAAAAAAAAAATTATGTGTTTAGTCGCCTTACACCTTCCAGGTGTTTTAATATGCTGTAGACCAGAAAAGTTCAGGGCGTGATCAGATTAGGTGCTAACACTTGAAGCGAACAAGGTAAAGGCATACCTGGAGTCTTGCCCCCCACTAGCTCGCTACGTTCAACATACGGCCAAGACAATTTCATCACGCACCTCACAGGATCAGGCGACTAATGGAAGGTTAATTAAAAAAGAACAGTAATAAGATATATTTGATCATACGGTGTTAAGCTTTAGGGTTCCACTAAGTTATCCAATTCATCTCGTATCCAATCCAAAATCCTTAGAAAAATCTTCAATGCTCCTTATTATGCCACAAACTTATCCGTTAAGATCTTAATGCTCCATATATAGCTGAAACTCCATACCCTCTCAAATCCACTAGTCTACCAAACGTTTTACGCTCGATTCCCGATATTCCTCCGAGGCCACTGAAAGAAGATAAGCAAGAGACCTTCTCATTTAAAATGTTTATGCTATTGAAACGTGTAATCATTTTCCACAAATTTATTTGTTGCAATTCCTTGTTACTCAAATTTCATTGTATGTACTGTATACAACAATACAAAAAAGAAAAAAAAGAGTCTAAAATTTTTCGTCTTAATCGTGACTTATTTTATTGCTGATCAGTGCGCAGACTCAACCTCGGATCCTGTACCGAATGGATTCGCCTCTTCCAGTGTATTCATTCCTTTTTGGTAGAATCTTTCTTTGACAGCGTCTTCTTTTCTCCTGGGTCATCTTCGCTCTACTCATATTTATTATTGAAATGCGGCCATCTTTTCCTCTTGCATTCTTCTGAAATAGTAAAACCATCTCAGTTTATTTGTATCTATTATTTGTTCAACTGACCCTCAGGTTACTTCTTAATGCACTATCTCTATTTTTTATATTATTTTTTTTATTTCTTCTATCTTTCTCATTATTTGGATTTAGATCCTATGTGTTGAGGTAATATCACAGAACTCACCGCCATAGATAACTGTATTCTTATCCTCTTGAATGCACACTCATAAAATAATTGTATTCGATTCTTTGTTTGTAATTAAAAATTTAAAAATAGAAAATCGCTTTTATAGAAAATGAAGTAAAATAAGCTTTTCTTTAAAATGTTAATTAAGTCGCCGATTTTTTTTATAATAGTAGTGACAATTGAGTCAATAATCCAATTGCTCTGTTGCTTATACAAAAACTATAGCGCAAATGTTTATGACTTTTTATAAAAAATCAATAAATAGCATATCTAAGGTAATGCGTAGAAAGGGCTGTGAGGAAAAAATCAACTGTATACATACATGCAATATGTAAATTATTAAAATGGCTTGTCGATAACATGTAAGTAACCACTTCCAAGGTCTTTCGGCCAAATTCTGTTTAGACTCCACGGAGGATTATTGGGAATTGAGGGTAAAACAAGTTGGTTTTGTGTGGTTTCTAGTGGGTATAGAGTTTACTATGAAATGAAAAGAATCTGGTTAGGGCCATATCAGCAACATATGGAACAATAAGATATTTATGGATAAGTACATTTATGACATGATATGGAGCGTTGAAGATTTTACGAAGGATTTTAGATTGTAGGGATTGAATACGATATGTCCAAATAGGTCTAATTACTATCAAGTAATTAGTTTGTAATTAATTAGAAGCATTGAATGCTTGGCAAGTAAATGTTGGATTGGTCCAAAACGACGAGCAGTTTCTTGTCTTCTAAGTCTCGTACGATAATATAAAGAAAATCGTTTGTCCTGATAGAGCCCTAGTTAGCGGATCTGTTCAAAGGGGCTCATTGGAATATTATTAAAAGATACTTTCAGCAGAGCAAAAAAACGGGAAAATGCTCATTAAAAATTTCTCAGATAGTTATACAGTGAATTTCCTCATTATTTAGTTTGCATTAATTAATAAACTGTATGGACAAAATGAAGAAAAATGACAAAAAGAATAAGAATCAAGCCTTTAATATTACTAGTTTAATTTTTTAAAAAACTTATATATTAAAACTTAAATGATATCTGATGAAATCAAGAACTTTTTTTGAAAGACGACACAATCTTTTAAAATTATATACTTTATATATCAGCTATATTCACTTGCTGGCTTTTATACTTATGGGAAATGATAATATCAACACAAAATGACTTTTTGTCGAATTTGGAAAAAATTGCACTTAGTGACTTTTACCTCCAAGCAGACCATACGTCTTTTGGTTGGTCTATAGTTTTTTTGTTTTTTTTTTTGTAAAGTCTTCCTCAATTCAAGAATGTAACATTTTTACATGCCCTACCTAATATTTTCCAATAGCTTTCTCGTCAGAAATGTAATGTAATGTATGTAAAATATATTTTTTTATATAACATTCGTCTCTAGAAGCTAGGACACCGTTTTGGAGCTATATTAGTTTGAGTGAAAATAAAGCTTTGTTTATTTCGAACGAACATTAATTGTTAATTTAATGGAATTATTAATTTAAGTTATTAGCATATTAATTTAATCCTTCTGATTCCAAAAGGTAAACTTGGAAAAACAGTAGATTTAGACATATCCATGATCTTTTTTTTTCCATTGAGGTAGAATTTTTTTCTTTTAAACCCAGCACCTGTTAATGTTATGTAATCTATAGTTTAAAACCGTATTTTAGAAATTAGCAATTGTAAATCATTATAGTGGCGATATATTACAATTTCAATTCAAATTTAACATATGTAGATTCAATCTTAAATTTAAAGTTAATTCTGTTTATTATCATTAGTATCAATAATGTGGGGATGTTCTTAATATGGTTTTGTAGCCCTTTCATTATTTTAGTAAATCTGCTTCTTAAACCTTTTTTGGGGAGAACAGAATACAAATCTGAGAACATATTTATGATGGAATCAAGATCGTTAGATAATTCCAGGGATGCGTCTTGCGTTTAATCACGTTATCTACTAATGAACATAGTTGAATATACGTTAGTGAATAGTTTTTTTCCGGTAAATCAATTAGGTTTCTAATCGGAATTAAAGCATCAGCAAAATTTTTTTCACCCGGAGTAATTTTGGCGTTTTTGTGTTTCAAGCATTGGGCTCATGATTCTGTAAATCTCCAATAGGCACCTGGTTGTTTCCTCGTTCGGATCCCAACTCGCGACTATTGATTGATGGGTCATGGTTGGAATCTAGTTTAATTACGTTTTTGTCAGTAATATGACAATGATCCCTGGGATCTATTGAATTAACTTTTAAGTTATTTTCTAATTGATCTGGATTTTCAATTAACGTTGTATTTTATTTACAGTTGAAGTGTTGGTTTTATTTGGGGTAATACGCTGACTACTATTAGAGGGATTTTTATCCATTTAGTGAGGGTAAATCAGCGAGTCCTGGTGGATTAAGGGACCCTGTTTCTTACACCTGAAGCGAGCCCCAGTATCTTCGTAAAAAAAAATACGAAATGAGCTCTCGTCAGGTTTAATTACTAAGGATTCTGGAAGGAATTCAGAGCTATCTGGAGTGACCTAAACTTGTCGCCTCCAACTTAAAATGTGAAAAAAATGGATTTTTCAACACCAACTGTAAGGGACTGAATTGGCTACACTGGCATTACATTGACCTGATTTAAAGCCTCTTCTATCGCACTGTTTGGGATGCATGGTTCTACGTTGGATATTATGATTTTTTTCGCAGGATTAATTAGTCTTCTGATGGGAATATTTGCCCCTAATTTTAATGTAGCTTTAGTTTCTATGAATTGGTCAATCAGTGATTTTGCACAAAGGTGAACGCATATGTGGTTGTTGCTTATTCAGGACGCAAACATAATATCTTTAAGAGAAACGATTTCTGCTAGCTTTTCTAAGTATTCAACTAGTTTTATACTATCTACACTGTCTTTCTTGGGAAATCTTTCTAATTTCTAGGCTGTAATTTTGGCAAAAGTTTTACCTTCTGTTTGATTTATTCCTGTTTTCTGATATTTTTCGGTTTCAATAATAACATTGTTATTGATATTCTGGGATGACATTTTTTCCGGAGGGGATGTTCGTTTCAGTTGAACGGCTATAGTTCACTACTTCAAAGAAGTAGGGAAGATGATGATCTTAAGGCAGTCACTGTAAATTCTCCGAAAATTCTGTTGTTCGCAATCTTAAAAATGTGCTGCAACTTGAAACATACACAAAAAAACACCTCCAAAAAGACACTAATAAAATTATGAAATCGCCGTATAAATTTATTATACAGTTTTAAAATTATACTGTAAATTAAAACAAACAAATGAGAATATTAATTATCAAACACCCCAAAAGGGAAATAAAAACCACTTTTTTGTTGATAATGCTAATTTTTACTTACATATCCCTGACATGTGAAGTTGCAGTGCTTAATGTGTTTATATTATGCGTTTTTCTTCGCGTTTATATTTTAATTGTGAAGTGTTCCTTATTTTATCGATAGGAACATTTAGTATTAATGCTAATAGAAAAAATTAAAATACGTTCGGAAATGAAATACCATTTTATATGTTAGCAGTACTTTAATTTAAAATAAGTTGAATGAGTACTTCTCTTTTGCACGTTAACTTTCACGCCAGCCATACAATATGCCATCCAGATTGTAAAATAGTCTCTTCTAGAATGACAATAAAGTTCTTACTGCCGCTTTTATACGTACGATCTTTACAACTTTAAAATCCTTATTGATCCTTGAACTAAACCATTTCAGCTCTCAGAGCATGTGGATTTTTAAATTATTCAGTCTTTGTAATTCAACTATAAAATATCAAAAAAACTATACAAAATCCTAGAACCGTTAAGCGTTGTAGTCTAAAAAGATAACAATTATAGGTAATGCGTTCTTATATGATACACAAATTTAGAAAATAATCAACATAAATTTGGTAATCTTCTATAATTTATGATATATTCTTTGCTATTCCCAGCCTGTACAACACTCTTCGAGTACTAACACTTTTTTTTAATATCGTCAGCTTATATGTCAAACCTCATATGTGCACGTTCTTTCAACTGGCGCTTACGAGAAATCACATCTTATTGTTAGCCGACGAGGCCAGCCTGCTATCGCATTTTTCCATTGTGATGAGATGTAAATAGGAAGGCCTGGTCCTAATTCGAGACTAATGAGTATGACTTATTCTTGGGGAGTACTTTGTTTGGAGGTAAGCTATGTTTTCACACATTTATCGTATATGAAAGCGACAAAGAAAGTGCTAACGCGATGTCATTGAACTCTGCTGTATGGATACTACAAAAGCGGTGGAGTTTTCTCTTGTGAGATGAATTTGGTTTTACGAAGGCAGATCCCGTTTATGTTTCTGATTTAGATTCATCTGTATGTATTGGTAAATGGTTTGGTTCTATTTAAATCAGTTGCAGAGAATTCTCATGGTTTGTTATTTTGTTTTGTTTGTTTAATTTTTTTTATAAGTATCTCGACTACTATCATCAGTAAGCATTAATACCATTACTAAAATAAACTCTGTAATTTTTTTTTGGTTACGTATTTTACGCTTACGTAATACGTATTTCTATGCTATTTCAATTAATAGGTACATAGAAGAAACAAAATAATTTTAATATTGATGTTGTTTTGGAAATCAGAAAATTAATTTCTTTTATTTGTGGATCGTATAGATCTCTTCCTTGTTAATTTTTATTAAGTTCTGAAAAAGAAAAAGTAATTAATATAAGAACGTTTCATATTAATCGGGACATTTAATAAATAGAAATATGTGTGTTAAAATTAATAATACAAATAGAGTTTAAAAAATGAACTCGTTTTGTATTATGGAATTGAGTTTATTAGCTGTTTCTAGAGAACTGGATCAGAACATAATTTTTTTTTTCTTAAACTAATCTTATTTAAATTGATGGGGTATTTGTTGACTGAAAAGTATTTTAAAATGTAGGCAGTTGGGGTATGCGGTCATAGATATACAGCAATTCAACATAAATACAAATTTATAAATAAAGTTTTATTTATAAATTAAATTTATAAAGTTTCGACTGCATTGCATATTTGAATCGGAAATTGGTTTCCGATTGCCACTTTCGCTGAAACCCTGATGAATGCTCGCAATGCAAGTCGAAACGTCGGCATTATAAATTAAAATTTATTTTTATTTGCTGTGAATCTAAGAGTGTATTCACTAACATACACCTTTTAATCTTATTTAAATGAATTAATTATTAATGAAAAATAAAACGTAAATCATTTATTGTTTGTGATCAATTAATTTTTTTTTTTTTAATATTTCTTTCTCAGAATATTACTAGAAAAGATTTTACTTTATTTTTAGTTCGTTAACATTTATGTTACTTTAGTTTGATTTCGTTATTCAGATTTTTCAGGCTTCTAATTATTGTTTTCGAGTAACAATTTTTAAATTCAGCAACAGAGATAAATAAATTTAAAGAAAAAAAAAAACGCCAAATAGGATATTGATGTTTTGAGAGCCCGAAAAAAAAATGTGTTTGACTGCGAATTAAAGGAACTGTAATTTTTACATTTTTAAAACAAAGTTAAATAAATATATATATTATAATAACAGTCTTGCACCAATATCGAATAAATAGAATTATAAGTGAAAGTGGAATTAAAACACCTAAAAAATAATGAAATTAAATTGGCCAAATTTAAAATTGTATTGACAAAATGAAGAAAAATGACAAAAAGAATAAGGATCAAGCCTTTAATATTACTATCTTAAATTAAAAAAAAAAAAAGTGATATATTGAAACTTGAAAATTAAAAATGATACTCGATTAATTCAAAAAACTTTTTGTAAAAGTCGACAAATTCTTTTAAATTCTCATTGAACAGTTAGTGGATATTAAGGTGTATATCAGATGGCTATTTTGAAACTGTTGAAATTCTGAATGAACATACATACATTATATTGAATAACCAAAACTATTTAATAATTTGTCATTTTATATGCATTATCTGAAATTTATTTATAGTCCCCAGTCAAATAGTACACTGAAATGCCTCTATATAATAGAAGGAATCTAGGATAAGTAGAAACGGAGATATCAAAGAATGATAAGTCCTTACAGTCATTCCCCTCATAATTTTAAAAATCACGGTAGAATCAAAATTTGTCCACACGCATTATTCAATCCGGACGGGGATTGATGGACGGGGAAATTTTGTTTTTTTAATTCAAGAAGTAGAACTACTTTTTTGGACTGCCATTTTGATCAGTGTACAAAGGAGTGTTTCTAGAAAAAAGTCGATTCCAAGAATTTCGTCAAATATACTAATGAACAGAATACCATTAAAGTTTTGTAAAGTTTACTTAAATAAATGGCACTTGCACTTAAATACCACACACCCTTAAATTTAAACAACAGATTAAATTTAGCAAACGAGTATGGTTGTATAACGACTATCTACTTGAAACCAATATTGCAAACCGTTCTTAATTTTTTTTTTCAATTAAATATCACATTAAAGAGAAATGTTTGTATATAAACGAGCATTTCTTATGATATACTTGCTAAGTCCCACTTAGTGTAAAAAAAAAAAAAAAAAAAAAAAAAAAAAAAAAAAAATTGTTTGAAACTAAATCAAAAATGAAGAAAAATGCCGCAGACCTTACCTTTCTATTTCAACACGTTGCAGATATACGATAATTCAAAGACTTGTTTTTGGAAACCACGCCTTTTACCATAAAAGGTGTATTATCTCCACTTTCTTCAAATTTTGACTACATTTTCGGATTTAGTATTAAATTTCCAATAAGAGCAGAGTAAATGTAACCTTAAATATTTGCCAACTTGGGAACTAAAGAACAGCTTGATCACCTTATTTGTGGATATTGAATATCTTAAAATACTTCAACGCTCACCGTTTTTCGATATTGATTTCATGGAGAAATTAATTTTTAAAATCGGAAAAACATGGTGTTTTCATTTGACATACAAATCAGTTACTTGTTTAAATAAGACATTACGAAAATCGCTTAATGTAAATATGTATTTTAAACATAATAAACTCTTCATTAGAATAAAAAATAAAGAAATCAATTATCGTTTAATAGAAAATAAAAGAAAACTGTCAATAAAACGACACCAGACCAAATTATTTTATGTTATTACATTTATTTATGTATTTATTGTTATTATTTAGGATTTATAAGATTTTCAATGTAAGGCTTAAAACCCAATGATAATGATCATAGACCTCAATGTTGCCATGGGCTTCTGAATGCAGATGATATTGAACAATAACATAGAATATAAAGGTGAAGTTTTTGGACGGATGATTCTGTTTTTACGGAGGAAAGCATTTTTACCTATCCATGTGGGGTATCGTTGGTGTATTCATTTGTGTACTGCTGTTGAATAGTGTTGCAAAATCATAGTTTACCTAACAAATTGAATGGTGAGAACTACTTGGATATGTTACAAAATATCCTATTACAACTTCATCATGATATTTTATCTGAAGTCCGGCAAAATATGATTTTCCAACACAATGGTACTCCTAAACATTATTCAAAAGGGAAATTGGCTAGAAGAAGGAGAATTTTAATATTAGTTTCTTCATAAAAACAATATTGTCAAATTGAAATTTACAACTACAATTGTAAAATAATTAAACTATAATATATAACTATAATTTCTAATTCTACCATTGGTTTTATCTTTAAATATATTTTACATAAAATAATTTAATAATATGCATTGGGCATTAAGGTATTACAATTAAAGAAGGCAATGGACAAAAGTTTTATGTTATTAATTCAATTTAAAACCTTCTACAATCAACATCTATAAATTGTGTGAATTTGCCCATTTTTATTGTAGAATCGGGACCAAATGTCAGTAATCCTGAGGATTTTACCCGAAATGTTATAATTCCAATCTACTTCAAATAATCTTTTTCGGATATCCCAAAGGAATGATATACGAGAACTAATAAGGATACAGGCACTGTGATTTCCATCAGACACGTTTCTAATTATAATATTATATAGGCAGTATATAATCCATACACACACACACACACACACACACACAC
Source organism: Euschistus heros (assembly GCA_003667255.2). Classification (NCBI taxonomy): domain Eukaryota; kingdom Metazoa; phylum Arthropoda; class Insecta; order Hemiptera; family Pentatomidae; genus Euschistus; species Euschistus heros. The sequence goes on from RCWM02000748.1 coordinate 147,927, forward strand.
ACACACACACACATATATATATATATATATATATATATATATATATATATATATATATATATATAGATAGAGAGAGAGAGAGAGAGAGAGAGAGAGAGAGAGAGAGTGAGGGTGGGAGAGAGAGATTGTATAATATACATATATATTTTACACACATATATTAATAATAGTAATAATTAATCGTTTATAATACATGATTCCTGATTCAGTCAGAATGAAATACTATCAAAACAAAATAATTTGTCCAAAACGATTAAGATATATGCAAATTATCTATTTATTTATTTTTTTAAAATTATTTGTTCATGTTTTGAACTGTGTGCTAGTAAATATAAATATTAAGAATTAAATTATTTAGTACAATATGCTTAATTCATAAAAATTTTTGAATTTATCCTGATAAACATTAACCATGTTTTTAATAATTTTTTTTTTCAATACAATAATTCTAAAAATAATTTATTCATCATGAAATAATGATACAGTGAATTGTACTAGTAATTTTTTAAAAATTATGTAATAATTTATGAGTATTATTATAATAAAGAGGTAATTTGTCTGAACCAAATAACTAGCCTAAGTAAAAGAAAGATTTGTCGCAACTTGGATTTGTACGCTCAAAAGACATTTAAATATCAGAAGTTGCCATTATTTTTCGTAGAAAGATAATTTAAAACATGAATGAATATTATTTTATTTCAGAAACATTTCGAATTATTTTTCTAGTTATTACATCCAATGGAGAAATTTATTTTATCATCATAAAATTTATTGTTGTGATAGGAAATCTATTTATAGATGATGTTTTTGCATAATAGATCTATGGAGTCCAAAGGCTCTAAAAGATTTGATCGATTGCTGATTCATTCGGTAGTATCTATTTTTGATTATTGTCCTATTTTGTTTCTTTTCTTTTGGGAATATGTGCCAACAAGTATTAATTTATCATAAATTTGCTGGTCATAATCCAGGCTACGAAACTGATTTATAAGAGGAAATTAAACTATTAAATGCCCAAAAAATAAAGAACAGATTAAAAAAGATATAGAAGTTAATGAAATAAACATTATGTACAAGTAATTAGAAAACAAAGCATATAATAGGGGAAGGTGCTGTACCTAAAGCACAGTTGTACCAGTGGACTTTTTCAATTATGAGAGAATGGGAGGAAGGAAATTAAAATTGTTAAATTGGTAGTGCTGCAAGCATCTCCCTGCAGTTGCACGTGGGTTTTCAATATTGTCAGATCAACAGTTTAGTAGAAATTATTATTTTTAGTTTTTTTCTTCCAAATCCTGAATAATCCAACCAGTGGTTTTAAATTTTTTAAGACCTACACTTAGAAATTTTCTAGGCAGTAATATTTCATTGGGTTTTCCGATAAATATATCATAACTTCATATGTTTTCATATCAGTTATCACTTAAGGGTTTTGTGAAACAGAGCTTTCCGCACAACATGGCGTTCAGTTGTACCTGTGGACACCATTGCCAGCTGAACCTGTGGACAGATAGTTAAAGTGTCTACGGGTACAACAGATTTTTCTTTTTGTTTATTAATTCATTATTTCAAGTATAAATGTTACGGAAAAGTTTTTAGGTATTCCGCGTTAAACAAATTGTCTGAATTTGGATACCTACTATTCTTATAACCTTTTTTTTTAAGAGGAGAAAACTCGCTAGTCAGTAATTATAACAAAATATTCAACTACTGAAGATAGTGATTCCACAAATGTGAAATTTGCTGATCCATCAAGCGAAGATTGTAATTTTTTGGATAAATTGATGAATGATTATGAACAAGGTAAAGAAATTGAAGATGACGAAATATATGTTGGTAGCTATGTTTTGTGCTGTAAAGCATTTTATAGCTTTGGTCAAAGAAAAAGTAGACTCGTCACGTTCATCATTTGCTACTTGAAGAAAATTTCATCAAATGACAGATAGAACCCCAAAATTTATTCTTCCGGACATCGCTACTGATTATGAAATTGAAATAAGCGACATCAAAAGAAAATTTCCACCGCCATCTTTTATAACTAGCACTGGGATTATGTAAACAATTACCTTTTCCAACATCTTTTCATGGATACAATCTCTAATGATTCGATTATTTCCATAAAAAAAAGTCTGTGACACTCGTTAATAATAATTATAGGTACATAAAAGATTTATTTTTGTTAAAAGGTTTAAACATAAGTTAAGTTTCTATTTACCTTTATACGCTAAATTTATTGCTGTCTCCTTTCTAGTCGGTCTTCTAGTTCTATAATCAAGTCGACGTTTCTTGCTTAAATATTCTATTTTGTTTAGTACATTTTATAATAAATTATTGCTGATGTTTTTTTCTAAATATCATTTCAACTATCCCTATAACCCTATGAAGAAATGAATGGCCATTGGTACAACCACTAGTGTCCACAGGTACAAAGGGGGGAGGTACCTATGGACACTAATCAGTAAGTTACAAAACATTATTTTCTGTAAAAATAAAATTACTTTTCAAAAAAAAGACTCTGGGGTTCGATAGCCCCTTAAATTTCTAATCTAATGGTACAATAACCCCTAAGATAAAAAGAGCACAAAAATTAGAAAAATTTATAAGTGAAAATTGTCCACAGGTACAGCACCTTCCCCTATATAAGACATTATTTAAAAAAAAAAGAAGACAAAATGACGTCATATAGTATAATAATATAAATTGGAAATACTATTTTAAATAATATATAAATTGAATAATGATTGATCAAATTAGAAAAAAATACAAAAACTGACAGTCTGAAAAATCAATAAAAAAAAAAAAAAAAAAATACTTAGATATTCATAAATCTGACATGTAATTACAGATTTTAAAACATGTTTAATCGTAATTTAGATAAACATAATATAAAGAAACCATTTACAAATATGAAAGTAATTAGGAAACAGACACAACCGTAAAAATGAACGAAAAAGTAATAATGTTATGATAACGTCAGTAAAGGTAAAGATAAAAAAAAAAAAAAAAAAAAAAAAAAAAAAAAAAAACTTACAAGTTATGACAAAATAAGTCAAGTAGGCAATTTAAAGAAGTAAAATAAAGTTATTGACTGCATATGAGACAGTATAAAAATATTGGTGAGCTAACGTACAAAAATCATTAATGTAAAATTTTTCGATTATCGAGACTAGTAACGAAACCAAGATATCGATCCTCGATTTTTGGTACCGATACCTCAGTTTAAAAATAAAATACTATTATAAAACATAATAAATAAAAAATAATCTAAAAAAAAAAACAAAAAAAACAAACCGATAATAAATCAAGAAATAATTTAGTATTCCGCAAGTAGTATTTATTATCCAATGTATATAATGTTGGAAATTATAATTAAGACTATGTGCAATAATATAATTCAATTCACATATTCTTATTTACGGAAATATCCATTCCAAGATTTCATTTAAAGCTAAAGGAATTAATAATTAGACTATACATTACAGAGGTTTTGTTTTGAATACAAGGATTCAAATACTGGTATTAAGAAAAAATAATTTTTTCTAAGGCATATCGTCCCTTAAGTATAACATATAATATATAATATAATATAATATATTCTCCAAATATATATATATATATATATATATATATATATATATATATATATATATATTCTCCAAATATATATATATATATATATATATATATATATATATATATATATATATATATATATATATATATATATATATATATATAATTTAACGAGTGTTATAACGATAAATTAATAAGAGGGTTGTTGGGAATATAATAGAAATCAAGTTGTGAGACTGATGTCACTGATTTCGAATGGATAGGTACCTATTATGAACATATAGAATTTTAAGATCTTTATGGATAAGATTTTTCTTTCATTTAGTTCGATTTTAGACACGATATGAAGTGAAGTTTATGGAAGTCCAGATCTTATTTCTATAAGTCCAAGTAAGTCTTATTACAGCCATGAAAATGAGCCTTTTGCAGTTATTTGGAACCATTGAACGTTTTTCTAGCAAATGTGAAGAATTTCCTGTCGGTTTAGACTTGCAAAATGTAGATTCCCAGTAAGGACTACAAAATGAAAATGAACACTTTATATATCATATTACCTAAAATAAATAGAAAAATAAACAGTCTAACATTATCTGACTGAGGTTCAATAGTAATAGAAACATGGAGAAAAATCTATAACTGTGAAAATCACCGTTTTAACCATCTCTCGATTTTATTTTTTTAGATTTCATTTATGGCCCTGGTTCCTTTCGGTAACTTTTTGAAGAAATTTTATTAGCTGCAACGCTTCAGTTTTCCAGTGAAGCTTCAATGGAAAATTCCACGCATCAGGGGAGGCTTATATAATATTCAAACACAAAACTGATTTTCGATTCTACCCTCGTTTTATAGGATGAAGGAGCCTAAGGAAGAGATCGACAAAATCTCGTGGAGTTTAAAAGAAAGATTGTATTAAAAGGTTTTGGAGTTTTGAAAATGTCTTCTACGATGGGCTTGCGGCCGATGAATTGTTTAAGTCTATGGGCATTAATCACCTATTGCGAAACACCAAAAGAATTGAAAAATAAATAGAAGGAAGAAGTAAACAGGTTAAAAATAAACAAATAAAAGAAGGCCTTGAAAGCGATCCGTTTTGGATTTTATATTTATTTTATGTTTTACCATTTTTGTCTGAAATATATATATATGTTCGTTTTTAGTCAAATTAAAACAAACACAATACATACATACAGTTTTTTTTTTTTTTTCAGTATGCGTTTTAAATAAATTTTGTTAATCTTAAATGTTGTTGCTGTAATGCTCTCCCGGTTAAAGCTCTATTTTCTTATGGCATTTAAGAAGCGTTTGTTTGAATAATGAAACAGTTGTAAGCTATTAAATATAAGGAAATCATAATGAATATTAATGGGCCAGACAAACATTACGTAGATTTCATTTTTATTAAGTTTATTAATTTATTTTTTTTTTTAATATAAAATAGTATTTCTGACTGTAACTCAAACAAAACGGTAATGGACTGGAGAAAGAAAACACCAATCTGGTCATATTTTTCATGAAATAACATTATAAGGCCGTTATTGCATTTTCCGGTGATATTAGTCATAATTTATTATGTTATTATCTCTTTTGATATCCAAACGTAGTTAAGTTTATTTGTGTATTTTATATAATATTTTTAATTTGTTAATTTCAGCCCAGGAAGACCAAGGCAGGTCGAATCGTTGGCCTTCTATTTTTTTTTTTCTTGGACGCGTATTCCTTCTCGTTACTGCAACCCAAAACATTTTCTTTTTTTTTTTTTAATATGTTATGTAGATTTTTATATTTTTAAAGTAATGACTATTATGTTTGTTTTTTTTTTTTTTAATATTAAATATTGTAAGATGTCAAATTTGGATTGATTGAGAGTGCTGTGTTTTTAGCAACCCATTTAAAATGGGCAGCACCACTTAATAAAGTGTTTCTCTCTCCTTTAATTATCACTTTTTGATTATTTTATTAGTTATTTTCATCTGATAATAATTTTCTTGTAAAAAGTTCCTTATATTACATATACTTACATGTCTTCACTTTCTAGTGTAAAACATCAGTTAAGTTATGTTTGACATTTTTTGTTTAAATTTATATATTATATCTAAGTATTGTCAATCTAGTTTCTTATGCTATATGACCCATTACTGTGATTTTTTTTTACATATCTAGCATATGAGCTTTATTTTCAAATTTATATACCTATGATATTTTGTATTTTATACCTAAGCTAGTCTTATCATCAATTTTAACTTTTTCACGAAATAGTATTGTTTTTCTTTTCATATATTTTTGCACTATTTTGTTCCTTTATAATGATTTGTTAGTTAATGGTTTCTTATATTGCATCTACACATATTCACTTTCTGCTGTATAACACCTGTTTGGCTATGTTTGACATTTTTTGTTTTAAAAGTTTGTATTTTTTTTTTCTTCTCAAGCTAATTTATAGGCTACATAACTGAGTATTGCTGACTAACTTTCCTATGCTATACCACCCGTTATTGTGATTTTTTTTTTTAAATAACTGGTGTACATATTTTATTTTCAAATTAATAATGTCCATGTTATTTTATATTAAACCTAAACCAATCTCTTTGTTACATTTTAACTTTTTATTTACATTGTATTTTTTAATTTTTTTTTTTAAAATAAAATATTAAAAACCAATTTGTTTATTTTCTTCTTAAAATGACTTGTTTGTAAATGATTTTTTTTTATATTACACCTTTTTAGCATTACACGTTCAACTGTATAACATCAGTAAAGATGTGTTTGACATTTTCTGTTTTAATAACCTCTTTTATTAAGAGATTTGGCTTTTTTGTTTTAATAAACAATTTTCCTACGTAACCAGGTATTTTCAGTTTATTTTTTTGTGCTATAATGCTCATTAGACTTATTTTCTTTGTATAACTTGTTTATAAGGTTTATTTTCAAATTACTTTCTTTTATGTTTTTGACAAAATTATAGAGTTATTACCGATTTTATTAATAGTTTTGTATATAATTATATTGTATTTATTTATCTTGTATATATTATAAGCAATATTTTCATATACTTATTTTATTTTATTTGTTATCATTTACTTCATTTTATGTTTTATAATTGGTCCTTTACCTTATCTGTTTTCATCTGACATATGCTTTTTAGCTCTCATCATCATTGACGTTTGTAAAAAATTTAACATAATGGAATAAAACATTTTTGTCGGATCCCTGGAGAAGAAAACAAAAAAAAATAGGATTTATTATTACCTATAGTAACACATCACAATTTATTAGTAATTAACGCATTTGTTTAACAAATTTAATGATTAATGTTATTATCCGTCCATTTTTACTTTATATAAACATTCATCATCAATACATTAAATATAGAATATTACTCAACACTCATTTATGTGAGTGCCAGATAAAATGTAATTCTATATATCAGTAATTATTGTTGTAATGAAAGCAGGTTAAAAATGTCATCACGTTTTTTCTCTGAAGTTTTTTCTGTCATTAAATGCTTCTATTTTATTGATGATATATGGCTTTTCCGTTCATTTAAAAAAAAATCTTTTCCTTTATCTGGTACTGCTAAACAACCCTGTCGTGGACCGGTTATATATATATATATATATATATATATATATATATATATATATATATATATATATATATATATATATATATATATATATATATATATATATATATATATATATATACATATCTCATGTCTTACAGGCATAGTACATGAATGATTATATGGTTACAAAATTAATAATTAGTCATATCAATACGCAAAGAAAAAGTAATGAAATACCAAAATAATTTTTAAAAAACAAACTAGAACAAATAAAAGGAACTATTGAAACTAAGCCAACTAGAAATTAACCAAGATGAACACCATCAATAAGTTTTCCAAAGTATGTCTTCCGTATAAATGTAAGACCGGCTTAAATTTGTATAAAAAAATTGTTCTGTCTCTGGCAATGTTTCATGTTTGAGAATTATAGTTTTTATCAGATTAAATCTTTGTCTTTCAAATGATTTATATTCATAAAGTATATAAATAAAATTTTAACTCTGTCTTTCAAATTAGATATTGCAAAATTTTAAATATTCTTAGATAGCGCATTTCAAACTAGTAGCAATAATTTAAATAGGTTTTATTTTACCTGTTTTAAACATACTAATAAATTATTTATTTGTGTTGTTGTTAATATAAATATATTAGAATGAATACGTTTATGCCTATTCTAAGTCTATAAAATAGACACTAAAATACCTGAATTAAATTAAAGTTCTTAAAGTGTGGATTCAAACAAATTATGAATATGTTAGAATAATAGATAAAAAATTTATCTTTTTAAGTATAAATGTGTATGCTAAATAGTTAATCTCATTTGTACTGTTTTTAATAAAAATTAAATTCCTAGTTCTAGTAATTTATAACAATTACACATACCTTTAGATTACGAAGGCTCCGATGTTTCCATGTTACAAAAGAAATCAAACAGTAAACAGCGATAAGATTACTATCACAGAATACTACACACACTCACTGAGTACGTATTCAAGGTACTAGCGAGATCCGTACACCGCGGCAAGTCAATGCCGACTGAAATAATCCTACTAAGGCTGAGATTAAAGAGTTGGAGAATTTTATTCCCACAAATCCATCTAAGAAAATAAGACTTGTAAGATAACCGCTTATATCCCCCATAGACATTTAAGCGGACATTTTCGATAAATTGTATTGTTAACAGTTTAAATTCCTCGGGTGAGATTTTGAAACTAGACGACAAACATGTTTGCTGATTACATTATCAAATCGAAAACGTCACAGCTATTTACAAGACAAAAAAAGAAAGAAGATCTGTCCAGATAATGTTTTCTGTCCTTTTATACAATTTTATTTATAATTTTTATTATACGGTGAAAGTACATACTTAAGATTAAAATGTCTTTATGTTTTTGAGTGTAATATTTTCCCTCTTTTACTTTAAGATAGCCCCCAAAAAATTTATATTCATTAGTTAATACAATTCAGATACAACGTAAAGTTAATATCCGTATTTTTAAAAATTACTTCTCAGATATTATCGAACCTACAATTATTTACTTATTATTTTATTTGAATTTAAAACAACGGAAAAATTAATTGAGGCACAGATGAGGTAAATGTGATTAATTAAAAGGATTAATACAATTAGGAATTTTCGAGTACTTATCGGTTCTTTATTTGAAAACAACTTTCGAATGTTAAACTAAAGGTAATAGAAACATAAAATAAATTATTTCAATCCGTCGCAGATATACGATAATTCAAAGACTTTTTGAGGAACCCGCGTTTTTTACCATAAAAGATGTAATATCTTTCACTTTGGTTAAAAAAATTTCAAATTTTTACAACATTTTCGGATTTTGCATTAAATTTTCTATAAGAGCTGAATACATGTGACTTCAAATTTTTGCAAACTTAGGACCTAAAGAACAGCTTGATCTTCACCTTATTTAGGGATTTTGAATGTCTTAAAATACTTCAATGTTAACCGTTTTTCGATATTAATTTCATAGATAAATTAAATTTTAAAGCCGGAAAAATATGGTGTTTTCATTTGGCACACAAATCAGTTACTTGATTATATAAGTTATTATGATAATCGCTTAATGTAAATATTTGTTTTAAAACTAATAGACTCTTCATTAGAATAAAAAGCGAAGAAAGAAATTATTGTCTAGCATAAAATAACGGAAAATAAAACGATACCAGACAAAATAATTTTATGTTATAACATTTATTTATTTATTTATTATTATTATTTAGGATTTATTTTATTATATTTTCAATGTAAGGTTTAAAACCCAATGATAAACATAGACCTCAATTTTGCCGTTGGCTCCTGAATGCATTTGATTTTGAAGAATATCACTTTTTGAGTTAAAGTTTATTAGTATTTGGTGGAATCTTATTAGTATTTTTAAAAATATTAATAAAATAAAAGCAAGCTCTATTTTAAAAACCACACACGGTTCATATTCACCTCATTCGATGGGGCAAGTGGTTTTTAATAAATTCTTGAGGGGTGTGCCCTATCTAACGCAAAACTGCAAAAAAACATCTTAAAATTTTGTAACTTTAATTTTTTTTTATTGTGGCTTGGGTTTATTTAATTACTCCTGTTAAGGATCGTAATATCTTTCTTATACCTTGGTTAACGAATAAATACTAAGGAATACAGATACAGTATGTTTTTATTTTAATTCTTTAAGGACCATAACTTCTAAATAAGATTATCTAGAATATCAAGATACTTAATAGATTAATATTTTACTTTATTCTGGAGACAGCGTAGACATTTTAAAACATGAATTTTGTTATCAATAAAAAAAAAAAAAAAAAAAAAAAAAAAAAAAAAAAAAAAAAAAAAAAAAAAAAAAAAAAAAATATAATATATATATATATATATATATATATATATATATATATATATATATTAGTAAGGCAAGAGGTTTTAAGCAAATTGAACATTAGAAAAGAGGTATTAGCTATTATATTCACGTAGATTTAGTAAATTCAGCTTCTTTAGGTAAACATGTGAACCACCAAGTTGTTAATTGCTTTTCACTCTTTTAGCATTCAGTTACAAATTTTAATGTGTTTGAAGATCAGTCAGTGACGTGAAAGACTCAATGTAACTTATATTGTCATGGAATAAATTATTATATCTTATTAAAACATTAAAAAAAAAAATCTATCTTTTAAAATATTTTACCAACTTTAGAGTCACGATTTTTTTTTTTTTTCTTATATTTTATTCTCAATGCGTCATCATCTTGTTAATAAAATAACAACAAGCTTTTTAAATTTTGATAAAATGTAGGTGTCAAATAATTATAGTCGATTCGCTTTAATAAATTATAAATTATCGGTAAGACCACAATGTGTTTGCCAGATCGATTTCAATGCTTCACTTCGAGTTTACATTTATCGATAGCTCGTTCCTATAATCTCACATGTAAACATCCACTTCCAGTGTGTCTTATCGATATTTCTCCTCTTATATGTTAAAACGAGAAATAGAAGTGAACAACATGAGTTTCAATATGGCTTTTAGGTTTTATATATTAATGTCTTCTTATTCTCTTCCCTAATGTGTAAAAGTGTTTTATATATTTATGTTTAGATATTTTCACATCTTAGATGTGAGACATTTTCAGTTTAAATAATTTTTAAATGGATTCTTTGTCATCCATACAACTTCTTGTCCTAGGGAGAAGCCCATTGTAGTATCAGCTTAAAAAAAAACATTGATCTTAAAAGAAATATAAGAAAATGCATTAGAAGTTTCATGTTTTCTTGTTTCCACTTCCCTAATGGGATAAAATATAGCAAAAATTAAGAATATTAATTTCAATATGGATTTTTTCTTGTGTGGTTCTAATTTATTTCCACGTTCCTAATGTGAGAAAGTTTATCGGAAATTAACATTAATTGTGATTAAGTATATATTAATTCTGATTTATAAAAATATTAATTCAACATTGATTTAGTGTTTTTTATTTTGATATTTTCTCTTGTCCACATAATTATTTTCTTATTTCCCATTTTAACATTAAAATGTATAACAGGCATTAATTTTAGTTTGAACACGGATTTAGAGTTTGAGTACCTACCTCCCTCGAAAAGTAACGACTAAAACGTTGAAAATAATCGGAACAAGGTTACATCGACCGCTTCGTCGATAGTAAAACCAACTAAATTAATCGATTATCAGCGCTTTTTACACCGGAAAGATTTATTGGAAGTGTATATATGGATATATCTTTAAAAAAAAGCTTGTAGCCAATATTAGATTTTAGTAGCAGACTCGCGGTGATTCTAAGCTGGATTATCGGATTTTCTTATTATTCGAAATTTCCCTTGAACAAGAAAATCTGAAACTTTTTTTCTGAATAAGCGAGTAATTATATTCAGAATCATAGACAGATTAAAATATACTATACATGATAACGATGGGTATTATTTTTTTTTTTCTGGAAAAGTAATATGTAATTACAATTTTTCTTCATATTCGTGTAGACACGCCCTAGCTGTTTTGGTGTAGCTCTAATCGAATATTTGACGACTATTTCCATATCAGAAATATAATTGAGGATATATTTTGTTACGTAAAATTTCTCCCAAGGACCTACCCTTTAGAAGTATATTGGCTTGAAAGAAAAAAAAAAACACGTTTGAAATCTATTTTGGTTTGAAAGAAAAAAAGCCACGTTTAAAATCTATATTTTTTCTCAACTTTGTTTTTTTTTTTCGAATTATTATTTATTGCTAATTTTATTTTATTATTAATTTTAGGGACTTGATCATTTTAATTCGAAAATGTAAACGTGGAAAATCAGTAGGTTATAGATAGATATATTTATGATCTAATGTTTTTCCTAGTAAGAAAGAAATAGAGTTTTCAGCCATTGTAGACATTTTTATATATATAAATAATAAATTTATATTATTTTTAATAATTAACCTGTATACAAAAACCGTATCAAACGTTGAACTATGTCTTTGGTCATTTTGCGGTTTATCCGATGTATTGGATGTTGCCCAGTTATCATACAACACACTTTTTCAGATGATCTGGAATTCGCTATAATTGATAAGAAGGCTATTCAAGCGAATTATTATATTTATTTTTAAGTATATTAATTATATATTGCTGTATATAATATAAACTATGATTCCAATTAAAAAAATAAATGAATAAAGAATAAAATTGATTTTTATAGTATTTTTCAGCTAAACAAGTTATAAGTTTCAGTAAGCATGAATGATGTGGATTGAACGAAACCGATGCAGGACTGGGAAAAAAAAAAAAAAAAAAAAAAAAAAAAAAAAAAAAAAAAAAAAAAAAAAAAAAAAAAAAAAAAAAAAAAAAAAAAAAACTATCACAAAAGTAATTGTATCAAGATGTCAAATATATTAGTAAAAATAGTTTATAACATTTATTTTCATACAGTGTATAACTCGTATTCACTAAATAGAATCAAATTAGAATACCGGTTTGGAACTCCAAAGTTTCAAATTTGAATACTATAAAATTTTATTTTATGCACTAAACACATCTAAAAGATAAGATCGATTTTCTCGTGAATATACGATGCTATAAATTTCTGCTGGTAACTATTGATTAATAATTTCATTTGTGCTATTAAAAATAAAAATGAGTATTTTTACTTTTCAAAAAGTCATTTATTTTTTTTTTAAATCAGATAAAGTGATTGGAATTGGAAAATTCATTTAAAAAATCAAGAGTGGTTATATAAGAATATATTTACAAAATATAGTTTTCTCGTTATTTATTTTTTTCTTTCTTTAACGGCTTTATGATTATTTCAGCGTAGGAGGTTAACATAGGTGAGCTCTTTGAACGCCTAAAAAGCAAAATCAAACTACTTCGGTGATCTATAGACGGTGTGACGTTTCTGCCGAATTATAATTTCAAACAAAAATTTCTTGTTACCCTTACAGTTTTGATTGTGAGAAAAACAAAAAAAAATTATATATAGCTTTTTTTAACTCTGCTTTTTATAAAGTGATGAACATTTAAAGAGAACATAAGAAAAAATGTGACGATGGACCGCAATGTTTTTATAAACTTAAAATTATTACTATACTGGGTTCAGTCAAGGGAATTATAGTCCTTTTTAAAATTTCTTTAAGCCAAGTTCTACTGGAATTGATGAATTTAGGAATGAAAAGAATACTATCTTTACACTCCTTAAAAACCAGAGCTTATAAACTCTTGAGTATATATATACTCGTATATACAGGGTGTTCCGAATTTTTAATGGCAAAACTTCAGGAATTATAGGGGACCGAAAAACTAAGACAAAAAGTCCTTTAGAGATTTGCTCGTTTTTGCTTAGTTTTAGAGAAAATCGCAAAAAAAAAAAAAAAAAAAAAAAAAAAAAAAAAAAATGCTGCAGGTAGCGATTATCACCTTTCAAAGTTCGTCAGGCTAGGCAGTGAGATATGTAAACACTTAATGTTATCCTTTACATTCTTTTATTTGTTTACATTTTGGCTACCTTCTAGGATTATAATTCCTAAATCCAGTCTTCAGTCAGTTAACTCAGATATTTTTTGTGTGAATAGCATCAGCCACAATGCCGCATACATATATTCTATATATATATATATATATATATATATATATATATATAATATATATATATATATATATAATCCATATAATAAAAAAAAAAAAAAAAAATGCTACAGGTAGCGATTATCACCTTTCAAAGTTCGTCAGACTAGGCAGTGAGATATGTAAACACTTAATGTTATCCTTTACAATGTAAACTCAGATATTTTTTGTGTGAATAGCATCAGCCACAATGCCGCATACATATATTCTAATGTTGAATACGCTGATATGATTTTTGTGTATGGTTTCTGTAACGGTAATGCTTTAGAAGCGATGCGGGAGTATTCGCGCCGATTTCCAAATAGACGAGTGCCTAATCGACGAGTCTTTTCGTTAACTTTTAATAGACTACGAGAGACTGGGTCATTCTTAATACGTAATGAAGGCGACCAATTCCAGGCAGCAATAAGAGCAGATTATTGGAGAAGAAATTGTGTCCAACGCCACTTCGATAACAATCCTGAGACTAGCATCCGAAGAGCATCTGCTGCATTAGCAATATCGCGGCAAGCAATATGGCGAACTTTGAAAGGTGATAATCGCTACCCATACCATCTTCAAAAAGTTCAAAATTTATTACCTCAAGATTATGTCAAGAGATTGAATTTTAGTAACTGGTTTCTTGACAAAATTTCGATGATAATTTATTTCCATTAAAAATTATATGGACCGATGGAGCTACCTTTACAAGAGGAGGAATCGTTAATCAAAGAAATTATCATGTATGGGCTCTTGAAAATCCCAGAGCTATTTGAGAGAATAGGTTTCAGCATGAATTTGCTATTAACGCTTGGCTTGGAATTTGGAACAGATTACTGGTGGGATCATATTTTTTACCTGGAAGATTGAATGGTATCACATTTACACATTTTTTGGAGAACGACTTTTCTAATTATTTAGATGACATTCCCTTACAGCAGCGGATTGAAATGTGGTTCCAACTCGATGGATGTTCAGCTCATTATAGTCGAGTTGTTAGAGCTTGGCTGGATATAAATTATCCACAACGATGGATTGGACGTGGAGGAGTAGTACCTTGGCCACCCAGATTACCTGATATGACACCTATGGATTTCTTCGTATGGGGAACTAAGAAACAGAAAGTTTATTTGGTGTCAACCAACATAAGAGAGCAAACAAGATACCGAATCATAGATGCAGTGCACCAAATATCATCAGAACAATGTTTAGCTGCAATTTATCAAGTGAGTGCTAGATGTAATGCTTGCATTGGTGCAAGAGGACAACATTTACATTAAAAAGAACATAACATAAATTTAAATGTAAATAAATAAGCATAAAAATGAAAACTTGTTTTGTTTCTTTTTTTGCAATTTTCTCTAAAACTAAGCAAAAACGAGCAAATCTCTAAAGGACTTTTTGTCTTAGTTTTGTGGTCCCCTATAAGTTCCAGAAGTTTGGCCATTTAAATTTGGGACACCCTGTATATATATATATATATATATATATATATATATATATATATATATATATATATATATATATATATATACATTCATTATTTGATCTCTCAATTAAAAACTCATCATCTTTGGTATAATCATTTAATTTTTGGTTGAGATGTAGTTATTTTCTGATTCGGATGGGTCAGGCCCTAGAGGGCAATAACATTAATAAATTTTTAGATAGCGGGGGGGGGGGGGGGGGGTTAAATGATTAATGATCTTGCATTTGTTGAGAGCTATTTGTAAATCGATGGGGACCCTGGTCGAGTACCTTTTCTCCCCTCCTTCAGTAGGCGTTCATCTCCAGGTCTCATTTGTCGAAAATATTTGAAAAATAGAAATAAAAATTCCATTTAAGAATAACACTGTTATCGTTTTTACTTTTATAAATAAAGAGGAAAGTTGTTTCCGTTAAATTAAATAAACACAAATCAAAAATGCCAAAGCGTAAAACCCTTTCGTATGAAGAAAAAATTGAAAATTACTCAAGCCGGGGTTGACAAAAAGTGCAATATTGCAAAATAGGCCAAAGTATGAAAAATTGTCATTATCAAAGTGGTTAGAAGGGCCCGAGTTCCAAGATATCGACGAGTGGATGGATGATGAAAAAGAAAAATTGTTGTTTTCAGGTAGACTAACTACTATTTCAAATTTTTTCCAAAGGTCCACTTAAAGTTTTCACAAATTTAATAATTATTCTTTCATTATTATATTTTCAATAAAATATATACATATTTTCTATAGTTACATTGAATATTTTATTACAAAATATATATCGAAGTCAGTCAGAAATAACCTCAATAAATCGAACCTCGATATATCGAAATCCTTGATAATTCGAAGATTTATCGTTCCCCTCGAAGTTCGATACATCGAGGTTACACTGTAGTTATAAGTTAATTTTAACGATTCTACGAAAAATTACACCGACTTAAAAAACTTTTAAACGATGTGATTATAACATATATTCCAGACAACACACCGAGAAGACTAAATAGGAGCTTAAGGAAAAATAATCAAGACAAGTGTTGCTGGGTTCTGCTTCATCTCATGCCTTTCACACTATGTTTACTTTCACAAAATTGATTCACTGATTGTCTGTATTATAATTGATAAGTGTAAGTAAAGAATCGAAGTAAAACAATAAATAACAAAATGACAGAATTTAAATAGACAAAGAGTGATTTCATTGGAACCTATTGAATCCCATTCTCTCAGTTACTTAGTTGAACGTGTTTCCATACTTATAGTTTTTGATATATTTGTAAATATTAAAAAAAAAAAAGTTATAGATAATTGAAGGGCTTGATGGGTGAAGTTGAAATAATCAGCTTACTGTTTAAAATGAATAAGATTAAATCGATTTACTTTCAATATATAATGTAGGGAAAATTATAGGAATCATAGATTTTTAATATGCTCAAAGATCTAGTAATATAATAATAAGGCTTTATTGACATATTTACAATTACATTTACAAAATCATTTAGAATACATGTGCCGGTCAAAAAAGGATCTAGTAATGTAAATTGATAACTAGCATAATGTTTAAAAAGAACAAATTTTGAATCAACACTCACTTTTATAGTCCAAAAATTGAAAAAAAAAAAAAAAAAAAATTTTAGCATGTAGTAAGGCGCAATAGTTGAGATCCTACTCTCATATCTTGTTTCTTTCATTCGATACTAAATCAACAAATGAATTAATCAAATTAAAAAGAATTAAAGCAAAATAATTTTAAAATAAGCGTGCACATACACACTCACATATATAAGGCATATTAATGCTCAAATTACAAATGTATTTGGATATTACGTAATACACCAATACACCATCATTGGTATATCACGTAATATTTTATAATTTTCATTCCCAGAAGCTACTAAATTGATACACAATACGTATGTATGATAACAATTTTGACAACATCTGCTTTGTTATAAAAAAACATAATACTGATATTAGAAAAGATTACTGGTATTAAACAACAAAAAAAAAATACCAAAGGCACATGTGGTTTTTGCTAATCGCTGGCTGTTTTGATAAGATATATTTTTCTGTAAATAGTTTTGTAAACTGATGAATATGAATTTAAACATATACTATATTAATAATTCTATGATTTATCAAATGTAAAATTCAATTCTTGTGCACAGTTCTACTTACTACAAAGCATTATAAGTTTGAAATCCTTCTATTTCCAGATTGGTTTTTTATTCTATTATTAATAGAAATTTACAACTGTATTAGAAAACACATCTAATAAATATGCGGTATACAATCCAATATAATGACATGATTAAAACTTGTAGAGGAACTACCCATTGGTAGTACTCTAATGAAATAACTACAAAAGAAGATCACGAGGCCATCATCTTCTCAGCCGCTTCGAAGGATTCCCAATAATGGAATGGAAAGCAAGTTTTGAAACAAGTGGATTATAATGAGTAGTAATTTTGTTATGAAAGGAAAGGTATCAGGTTCGTGCCAAATCGGCGATATTGGATATTAAGGTCATTGTGGATCAGTTCATTTGTGACAAAGTAAGGAGTATTAAGGATTTTTCGAAGGATTTTGGATTGGAGTGCTAGGATGCGGGAAGAATTCGATGGTTTGGTGGATTCCCATAACTCTATACCGTAAGTCCAAATAGGTCTGATGATCATCATATAGATGAGTTTTTTGTAGCGAATCGGGAGATTTGAACATTTGTCAAGTAGGTGTTGTAGTAGTCGAAATCGACGTGCAGCTTCTTGTTTTTTCAGTCTTGTATGAGGATTCCAGGTGTCTCTTGTTTTCCAGATGTAAATACGAATTTCCTCCCTATTCGGGCGGTATATGTTCTTTATTTTAATTATAAATTAGATAAATCGGAACTTAAATTTCAAGACATAATTTAGAGTTAATCTATGTAAATGAAACAACATTAATTTATTGATTAATCAATAACTTTAATGGTTTATCTGTGTACAAAAATGTTTGATTAATTCGGTTACCATAAGGATTCGTGATGTTTGATAATAATACTAAATATGTATATTGTATATTTAGCTTATTCGTTGTGTGACTTTAGTTTTTTTTGGTTTTAAGGGCAAAAAACTGCTGATGTTTACTGTATCCCTTATATTTAAACTTAATTATACTATCAGCAGCAATAAGCAAGCAGTTTTATGTGAAATGTATAATAATTTTGATATCCTAGTAAATAAGTGATTAAGTCGAAATTTGACAAAAATGAGTTAAGTGACTAAAAGGAATGGTTGTGGTTTTTCTTCATGGTAAAATTGTTTAAATAAGATGAAGTTGTTTGGGTAGTTGTTTATTTTAAAACATAGTTATTTCATATGAATATCTTACTCAAACATTTATTCACCATGAATAAAGCCTCCACGGTTCTTTTTAGTCACTTAACTCATTTTGGCCAAAATTCCACGTAACAACTTATTCACTGTGATATACACAGAATTATATACTTATATTTCTGAAACTATACATTGAATTTGAAACTATACATCGCTCATTTCTAAGAAAAATAGCACATTCTCAGCTTTTAGAGTTTTAATGTTTTTTTGTTAAAATAGAGTGAACAAGTATTATGCTATAATATGAGCAGTTGAATTCCAAAACCAGATAAGTTAAATTTCAAGATTTTTCATTTTAATTTTATTCTGCTATATTATCTTTAGGTGAAATAATTTCTTCAAAAAGTAATTAAATACCATTTAAAACTGCTACACAAAAAAAATAAATAAAAAAGACCTCTTCCTATTTTAGTCAAACCGTTACCTTTATCGACCAGCTGTGACAAATTTCGAAAAATGGACTTAACTGGTTTTGGAATTCAACGCTTCTTATTGTCCATGATTTTAAATTAAAAAGTAACCTCTAGTAGTATGAAAAAATGTATAGGAGTTAAAGTGATATTACTTTAGTGGGATTGGAATTTAGTACTCATTAAATACCAATACTTAAATATTTTTGGTATTTTATTAATAAATACAAATCAAAATTTTTGAAGGATACCTTAAATGAATAATTAATTAAAACATTAATTGATTTATGTTTATACCAAAGAGTAAATTACCGTTTTTGAACAATTTTTCAATGAAGTATTAAATTTATAAAAAAAAAGAAACCTAATAATTTGCTTGAACCGTTCTGTACAAAAAAATAAAATTAAATAAGTAACTTTTAAGATTTGTCAATTTTTTTGTAAATGATCTATCCCTTAAATGCTTTTTTCAATTTTTTTCTCTCAATTTTAAGTCCCATTTAAATTTCGAAAGACTAAATAAAAAACCAGGAATTTGTTAAATAAGAAATATAAAACATTAAACAATACATTTTCTGCACAGTTATTTCTTCACTTTTAATTGATTTTTTAATTTTATTTCTCTTTCTGTCTTTCAATAAAGCCACATAATTTTCCCTAATCTAATTCAATGAAGTAGTCTTAATTGCGAAGATGAATATTTTCAGAAAGAGGTACATTATGGATTGTAAAAGAATGTCTAATAGGGTAGACCAGACATTGGCACCCCAAACAGAAAAAAAAGTTTAGCAAAAAAAAAATCTTGAAATTCCTTTTAAATCCTACAATTTAACTGTGTAAAAGTACTTTCAATACTGTCCGTATTTGTTTGTTTGTTTATTTCGTTTAACGTCACTTTATGCTGCTATGGCTAATCGGACGATGCTTCGGTGGGAGTCCTAAATTTTGCCTATCCAGGTATAATTAGGATAGGGATCTTTAACGAGTACCTGACATCGCACAGGCTCGGGACCCCCATTTTACGTCCCTTCCGAAGGACGGCATAGCTAAGGATTTTTTACTCCCTTTAAAAAATCCTAAGGTCATCTGCCGGGCTGCGAACCCGCGATCTTGGGTTTAGTAGCTGTCCGTATTTAAAAAGCTATCTATAGGGTGTCAATAACAGATTTTACATGATTTATTGTCACTATCATGTAAAATACATTCCAGGAAAAATGTTTGGGATGAAGTTTCTTGCTTAGCTTAAAGTATAGTAACTGAAAAAAAAATCACTGCAAATTTCACCTTTATTGAACTATTCTTTCTTTCATTATAGTATTAATATTTACGAGTATGTCCTTAAGGGTGCCAATAACTATCTGGTTTACTCTATATGAAGAAAATATATGTTACAAATTTTAATTGTATCAAGCAATATTCTGCATATCAAATCATTATAAAACATTTCAGAAACTCCATTGGGCAATCCTCCATGATCGAACTTCCTAGAAAATTTCTTCGAAAGTCGGATACACTAATTTAAATATCCACAATTTTTAGGATTTTTTAAAAACATACTGTGTACTGCCTTGTTTAATATATAGGTATTTATCCTCTAAATAATCAAATATGGTTTAAATTAATTTTGTCAAAAAAGAGAATATTAATTATATTTCTCACCGGTATTTATTTATGTATATAATTTATCCATCGGTGTAATTTTGGAAAGATATTTATGTATGACTGAAACAAATAAAAATATTAAATATAATTCAATATATATATATATATATATATATATATATATATATATATATATATATATATATATATATATATATATATATATATATATTTTTTTTTTTTTTTTTTAAAGGAAAAAAAATCTTTTGTTCGTTTTAATTATTGTATGTAGAAATGCTCTTTTGTTAGTATTAATTATTATAACATGTAAAACTGTTCTTCTGTTTTTATCTATTGTTTATTTATTATTTTGTATTTTTTGATATACTTTATTTTTTGAAATATTAAAATGTAAATATTATAGGCAAACTCAATTGCTAAAAAAATTATACTTTAAAGTAATTAAAGTATATAAAAAATAAATAATACATATTAATATTTCTTAAATAATGTAAAAATAAACATTAAAGAAAGTAGCCTAGTGTTTAAAACTAACAAATTTAAATCAATTTACTATCAATGGACACATATAATGATGGGAAACGGAAAATTGACAGAAATGAATGATGATTTTAAACATATTGAAAAATTAGTAATATAATAGGAAAAAAAAGTAACTAATGTTAAATTGACTAGTAACTAATGTTAAATTGACTAGCATAATGTGAAGAAGAAATTTAAATCAATTCTTATTTTAAAAGTAGAAAACAAGAAAATAAAAAAATATGATTTTCAACTTAGACTTAGTGCAATAATTAAGTTCATAGTTTAGCAAACTATTGTTTTGATTGTATTGGGTGATTTCTCCAAGGCTGTAAATATGTTTATATATTATTTTGTCCTTTCAAGTGACGTATTCAGATATTATGTACTTACGTAGTAGTTCTATTAACTGCTTGAAATAACCTAAATATGCAATTATTACAATTCGTATGATATTTTAAAATTTTAAAAAATAAACAGATTTTCATTCAAACATCATACACTCTTCCACCTTATTGAAATAGTAACAGTAAATTAAATTAATTATCATCCTGCAGAATATTATGTAATAGTTATTTCCTTGTTTCTTCAACGTCTTGTGAAATTTTAGTTTCATATTTTTAATTAAACGTTTTTAGGATATAAATTTTAAGCACCTGCCTCCCACACAGACTTTTTAAATTTTCTGATATACGTGTCCGAATATGGTTTTTAATTGAATTTAAGTTGATTATATATATATATATATAGATAATCCCACCTCATAAATAAAAAACTACTTATTAATCTTTGGTTATTTTTTTCTATATCTATCTATTCGAACAATTAATAATTTTAATTTTTAGTTATACAACTTACAAAAAATTTATTCTTAAGTAATTTAAAAAAAAAAAATATTTATGCAACGATTTTTACACATATCTTTAATTCCTAATATCTACATTTAAATTTTCTTCGAGTTCAAAGCAAGTCAAACAACGCAAAATTATCACGATTTACACTAAATATATCTTTTATAATTCTCTTAGGTAGCGTTCATTTAAAAGGACAAATCTTAATTTGGTTTTTTGGTCGTGAGATGTAATGAATAAATTATTTAAATTGAGTTATACTCATCTGTGAAAGTTTTTGAGGCTTTCTCATTTATACCGTCCCACAGTGGGACAAATGACCAATCTAGAAGGAAAAAAGTGTATCGGACCTGGCAACCTTATATTCATAAACAATAGAGTTTAAATAAGGACAATCAAGTCACAACCATAAGGAAAATACTATACAGTAGGCCCCCATTATCCGTGGTTCCGATTTTTTTTTAAAAGGTTTAATTTTTCACCATTCATTTTATTTGTATCATATTAATTTAATAAAAATTAGTTAGATCGTTTCTAACGGTTACATAATGGTTAATTATTTATACTAATTATTATACAGTAATTATTTTTAATTATCTTTAAAAAAGTAATGAATGAAAAAACCCGTCAAGCTGGTACCATATAAATGAGATGATTCCGGTGTACTAATCCAATTCATATTATGGAGCGATACTGTTTTCAAATCTTTCTGTGATATTATTACTGACCTGTTTGCCTAATAAGCAAAACTATTTACTCAGTTATGCTTTAGTCTTCATTTAAATAGGAACTATCGAAATGTCACAAAAAAAATAGTAATAAAAAAAAAATACAAAATGTTTTTATGCTTAAACAAAAATTAACCCATAAAAACTGAATAGAAAAAGGTGAAAGTGTTTAAAAGTCATCCGCTGAATTAAGAATTGATGATCAAAGTGTTCATGATATTTTGAAAAAGATGGAAGATATTTCCGACTTTCTATCGTCGCACATTGCGACGAATGGCCAATCTAGGAGAAAAAAAGTCTGACTTGAAGACACAGCAACCTGATTTACATAAACAATGGAGTTAAAATAAGGTGAAATCAAAGCGCATAAGTAACAACAATAAAGAATATAATATATTAGACGAAAGGAAACAATATAACTGTTTTTTGTAAACCTTAAATCTCAAAAACATTTGACAATGCAGTTCACATATTCGTGCTACATTCACTATCACTCCATGTTGTCTTCTCCTGAAGAGTTCACATCTTCCCCAGAGGAATCATCATAGGTGGATGAGGAGCTAGAATAATTACTATCTGGAATTTTAAAAAGGTCTGCTGCGATAATGTCTGTAATGGGTAATGTTTTCTTATTTTTTCTTGGTTTTTACTATAAACTAACGATGAAAAAATATCAACAAGATTATACAGTGTTCAATAATTTCAATAGTGAAAGGATCAATAATTTTAACAAAATGTGACCTGTCGAGTTAGATACTACTTACATTCTTGTTTTTACTTAGTGATCCCACAGCTAAAACCAAAAACAACTCTAATACTGCTCTATAAACATCTTCCGTTTACACCTATTTCAACAGTTTCATTAATTTCGATTACACATTTTTTCTCCTTAGTAAAAAACAAACTAACATAACCGATTTTTTCTATTTAATACACCCAGTAAAAACATGCATATATACGTCTATTCTTATGTACTTGGGTGTATTGTAACTTTATAAACATATGTTAAATGATTTTTTTTTATAAATGTGATTTTCTCAATCTCCTTATAACTTTCCTGGGCTTTCCAGCCTCTTATTATTTCGTTTTAATTTTCGTAACTACCAATTTTAAATATCTCTTCAGTGCAGCTATAGATGTTGGTATAATATCCTCTAATTTAAGTTTTTTAAATATAGTAATACATATTAAATCAATGCCCTTACAGTTTTGCCAAATACGAAATAACTCCCTTCGCGAAATTGAAAATTCGTTTTCAGACAAGAAAGCAGATAAAAGCAGCTAAATGTCTCATGATTATTTCATATAACTTCTAAGGCACCTGTAACATGAATTTCAGAGAGGTACTTTAGGGTACTTTTTAGTAATAGATATTTTTACTTTAAAAAGTGCTTTAGTTTACGGCACTTTTGAAAAAAAAATATAACAGGTCAAATTATAAAAAACTTATTTTGAGCATGGCTTCCTGGTATAACGATCGTCTATATTTACTAATTATAAAAAAATAATGAAAAAATATCAATAGGATGATACTCAAATTTAGATTGAAAGAATCAATAGTTTTAACAAAATTTGAGCTGTGGAGTTAGGTACTACTTTCATCGTTCTTTTTACCTTGAAATCCACTTCAAAAAAACGGAAGAACCTTTGATAATGTTCTATAAACTACTTAACTATACACCTATCACAATAGTTTTATTAATTTTCATTATGACTTTTTTCCTCCTAGATAGGCTATTCGTCCCACTGTGCGTCCGTCTCACCATTACTAAAATCGCATAAACCCAAAACCATAACATGATAGATTTTATTATGTGGTGAAATTGTTGTTATATAAAGGCTAGAAGGGTGAATTAAAAAAAAAAAAACAGTAGAGGGCAGCAGTAGACTTCATTTTGAAAATGAAAACTGCATCAAAATACAAATACTACATATTGGGTTAGTACTTTAAATAAAGAAAAAATAATAAATAAAAAATAAAATTCTACAACATGAATGATTCTGGACTGCCTAAATGTTTTTATTTTTTAACTTCAAGTTTCTAACAAAGTCATTAAAATTAAAGTTTCTTCTAAAAGCCGTTCAGTTGAAATTATTGATAGTTACAAACAATGAAGACTGTCAATTGATGATGGTGTTTTTACTAAAAATGTTTAGTTTAAGGCAACTTATAAATTTGTACTGGAATGAAAATTAATGGGACCTGTTAGCTTATCCCATATAATGTCACTTAAAGTGGTCTCTAACTAAAATAACATGTACTTATTGTTAGTAAATTACATTTTCGATTTTTTCAGAAGTTTTGTTACCGTACATTCTCCCTTCTAGGCTATGCAGTTATTTTTTTACCTGATCTAAGTTTACCTACAAAGTTTCCAATTAATGGCTATTTTTGAAATATCAAAACAAACTTTAAGTGGTTAGATTTTCAGAAAAATCAGAATCAAGGGTAATGATTTTAAATACTTTGTTAAAAAAAAAAAAAAAAAAAAAAAAAAAAAAAAAAAAAAAAAAAAAAAAAAAAAAAACCTGTACCACTTACAACTCATGAAGGGGGTTCAGTATTACGGTAAGGATGTTCTGTTACTGGGACAATGGTTGTGAAAGGGATGATTTTGCCAGAATTCACGCTTAACCACCAAGATTTGGCCCAATTGAAGGTACCCACTTTTCTGTGCCCTAGGAGGGTCTCTCGACCGCGAATTCGATTCACGACTGAATTGACTCAAACTCGGGCCGGGGAGCATGGTAGTTAGGCGCCTTACCCACTGAGCTGCCGCGCTTCATATAACGGTATAAATGACGAGCATTATAAGAAAAAAATCTGAAATCGTTTTTTTTTTTACCTACATGTTAGCAATATTTTTATTCCTTGATTCCTTAATTTAATGGCATTCTTTTAAAAAATTAACAACGCAGATTTAGATATTGTTTGATGTCTTTGCATTGATCTCGCTTTGAAATTGTTCAAATTTCTTTAAACGACAAGAAGATACAATCACTAAGAAAAAGTAAAATATCAAATTCATCCACATTTTAATTCAAGAAAATTTTGCATAATAATTTACTATTTAACATTCTATAAATTTATTATTATATTTATAACATCGTATTATATTTAATATTGATTTTTATATAACAAATAATAAACCTGATAAATAATTAATTTATAAAACTGAGATAAACATTTGAATAAGAACTGCCTCTTCCCCCCATTATGATAATGATCTATTAGCATTGTTCTTCTATGCTTTTATAAACGGCTTATAGATATAATCACTAGATATTCTGACTCCAGAGATGACAGGAGAGGTAACTGAGAATTCAGGAGGGAAAGTCCTTTGGGAAGATCATCGGTCCGGTTGAACCACATAAGTTGGAGAATAAGATCAAATATTTAACTAGAACACCTATACACTGAGTTGAAATTCAATAAATAATAAAGACTCAGATGTTAAAAATATAGTAATAAGATCGATGACATCTTAAGGGTTTGTTGGATGAAGGGGTTACGTAACAAAAAACAATTTTGAGTAATTTATGTTTTAATAATTTGTTTACATTTTCTTTAGCTGGAAAATGTTACAAAGCCCCTTCACAAGAATTCTTTATATAAACTTTTCATCCAGTAAAGTAAATTGTATTTAAAATAAAGTGTGACATAACCCCTTGTTTCACCAAACCATTCATCGAATGAGAGGATACTGAGAATCGTGAGAGAGAAGTCCTTAGAAAGACCTTCGGTCTGGTAAATAACCACGGAAATCGGATAGTAAAATTAAATATTGAACAGCTGTTTGGTCAGCCAAAATCTCTTTAAATGCTCAAAGTAAGAAGATTACGATGACTTCACCACATGCAAAAGATGCCGAAAGATAAGCTACGAAAAAACAAGAAGTACGGCTGGCCGGAAGGAAAGGCATCAAGAGGTAGACCAAAGTTGTCGATGACAACTTGAGACGACTTGGAGTGACAGGTTGGAAAAGGAACGTTGAATATAGATTAAATTTAATCTAATTTAAAATTCTGAACTCAAAAATATACAAATACTACACTGTCGTTGACGGCCTGAGGATTCAATCCTTAAAGCAAAAGGTCACATTTTACCTGCATTTTTTAAGTGTTGGGGCTTTTTTGACATGCTCTAGCTCTGTTGGTGTTACTGGGACCGAAAATTTGACCACAGTTTAAAATCTTTAATGAAAAATATTTTTGTTATATATCACTTGACCAACTGATTAGGAGCTTTACTGGTTTGAATGAAAAAAGTCATGTTGGACCGTTTGTTTCACCCTAAAAATGTAATATTTTGACACAATGTTGCTCGGATCGAAAGTTTGCCGACTGATGTATCAGAAATGTTATGAAAATTATTTTTGTTATAAAACATTTCGCGCTAGGACCTACCGGTTGGAAGCTGTATTGGTTTAAATAAAAAAAAATATTTCTAAATCGACGTGTTTTTTTCTTCCTCCTAACGTCATACATGGTCATCTTCTTTCTATAAATAAATAAAATTATATTTTTACAATATGTTTGATGATTATGATCATACATCTTAAAAAACTTTTTATTTTTTCTTACTGCTGGAGAATATTAGGACTATCTATATAGGGAATCGTTGTTTGTTTATTTTACTATCAAATGTATTGCGTTTTTCACCTATAAAAATTTAACATTTTGATGCGCTCTAGCTCAATAGAAATTTAATGGGGAATATTTTTAATTGTTTTGAATAACAATGTCACGTTTTAAACCACTATTATCTCTCAACTTTGTTTATTTCGAATAATCATTGATTTTTAACTTAATTTAATCATTACTTAGTAATAAGTAATTTGATCCTTTAAATTCTAAAATTTAAATTGTGAAAAACAGTAGGTCATTGATAGAAATATCCATGATCTATTGTTTTTTCCCAGTCAGGGAGAAATTGATTTTCATTTTTTTGTTTAAATGACCAGATCAATTTTAACAATTTATTATTTTGCTTTAACAATATCTTTCCTCAGTTATGTGTTTTTTAACGAATGGTTTTTATTTATCATTTTTTAAAATTGTGGCTACTTTAAAAAGAGGGAGTGGAGAAGAAAAAGTTGGCTACCCCTAAAGCCGCCGCATCATTGTCATTTATAAAATCTTTTTTGTGGTCCTTATTTTTGAAGGAAGAGTAACCTACGGTATTCTCACTGACAACTTTCAGTTTTCAACCTTTTTTTCTTTAGGTTACATAAAATCTAAACTTTCTTCTGTGAGTGTTCTTGACAACAATATAACAACCCAATCAGAATAATTAATTATCTTTTAGAAAATACAATCGTTAACATGTTCATTAAGATATTTCCTTCGGGACTGGCTGTTGACAACGGAGAGAATTATGTAACGGCGATTAGTGTTGTTTGTATTTATTGACTGCTGATGTTTTCGTCTCCAGAGATTATAAAAACAAATAACCCTCCACAGAGCACTGCCTCGAGCCGTATAATCTTTATCTGGTTTCCACTTGATCCAGCGATATGTTCGGCAATAATTTGGATTACGGGGATTAGGGTATTAGAATATCGTTAACAAAAATTTTAATCGGCCATTTATTCTTTTCATTCATATAGTTATATAAACATTATTAACTTAATTATTTGCTCCGCATAATCCGTGCTCATGCTCCTCCTTTTCCAATGAAAATTACTAAATATTAGAACAATATCCTTTTCAAAAAATCACAAAAACAGCCTAATGATGATGTGGTTTCTGATCACTTCCATATATTTGACAAATTTCAACGAATAACAAAAAAAAAACAAAAACATATGTAATGTTGGCTAACACCTAACATATGGGCTACTATGTGATTATAACAGTGTAACTATAACCTTGTGTTAAGAGCGCAACTATAACTTTGTGTTAATTGTTAATAACTGTTTCTCTTTGAAAGAATAACGTGTAATTTAATTCTTTTATACAGGTAGATTACTTTATTTGTTTATAATGTATTTTCTTTTTCCAATATTTTATTTTAATTATGTTTGTACTTTTATACAGAGAATAAAATCACGTTTATAAAACCACATTAGAAATTAAATTACAAGCTTCAAGGAGTAAGAAGAGGAGATGGCTATGCTATTTGTCAAAATTGTGAAGAAAGAGGAGGAAGAATTTGTAATTCAAGGTATTTCTACCGATAAAGTTACATGGTATTTAATTCCAGCTGAATTTAGAAACTTGAACTTTCATACTGTTTTATCAAGTAAAAAAATTATTTGTAATGCAAGAGCTTCTATTAAAATTTTGAATGGTTACAGAACTGTAGCTATTAAAATAGACAATGACATTTACAAAGAATATTTCGATGAAGCAGGGAATGTGTGTTTCCTAGAATTGCCATTAGAAGAATACATCCCTCCTTCAAATCCGCGATCTTTCGAGCCTCTACAATTAGAATTGGAGGATCGAATTAGGCTATTAGAGCAACAATTAAAATCTAATTCAGCTCAAAACGAAATTAAGTTGCATCAGATTGAAAAAAAATTTATTTTGGATAAATTTGTAAAAAAACAAACAGATCCAACTGAATGGCTACGTAAATTTGAAGAGGAGTGTAGTCGATTTCAAATAAATCTAGACAGTCTTAAAATTGAGGCTTTACGTTTTTTTTTTAACCGGTACAGCAATAGACTGGTATGAAACTAACCTCACCAAGTATGGTCTAACCACATCATGGGAAATATGGAAAAATTCGTTTTTAAATGTTTTCATTGATAAAGGTTGGTCTGTTGTTAGAAAAGCGTTTAATTACAAATATTTGGGCGGTTCCTTGATTGATTACGCGCTGGCAAAAGAGAGGTTTTGCCTAGCAGTGGAACCCCATGGAACTGAACTATCCAGAATCAATCAGATAGTTTTCGGTTTGCCAAGTGAAGTCCAAGATGAACTTGATAGAGAACAGATAACCACACTGGACAAGCTGTTCACTGAACTTCGAAAACTAGAAGATTTATTTTCTAGAAAAAGAAAAGAACAACCGTTACTTCCAAGATTGAATAGTAAGCCCGTTTCATATCCATTGAAAACCAATGACCCACAACAAGAAACGACCTTCAAAGAAAACCATGTACCATTTGTTCGAGTCTAGGTTTTAAAAATCGTTACCATCTACCAGCTGATTGTCGTAACAAGAAATCGGACAATGAAAAACGAATTAATGCTCCACATGTTAATGACTTGGAGTTATTGAACATAGATCTTGAGAAAGACAATTTAAACTAATGGACCCGGGGAAATTATATCCGTTGATAAAATTGAATGTATTAATAAATAATAATATGAAAATAAACGCTCTTTATGATTGTGGCTCTAATGTATCATTAATTAACAAACAAATTGCTGATTTGCTTCAGTTGAGGTAAATGGAACACAGAGGTATATTAAAAACAATCAGCGGACATAATTTCACTTCGGCCCGGGCTATAATTAAGCTACGAATTGGAAATATTACAGACTATTTGACAACATATGTTGTTAAAAATGATAACTTCTCCTATGATATGTTACTGGGTATTGACGCTATTAAGAAATTTAGGCTGATTCAGAATGAAAATCTAAGAATTTTCCAACGTAATAATAATGAAAAAGTAACATGTCTGCAGGAAGACCGATCAAATAGTGATCAGAATACTCCTCTTATACGATCCAATGCTGATCAGATGCAGAATTTAGATAATGTTAATGTTAAAGAGTTAGATGAATATGTTGAGTCGAATGTCAACAACACATTGAGTGAATATGACTTTGTCGTTGACTTACAACATATTGAAGGTGAAGAAAAGAAACAAAATACTTTACGATTAATAGAGAAATATCGGTACACGTTTGCCACAGATAAATTTGATATTGGCACAGTGCGGTCAAAAGAGGCGGAAATAAAACTTCTAAGAAATGAATATGTTACATGTAGACCATATAAATGTTCAATGCCGGACGATGAAGAAATTAGAACTCAAATAAAAAAATTATTACACGTCGGAATTATTGAAGAATCTGAATCCCCCCATTTGCTTCTCCAGTTACATTAGCTTTCAAGAAAGAAGATGGGAAGAGATCCCGCTTATGTGTTGATTTTAGAAGATTAAATAAGTTAGTAGTTCCTGAATGTTTCCCATTCCCTACAATAACAGATGTCATCGAAAAAGTTGTAAATTGTAAATATTTCACAGTTCTAGATATAAATTCCGCATTTTGGTGTATTCAACTTAAAGAACAAGATCGGGAGAAAACCTCTTTTATAACAAAATATGGGAAATTCATGTTTAAAGTTCTCCCTTTTGGTCTTAAAACTGCTCCCGCCACATTCCAACGAATATTATCAAATATTCTCCGAAGAAATAGTTTAGATGAATTCTGCGTTAACTATATCGACGATGTCTTGATTTTCTCCAGAACTTGGGAAGACCATCTTCAACATATTGAAAAAGTTTTACAAATCATTAGTGCTGAAGGTTTCAAATTAAAACTATCCAAATGTTTGTTTGCAGGTAAATCAGTCAAATATCTGGGACATACCATTTCGAAAAACAAAGTTTCACCAGCACAAGGGAATTTGACTTCAATCCAACAGCTTCAAAGACCTTCTGATAAGACTGGAGTTCGTAGTATTCTCGGATCTATAAACTTCTATTTGAGGTATATAGAAAACAGCACTCAGAAACTAGAACCACTCCATCGTTTATTAAGAAAGGTGTGAAATTTGAATGGTCCGACGAATGTGAACAAGCCTTCAATCTCATAAAGAATTATTTTATGTTCAACCCCAATTCTTGCTATTTATGACATTAATAAGCCAATATTTATAGAAACAGATGCCAGTTATAAAGGAATCGGCGCTACTCTAAAACAACCACAAGACGACGGAATACTACACCCAGTGGCGTATTATTCACGTAAGCTCTCAGAAACTGAAAAGCGTTTTAACATTATTCATTTAGAATGCAAGGCAATCAAAGATGCAATAAAATTCTGGCAGTATTACTTAATCGGACGTTCCTTCACTGTCTGCAGTGATCATAAGCCGTTGGAAAATTTAAAAACAAAAGCTAGAACTGATGAAATACTTGGTGATTTAATCCTTTACTTATCGCAGTTCAATTTTAATATTATATACAAAAAAGGCAAAGAAAATGTCCTTGCTGATTTACTTTCGAGAAATCCTGTTCTTGAATATTTCGAGAATAAAGACGCGATCCAGGTTGTGAATTTAATAGATTTACCAACGGTATTAAAAGACCAAGAGGAACACCTTTCTGATTTAAAATTAGCTAAACACATCGAGTCTAAACAAGGTATAATATTAAAGAATGTAAAAGGAAAATCAAGAATTTTTGTTTCTCCAGCTTTGGGAAAAGAAATAGTTGAAGTAGTCCATCAACATTATGGTCATATAGGTCCACAGCAGATGATCGCTACAATCAGACCACACTACTATTTCAAGGGTATGGACAACGCTGTACATTCCTTCTATAAGACATGCCAAATTTGTATTGAGAACAAGGTTCGTCGTAGTCGTGCTATAGGCCTCTTATCAAATCTAGGACCAGCTACTGAACCTTTTCAGATCATGTCACTCGATAGTGTTAGAGGTTTTGCAGGTCACCATTCTCCTAAACGATATATGCATATTAGTAGACCATTTTACCCGATATGCGTGGATTTCTACTTCAAAAGGACAGAACGCTCAGTTTTTATAAATCTGCTTCAACCAATTTTAAAAAAACATAAGATTTCCATCTTACTCGCCGACCAGTATACAGGTATAAATTCAAATGATTTTAAAAAAATATTTAGGAAAATATGGAATAGAAATTGTTTTCACTTGTATCGATAATCCGGAGTCAAATGGGCTTAATGAACGTTTAAATCAAACATTAGTAAATCGCCTGAGATGCAAAATAAACAGTGATAATAATAAAAAAAATTGGTCAACTCTTGCACAGCAATGTGTTGAAGAGTATAATAACACCATTCATAGCTCCACAAAGTTTGCCCCATCATACCTACTGCTCGGAAAGAAGACTAATATATCACCTCTTCAGGAAGACGAGAAACCAACTCTTGAACAAGACCGAAAAATTGCTTTCCAGAATTCTATCAGAAGTTTCCAAATTAACAAGAACCGTATAGATAAGAATCGACGCCTACATAATTTCCAGGTTGGTGATTTAGTGTACATATCTAATGGAAGTAAATTGAATCGGAAAAAATTAGACCCGGTACGTTTGGACCTTTCCCAATTGTCAGGCAAATTTCACAGTCTTTTTATGAAGTTGCAAGCGGAAAGAAAAAGAAGATTTCAAATTTCTTCCATTCCAGTAAGCTGCTTCCTTTCTCCGCGAATCAATCATCTTCAAGGGGGGAGATGTAATGTTGGCTAACACCTAACATATGGGCTACTATGTGATTATAACAGTGTAACTATAACCTTGTGTTAAGAGTGCAACTATAACTTTGTGTTAATTGTTAATAACTGTTTCTCTTTGAAAGAATAACGTGTAATTTAATTCTTTTATACAGGTAGATTACTTTATTTGTTTATAATGTATTTTCTTTTTCCAATATTTTATTTTAATTATGTTTGTACTTTTATACAGAGAATAAAATCACGTTTATAAAACCACATTAGACATATTACACGAATATTCGAATAAATCAGTTTTATGTCTTTTTGAATAAATACTTTGATAGCCGATAAAATTCACGGTAATACAGGCTTATTCTAGCTTCGTGTAACAAAAAGAATCCCATTCTTGAAAGCCGTGTCCGACGTAATGCAAAAGCGCCATCTCATACCGATTTATAATGCTACTAGTATAGTTGATTGTTATTTTAAAAATTTCTTATAAAGTAAAGATTGGCCGACTATCACATAGACCGACTAGTCACTAGCCGAATAGTTGGCTGCCAAATGTAGAAGTTATCGAATTTATTTTTGGTTAATATCCTAATCTTTCGAAAAATTCGATAATTGATTATAAACAAAAAGTGTACCTATTCTTGCGTTAAATATTTTTATTTTTTTTTAAGATGAATCTAAAATAAAAATTGTAATCAAAAAAGGCCATCTTTTAATTCCGTCTATTTAATCGTTGAAATATCAATTAATAAAAATGGCCGAGAGGTTAGCGCTTTTCCTGACTAATCGCCGACTACAGAAGCGGCCGACTAGCCTGCCCATCTCTAATAAAAAGTGATCCAGGCAATACTCTACAAGCAATTACAGTTTATACCCTGTTATAAATGCAATCGAATCATGTTAGGGGTTGCAGAGAGGTCATTTTACCATTGAAGAAGGTGGCCGCAAAGCATTAGAGGTATTTCAAGTTAAAGTGCTACCAGTTTTGGGAATAATCTGAGTCAACTTTGAGGGAGAATATCTTGTTACTGATATTACTCGTGTCTGGATAAATGTCCCGATTAAACTTTTGCAAGAAGAGGCGGAGTAATTCGCATTATTAGTAGGAGGGCGGAACTTGAAAATGAAATGATTATTATAGCTTACATTTTGGCACAAAGCAATCATAGTTCATATTATTATACTGCGTATTATTGAAGAACTCCTATAAAATAGTCGAATGATTTTTAGTTGAGAAAAGTGAGCTGCAACCTGTGATGTTTCTATTATGCGCCCTCGATCACCTTTTTAAGTTTTTAAACAAGGAAATAAAATATTCAAATAATGAATGGCAAAAGTGAAAGCAAGAAGGTGTGGACCATTTAGAGGGCTGGCTCGAAAGGAAAAGGGCCAGTTGGATTTTAGTGAAGTGTGTGTGCAGATGATGAACGGTGGAGAGATGATCTCTCGTTGATGGACGAGCCCGAAGATGGAGGAGTCTGCAGAAGCCGTCTCATACAGATCTGGTTGCGATGCGAATCATAACGCCGACTCAGACCTGAACTCTATATTAGTAAGTACGATATAATTACTTTATCATGTAATAAGAATGTAATGTGTAAATTCTGAATTCTATGAGTGAATTCTGAATTGTGTACTGACCCGCAAATAGATTAACTGTTGCTTTTTTAAGAACTCTTACATCCAGTAAATGTGTTGTTGGAAAATGACGTAGCACATGACAATGACTTATAAAGCAACAACCCATTGGTGTAATTTCAATAAAAGTTATATATTAGAAGGTCTCGAGGCCATCTTCTTTTCAGAAGCCTCGGAGGGTGTTCATGAAATGCGAAGCAAGTTTAGAGACTAGTGGATTGTGTGGTTATGGAGTTTCCTATGAAAGGATAGGCACATGGATTCGGCTAAATCAGCAACATATAGAACATTAGATCTTTTTGGATAAGTTCATATCTGTACCTCACAACCAGAAGAGTGAGGTATTAAAATATGTGAGGTATTAAGTCCAAATTTTAAAATTTTCAGATTATTGCACCCTTCTATGTAGAAGTTTATATTATATTAAGCCATAACTACTTAAGTCCCTTGATCTATTTTAAGTCCCTACTTTTTTATTTTCTAAGGGTTTTAAGAACATAAGTCCTAACCTATGATTGAGCCAGACAAACGTAAGACCACTTACGTTATTCTGCTGAAAAGTCAGCCTAGGGTGACTTACGCTCTTTAGGTTCAGAGGTACAGATTTTTGACAAAGTAGGGGACATTGAGAGTTTTTCGAAGGATTTTTGATTGTAAGGATTGGATACGATAAGAATTAGAAGGTTTAGTTGAGTCCCAGAGCCCAACTCCGTATGTCCAAGCAGGTCTAACCACTGCCATGTAAAAGTGTCTCTTATAATTAACAGGAAATGTTTAACGTTTGTCCTGCAAATAGTGAAGAAGTCTCCAACGACAGGCAGTTTTTTGTCGTATTAGTCTTGTATGTAGGTTCCAAGTAAGACGTTTGTTTAGATGGAGTCCAAGGTAGCGGATCTGTTGAACGGGGGTTAAAGGAAACTGTAGGACAAGAAGTAGTAAGTTTACGACGAAGGGTGAAAGTTTTAGACGTGGTTTGTTTGGATTTATTTTAATTTTCCAATTTAGAGACCATTCTTGAAGTTGTTCCTGATATGGAATCGGAAGGTAAATTTTAAAGTCATTCTCAGTTTCATATATCTAAAATCGTTTAATAATAATATTATGGTTAGTAGTAGGTTTTTTTGTTTTTATTGATATTTACAACTGTATAGTACACATACATCCAGTAAATGTGTGAAAAAAGAGGCTATCTTTTCAGACACCTCGGAGGATTACCAGAAATAGAACGCGAACAAGTTGAGAGACTAGAGGATTTGAGTGCTTATGGAGTTTACTATGAATGGATAGGAATCTGGATTGGTTAAGTAATCGTAGTAATTATTTTTCACTTCACGATTAAATTCTGATTTAATCGAGAAAAAGAGAGAGAGAGAGAGAGAGAGAGCGAGAGAGAGAGAGAGAGAGAGAGAGAGAGAGAGAGAGAGAGAGAGAGAGAGAGAGAGAGAGAGAGAGAGAGAGAGAGAGAGAGAGAAGAGAGAGAGAGAGAGAGAGAGAGAGAGAGAGAGAGAGAGAGAGCGAGAGAGAGAGAGAGAGAGAGAGAGAGAGAGAGAGAGAGAGAGAGAGAGAGAGAGAGAGAGAGAGAGAGAGAGAGAGAGAGAGAGAGAGAGAGAGAGAGAGAGAGAGAGAGAGAGAGAGAGAGAGAGAGAGAGAGAGAGAGAGAAGAGAGAGAGAGAGAGAGAGAGAGAGAGAGAGAGAGAGAGAGAGAGAGAGAGAGAGAGAGAGAGAGAGAGAGAGAGAGAGAGAGAGAGAGAGAGAGAGAGAGAGAGAGAGAGAGAGAGAGAGAGAGAGAGAGAGAGAGAGAGAGAGAGAGAGAGAGAGAGAGAGAGAGAGAGAGAGAGAGAGAGAGAGAGAGAGAGAGAGAGAGAGAGAGAATGTAATGGATTTTTTTTATTTTAACGTCTTTTAAATCTTATTGATTGAAAATTACTCTAATTAACTTATTCTATTAATAACACCTAAAAGGACTGAATGGTGGAGGCAATTAAAGAAACCGCTGATCCCGTAATGGATTGTTGTGCCATTAATGTAATTATAACTAATCCTGATTCGTCCTTCAATTCACTAAATACACTTAATTTTCTTAAAAGCATTCATGGCAATGGATACATACCACAAAGCGATATTATCGTTTCACAATTGAAGCCACACTGGAAGAAAGTATTAACCCAGTTTTTCATTAAAAAAAACATTTTATTGTTAGGTTTATTCACGGTCTTTACCTGTATTTATAGTTTTAGCAGAAAAAATTCTCAATAGATAAGGCAAATCAGCTTAAATTGCACAATGACCAAAAAAACAAAACAAAGCAATGAATGAAAAAAATTAAAGCAATTTAATAAAGAAAATAATAAAGTCTGGAAAGTTTGTTTTACACCTGTAACGCAAAGCTGCTTCTAAAAATTTTAATAAATGTGAGTTAACATTTCTTTGCACCAATGGCTTCATTGATATTTCATATCATTGTTTTTCTATGAAACTGACAAGCTCAAAATATTTAAATATTTACTATATTATTTAAAATACTAAACGAGATTAAATTTTCAACTTTTTCAAATTGACAGATTACGATCTTTTTAATTATAATCTTAATAAATGTAATGAAAAATAAATAATATAACAATTTTCAGACCATGTAAGTTTACCTCTAATTATGCCCATTATTCCAATAAAATATTTTTGACATAGATATGTGTTTTGGCTGGAGGCCTATACTTTTTTGATGTAACGTTTTTGAAAATAAAACAAAAACACTCTCTTGGTGTTGCTCAACTTGAAAATTTAGTAACAGTCGCTATATAAAAAATTTAAAGGAGAATATTTTTTATTAGATAACATTTATCGCGAGGACCTACTGTTTAGAAAATATATTGGTTTGAATAAAAAAAAGCAAAAACACGTTTGGAACCCCTACCCTCAACTTTGTTTATTTTGAATAATGATTCGTTATTTATTTTATTTAATTATTCATTGCAGTAATTTGATCTTTTTAACTATGAAATGTGAATTGGGATAAACAGAAGATTTTTATATTCACATATCCATGGTCTATGATTTTTCCCAGTCTGGGAGAAATTGATAAAATTAAATTGTTTCTTTTAGTTTTAATGAAAACCAGATGACTTTTTCGAGCTGGGGAATAGTTGAAGGAAAGGTTGTCTGGAAATCTCTAGCCTCAATGTAAATACTTAAAATAAGTATGAATGTGTTTTAATATTGTTTTATATTTATTTGCGATTATTTCACTTTATTTGATCATTATGTTTAAGTTTTATTTATTTTTTAAAAATATTTATCGAGTGTATTCTTTTTTCGTGTTCAATTGTATCACAATTTTTCTTCTTAAAAATTGATTTTCATTTATTTCATAATTTATTTGTAAATAAGGTGTCAATGTGTAGGTATCTGAAATTTCGTCAAAAAATAAACTTTCTAACAACACTTACCTGGCAGATCTTGAAATAGTATCCTTAATTGTCCTGTGAAGATGATTAAACGAAATGAAAATGGTTAATAAAACAATTTAATAAATTTTCAAATTTAATTGTTAGATCCTGGCAGATCTGTAAAAGAAGTCTGTGGTTTTTTTTTTTAGTTATATGTAGAACATTTTGATTATTGGGCGATTGTTGTTTCTAATTAAATATTATGTAGAATTGTTGTTATTGTATTTATTTTTTATTTCAATTAGTTTCCAACATAAATCAAGTCATTTATGTACTAATTTTGATAATATTAGTATGATTAAGTATTAATAAATAAAATAATAAGCCTATTTTAGTAGACTGTAAAGTAATATTGGAATAAGATGATCGAGGATGGAGTCAGGAGAACGAAAAAAAAAAACGCGCACTAGTAAAAAAGGGTAAATAAAGATACAAGTTTTTTTGTTTTTTTTTTAATATAGTTAATATTTAAAAAAAAAATGCTGAAAACTAATTTAAATGATAATTTATTTTCTTATATTTCTTCTTCTTCTTAATAACATCTTCCTTTACTTTTGTGAGCTTGATCCAGTGATCTCAAACCAGTTCCAGCTGTTACTAGTGTAATTCTTGGTACCTGCTTTTCCTGTAAATTTATTCTATTACTGCGCCATTTGACATGTTTCTGGGTTTTCTTTTGCTCTTTTTACGTCTACCCTTATCTGATAAATGGTTTTGTCTAATCATTCCTCATGCATTATTTTAAAAAAGCCATACCACCGAAGCCTGCTTTCTTCCATTATTTGCTCCATTGCTGCCGGTTTGACTCCAGATTCCTTTTGAGGCATTTATTCACTAGTATCTCCATTTTACCCTTCATTTTTATCATTACCAGTTCTAGCAGTTTACATTTGAGCTTTTAGGTAATCCTCCCTTGCGGAGGATGGGGGACCCCACTAACGTCTCAAGTGTATTATGCAAAATCACCACCGACAATGTAAGGTTCTGGAAGTAGCTAACTCCTGTGGTAGAGGGCCAGATGGGGTTGCTGACCAATTACGGAATTCAGTTCCCCCAATAATGAAAGCTCTAGTTTTTAACATCATAATTCTGAATGGAAAGCTCTCATCATCGCCCAGAGATTCCCGAACGATATTTACACAAAAGAGAGATGTTCAAAGGTCAGCAGATGACTACAGACCGATTTTGTGTTAACCGATAATCTGGTGTGTATCACGTCTTCTCACACCAATATGCGCCAGACTATAGATATTGTCGTATCTACGGCCGATGGTCTAGGCCTCTCATTAATCCCAGCTAAGTTCCATTCGTTATCCATCGTAACGGATGGGCGTAACAAACGAGTGAAGGTTCATTGCGACTCGGATCTATTCCAGATCATTGGTGCATCCATCAGGCAATCTACCGCTGTTAGCGAATGGATGTACATGTGGATAGAATTCTCTCGTGGGGATATCACGTCAGTCGAGTTGGACGCAGCGGAGGAGCTGAGTAGCATTTCCAAAGCGCCTCTTAAGCTCCTATAACGGCTGGCGATCCTCAGGACGAACTATTCCCCACGGTTACTGCATGGCTGGTTCTGGAAGGACTTACAAATACCAAGCTTGTCCAATTGGAGAGGCCGTTAAGAAGGGGTGTACAGGAATGGTTGTGATTGCCCAAGGACGTTTTTATTGGATATTTCCACGCTCACGCTAAGTGTGGTGGCCTGCGTATCCCGAGTCTACGTACGACGGTATCTAATTCCCTCTGGCGCAGGATTGCGGCTCTGTGTTCGAGCTAACGCCCGATCGCCAGGGCGGCTTGTTGTCTTGTCAGTTTGTGGTGACGGCTCGCATGGGCAAACAATACCTTCGATAAGCAAGGTGTCCCATTGGATAGTAGCTCCCTCCGGCTAGGACTCCTATTGGGACAACAATAGGAACAAGCTCCAGGCGTCTGCGTTGGATACCTTAAAGAAATGTATCCCTAGCCACGACGTTATCCAACATATCCGCGTGCAGTCTGGATAGATGCCGACACGCATGAGGAAAAGTACCAGTAACCGTCGCAAGGATAAGTAACGTTATGTTGCGTTGGCTGCCAGGCCTTCGAGAGGGTTGGGCACGTGATCCAGCAATCGTTGTCTGGATACTCGTTAACTTATTAGTTTGTTAACTTATTGGTTTGTTAAAGTTAGAAGATCGAATTTTATGAGATATCCCATGCTGAGTTGGATAACGTATATTGTTTGTAGTTTATCACAAGATAAACTTATAATTATTTTTATGTTTTTTTTTTTCATTTTAATTGATTCCTTGAGTGAGGAACATGGCCGCTACTCCTATGCAGCCAAATAAAATAGCTCTGTATTTCCTTTAGTGATATTAGTGGTATTAGCTCAGGTGTCAGTTCAAGACTTTCTATCAGTCTGCATAAAAAAGGTTATTTTTTTAAAATGTTTATTTATCATCAATATATGTAATTGGTTCAAAAAGCACCCGTCAGATGTTAGTTACAAAAACATAATTACATTTTTTTTTTTAGATATCCCATCTAATTAATTAACCATTTCATATTTAAGTTTGTTTTTTTTCATTAGATACATTACAAGTTTTCCCGTTTAAAGTTTGTATTTGTCTTATTTCCAGTCATTGCTTTTTAAAAATAGCATTTAAAAATTTTAAATAGAGCATTTCCACGCGAGCTCTGGAACCCTCCACTTACATACCCGGGAGGATTCCTGTCCTTACCTTATTTCCTTCAATCCAATATAAATCCTTACCTATCCTGTTAATCCACCCATTTCTCCCTGGGATATTTTAGGGAGACCAGTTGCTCCAAGGTAACGGGGCTTCTAACACTAGGCTAATCACATGTAAAAATGATGGGAAAAAAAAAAGAAGACTTATCGGATTCCAAATCTATGGAGCATCCCGATGAACCCGATCTATGAAATCCGCGATCAAAAATAAAAATCTTGGTGCAAGAATCATGTTGATATTATTTTTTAAACTCGAGGTATAAAATGTTTTAATTTAATGCTATTTTATTTTGTTTTCTCGGCTTCTAGAGCCCATTTGTCGGAACGGCGAAACACATGTCTAAAATATTTGACCAGGAACCTCCAAAAAAATTGCCAACAAGATCCGTGAGGGACCGAGTGTGTCCTCCCCTTTTAGTTCTAACAATCAAGTTTACATTTTTAAATATTGTTGAGAGAAGCATCAGGCTATAATGTTGATTGTTCTGCTGTTTAAATATCTGTGTGTTTTAATAAATTGATAATAATTTTTCTATATTTTCATTTTTAACTTTTATGCTTACCATTACAAGTTCTATATGTTTTTTTCTTTCCCTAAATTTTTTTTTTTTTTTTTTTTTTTTTTTTTTTTTTTTTTTTTTTTTTTTTTTTTTTTTTTTTTTTTTTTTTTTTTTTTTTTTTTTTTTTTTTTTTTTTTTTTTTTTTTTTTTTGATTTCTTCATCCAAACTATCTTTTAGACGCTTTCGTTTCGGTATTCTTTCCAGGATATTAGTACTTTTAGGATATTGTTTTTATTTATTTATTTTTTTAAGCCTCTTATAAAGGGGGTACTCTTAATAAGGGGAAAACTAGTGGTTGAGCGTGAATTCCGGCCAAATGACCTCCTTTCACAACCGTAAGATCAGAAACAGTACTGTCTTCCCAGAATCCAAAAGTACAAAATCCAAGCCCTTCATGGGTTGTAAGTGGTATTTGTTTTATTTTTTACTTTGTGATAAACCACAAATTTAAGTTCTTACACATCTTATACAGCAAGAAACATCTCATCAAATACGGCACTATAATTTTGATGGACGAATTATCTAACCAACAAGGTGTCTAATGTTCAAACAAAGTCTTTCAAAAGATTGGTAGAACTGTTAAAGATTTTGGTGAGATATCTGTCTAGCAGGGGAGCCCAGAGAAATCTCTTTATTTACCGATCTTATAACTTACTCGATTACTTGAATTAATAAACCAATAACCTAACTAGAGTCTTGGCAACGCTTTCCATAGGTTAGGGATATTGATAAGATACCTGACGTTTTAGAAATGATGAAGTAATGATAAAATCCAACACTCAAACTGGAATACTTAAATATGGTTGTGAGAAACATTAGACGATAATATAATATACGATATTAACAATAGAAGAAGCTACATAAATGTAAACAACTACACTAGCTCTATCTCTTGGATTTATTAAGAATCTACTTAACGATTATATGAGTTAGTGAAGTGAGATATCTAATGCTCTAGCAAACGGGCATTAGGACATCATCGGTATTCGATTAACCGAATGTCCATCAGCTGTTATAAAAATATTAACTTTCTAAAGATTTATGTGTAAATGATTCTTTTTCCTCTCCAAATTTTAAATCCACAATTGTCATCCCGTGACAACCAGCAGATGAGACTATGGTATACAACCACATAACAACTGACATAAGGGTTGCTATGTCCGTCTCTGTGTGAATCCGGATCAGCATTAATCTAAATATAAGGATGCCAGTCAGGACTTAATCTCCTGACAAATGAAAAATAAGTATTTGAAATAATTAATTAATTTAATTGAGTCTTCTCCACAAGGTGATTATGGGGTTGATAAGTATATGTGTTAATTATAAATAAGAGTAAACAAAATATATTAATTAAATGAGTGGCATGCAAAAGGTAAATGAATGACGGTTAAACTAAAAAACAACATGTATTAAATTATAGGCTGACACAAAAAATTACCAACAGGAAATAAGAATCATTCTTAAGTTTAAACTTCTATGGTAACTTAACCTAGCTTATCTTAAGGGCGATGCTATGTTGTGGGTGGAAGTGACTGGTGGTAAGCCGGGAGCTCTTAAGCTCCGAAGACCTCAAGGAACCAGCTCCGGAGGAACAAGCCGGACCAAAGACAGACTGACTCAAGACTGCTCCATCTCCAAGACTGATCTCGAAAATATCTTTCCGGCCTTTTTTAAAGTATAGGCTCCGCCCCTTATACTTGGACACGCCCACCGACTTCCCAGTTTTATGAAATTTAGAAAAACTCAAACTACAGCGTTTACCACTAATATTACCCGGTAAGGGATAGGCAGGTAGAGAAATATGGTCCCTTCTTGCATGACCCAACAAAGGGCGCGGACACCCCGGACCAGAGTTGGG
Source organism: Euschistus heros (assembly GCA_003667255.2). NCBI lineage: Eukaryota > Metazoa > Arthropoda > Insecta > Hemiptera > Pentatomidae > Euschistus > Euschistus heros. The sequence goes on from RCWM02000748.1 coordinate 191,294, forward strand.
CAAAATTCAATTACATTGTAATCCGATTACAATTGCATTACATTATATTTCAAACAGATGTAATCGAAATACATCGGGTATGAATTACAGTATTCCCACAAAGTAATTCAATTGGGATTACAATGTAATTCATCAATGTAATTCAATTACGGATTACATAATTGGATTACAGATTTCGATTACTTGTAATTCAAGGCATGAATTATTTGAAAATTTAGTTCGATTACAATATTTCTTCCATTAAATAGGCAAATAAATATCGGAATATCAGTTTTCACCTCCACCATTTAAGTTTAAGATTTTTTCATTGTTAACGGTTTTGAACTATCGCCATCTTTTTCTTAGGGACAGGAGTGGGGGGCTAAATTTCTAAAATGAGAACGGCTGGTCCGATCTTAATGAAATTTGATAATTATGTTTCTTTTGTACTTGTTAGCGTATATTTGGGGTTTTAACAGTTTTACTAAATAGTGGGGGTGGGGGGGGGGGCTAAATTTCTAAAATGAGAACGGCTGGTCCGATCTTAATGAAATTTGATAATTATGTTTCTTTTGTACTTATTAGCGTATATTTGGGGTTTTAACAGTTTTACTAATTAGTGGGGGTGGGGGGGGGCTAAATTTCTAAATTGAGAACGGCTGGTCCGATCTTAATGAAATTTGATAATCATGTTTCTTTTGTACTTATTAGCGTATATTTGGGGTTTTAACAGTTTTACTAATTAGTAGGGGGGGGTGGGGGGGGCTGAATTTCTAAATTGAGAACGGCTGGTCCGATCTTAATGAAATTTGATACTTATGTTTCTTTCGTACTTATTAGCGTATATTTGGGGTTTTAACAGTTTTACTAATTAGTGGGGGGGGGGGGGGGGCTAAATTTCTAAATTGAGAACGGCTGGTCCGATCTTAATGAAATTTGATAATTATGTTTCTTTTGTACTTATTAGCGTATATTTGGGGTTTTAAGTGTTTTACTAATTAGGAGGGGTGGGGGGGGGGGGCTAAATTTCTAAATTGAGATCGGCTGGTCCGATCTTAATGAAATTTGATAATTATGTTTCTTTTGTACTTATTAGTGTATATTTGGGGGTTTTTAACTGTTTTGCTAATTAGGGGGGGGGGGGGGGGGGGGGGGGGGGTGGGGGGGGGGGGGGGGGGGGGGGGGGGGGGGGGGGGGGGGGGCTAAATTTCTAAATTGAGAACGGCTGGTCCGATCTTAATGAAATTTGATAATTATGTTTTCTTATGTACCTATTAGCGTATATTTGGGGTTTTAACAGTTTAACTAATTAGTGGGGGGGGGATATTTCTAAATTGAGATCGGCTGGTCCGATCTTAATGAAATTTGATAATTATGTTTCTTTTGTACTTATTAGCGTATATTTGGGGTTTTAACTGTTTTACTAATAAGGGGGGGGGAGTGGGGGGGGCCTAATTTTCTAAATTAAGAACGGCTGGTCCGATCTTAATGAAATTTGATAATTATGTTTTCTTTTGTACTTATTAGCGTATATTTGGGGTTTTAACTGTTTTACTAATTAGGGGGGGGGGGGGGGGGGGGGACTAAATTTCTAAATTGATAACGGCTGGTCCGTTCTTAATGAAATTTGATAATTATGTTTCTTTTGTACTTATTAGCGTATATTTGGGGTTTTAACTGTTTTACTAATTAGGGGGGGGGGTGGGGGGGGCTAAATTTCTAAAATGAGAACGGCTGGTCCGATCTTAATGAAATTTGATAATTATGTTTCTTTTGTACTTATTAGCGTATATTTGGGGTTTTAACAGTTTTACTAATTAGTGGGGGGGGGGGGGGGGGGGGCTAAATTTCTAAATTGAGAACGGCTGGTCCGATCTTAATGAAATTTGATAATCATGTTTCTTTTGTACTTATTAGCGTATATTTGGGGTTTTAACAGTTTTACTAATTAGTAGGGGGTGGGGGGGGGGCTGAATTTCTAAATTGAGAACGGCTGGTCCGATCTTAATGAAATTTGATAATTATGTTTCTTATGTACCTATTAGCGTATATTTGGGGTTTTAACAGTTTAACTAATTAGTGGGGGGGGGGGGTATATTTCTAAATTGAGATCGGCTGGTCCGATCTTAATGAAATTTGATAATTATGTTTCTTTTGTACTTATTAGCGTATATTTGGGGTTTCAACTGTTTTACTAATAAGGGGGGGGGGGGGGGGGGCCTAATTTTCTAAATTAAGAACGGCTGGTCCGATCTTAATGAAATTTGATAATTATGTTTCTTTTGTACTTATTAGCGTATATTTGGGGTTTTAACTGTTTTACTAATTAGGGGGGGGATGGGGGGGGGGCTAAATTTCTAAATTGATAACGGCTGGTCCGTTCTTAATGAAATTTGATAATTATGTTTCTTTTGTACTTATTAGCGTATATTTGGGGTTTTAACTGTTTTACTAATTAGGGGGGGGGTGGGGGGGGGGGGGGCTAAATTTCTAAAATGAGAACGGCTGGTCCGATCTTAATGAAATTTGATAATTATGTTTCTTTTGTACTTATTAGCGTATATTTGGGGTTTTAAGTGTTTTACTAATTAGGAGGGGTGGGGGGGGGGCTAAATTTCTAAATTGAGATCGGCTGGTCCGATCTTAATGAAATTTGATAATTATGTTTCTTTTGTACTTATTAGTGTATATTTGGGGTTTTAACTGTTTTGCTAATTAGGGGGGGGGGTGGGGGGGCTAAATTTCTAAATTGAGAACGGCTGGTCCGATCTTAATGAAATTTGATAATTATGTTTCTTATGTACCTATTAGCGTATATTTGGGGTTTTAACAGTTTAACTAATTAGTGGGGGGGGGATATTTCTAAATTGAGATCGGCTGGTCCGATCTTAATGAAATTTGATAATTATGTTTCTTTTGTACTTATTAGCGTATATTTGGGGTTTTAACTGTTTTACTAATAAGGGGGGGAGTGGGGGGGCCTAATTTTCTAAATTAAGAACGGCTGGTCCGATCTTAATGAAATTTGATAATTATGTTTCTTTTGTACTTATTAGCGTATATTTGGGGTTTTAACTGTTTTACTAATTAGGGGGGGATGGGGGGGGGGCTAAATTTCTAAATTGATAACGGCTGGTCCGTTCTTAATGAAATTTGATAATTATGTTTCTTTTGTACTTATTAGCGTATATTTGGGGTTTTAACTGTTTTACTAATTAGGGGGGGGGGGGGTATATTTCTAAATTGAAAACGGCTGGTCCGATGCTAATGAAATATGATAATTGTGTTTATTTCGGACTTATTAGCGTTTAACATTTTTAGTAATAAAAATATGTATACATATTTAAAATTGTAATGTGATTTCGTAATTTCTTTTACCATCTTTACTTTATTATTTATTATATCGTGAAAAGTATGGATTAAAGTTCTTTTTTAATATGTTATTAACACTCATTCTTAACTTTTATGATGTTATATAATGATCATTATTATTTCATTTAAATAAGTTCAACTTCAATATAAAGCATATTTGGTTCAGCAAAGAGCTATAAATTTAATTTCCTTCACTTTAAATGAAGGTATTTTAAAAACCCCAAATATACGCTAATAGGTACAAAAGAAACATAATTATCAAATTTCATTAAGATCGGACCAGGCGTTCTCAATTTAGAAATTTAGCCCCCCCCCCCCCCCCCCCCCCTAATTAGTAAAACAGTTAAAACCCCAAATATACGCTAATAAGTACAAAAGAAAACATAATTATCAAATTTCATTAAGATCGGACCAGCCGTTCTTAATTTAGAAATTTAGCCCCCCCCCCTACTCCCCCCCTTTATTAGTAAAACAGTTAAAACCCCAAATATACGCTAATAAGTACAAAAGAAACATAATTATCAAATTTCATTAAAATCGGACCAGCCGTTCTCAATTTAGAAATTTAGCCCCCCCCCCCCCCCACCCACCCCCCTAATTAGTAAAACAGTTAAAACCCCAAATATACGCTAATAAGTACAAAAGAAACATAATTATCAAATTTCATTAAGATCGGACCAGCCGTTCTCAATTTAGAAATTTAGCCCCCCCCCCCCCCCCCCCCCCCCCCCACCCCCCACACCCCCCCCCCTAATTAGTAAAACAGTTAAAACCCCAAATATATGCTAATAAGTACAAAAGAAACATAATTATCAAATTTCATTAAAATCGGACCAGCCGTTCTCAATTTAGAAATTTAGCCCCCCACCCCACCCCCCCTAATTAGTAAAACAGTTAAAACCCCAAATATACGCTAACAAGTACAAAAGAAACATAATTATCAAATTTCATTAAGATCGGACCAGCCGTTCTCAATTTAGAAATTTAGCCCCCCCCCCCCCCCCCCCCCTAATTAGTAAAACAGTTAAAACCCCAAATATACGCTAATAAGTACAAAAGAAACATAATTATCAAATTTCATTAAGATCGGACCAGCCGTTCTCAATTTAGAAATTTAGCCCCCCCCACTCCCCCCCCCCCTAATTAGTAAAACAGTTAAAACCCCAAATATACGCTAATAAGTACAAAAAAGAAACATAATTATCAAATTTCATTAAGATCGGACCAGCCGTTCTCAATTTAGAAATTTAGCCCCCCCCCCCCCCCACCCCCCCCTAATTAGTAAAACAGTTAAAACCCCAAATATACGCTAATAAGTACAAAAGAAACATAATTATCAAATTTCATTAAGATCGGACCAGCCGTTCTCAATTTAGAAATTTAGCCCCCCCACCCACTCCCCCCCTAATTAGTAAAACAGTTAAAACCCCAAATATACGCTAATAAGTACAAAAGAAACATAATTATCAAATTTCATTAAGATCGGACCAGCCGTTCTCAATTTAGAAATTTAGCCCCCCCCCCCCCCCACTCCCCCCCTAATTAGTAAAACAGTTAAAACCCCAAATATACGCTAATAAGTACAAAAGAAACATAATTATCAAATTTCATTAAGATCGGACCAGCCGTTCTCAATTTAAATTTAGCCCCCACTCCTCTCTCTAAGAAAAAGATGGCGATAGTTCAAAACTGTTAACAATAAGAGAAAACTTAAAACTTAAATGGTGGAGGTGAAAACTGATATTCCGATATTTATTTGCCTATTTAATGGAAGAAATATTGTAATCGAACTAAATTTTCAAATAATTCATGCCTTGAATTACAAGTAATCGAAATCTGTAATCCAATTATGTAATCCGTAATTGAATTACATTGATGAATTACATTGTAATCGTAATTCATGAAGTAATTGCATTATATCATGTAATGTAATCCCGGCCGGGATTACAATTACAGTGTAATCGTAATTCATAGAATATATTTCAATTACATTTTGCCCAACTCTGCCCCGGACCAACCGCGAGGGGCCACCCTTTTGGCAACACGCGAATCTCATGTCTGTCAAACTAAACCCTATAGGTTTGAGACATAGCAGGGTGGTTTAGCACCCAGCAGTGCATACTCCTAACACGACATTTAATTATTTTTAAGTGAATAGATCTCCCAACCAACTTCTTTTTAGCCTTCTTCGGGTAATCTCTTATGTTTCTCGTGGTCATTATTTGTATTAAATTGCTGATGTGTCCGTAGATTTCGTCATAAAATATTTTTTATGGAGTATGGAAGGGTATAAATGTTTAAAAAAAATAATTATAAATATATTAAAAAAAAAAATTGTTCTTTGATCTTATAACCACAAAAACTATTTTCTTTATAGCTATTCGAAATCAATATAAAATCTATTTCCCGTTCTCCACTTATGAAATCGTAAATTCTACCATAAAATATAAGGCGAATAATGAACTATAAAATTCAAAGGGTCTACAGAATTAATAGTTACCCTAAGCACGAAGTGGTAAATAAAAAACTAGAGAAATGCCAGTTGTAAAGAAATCATAAAAATCCTCAACATTATTAAACTATCTTCTGCATAAACAATTTTTATAAGTTTGACATAATTTGTTGTTCTTAACTTTCCTTAGTTTATTGAAGATTATTCAATTAATAAAAAAAAATAAACTATATAATCTATTACGTTGAACTATTTTATCATTTCCTTCTGAAATTATTTATTATTAGTAGATATTTACGTACATTTGTCATTTATTATTCATATATACCCGTTTGCAATATTTCATTATAATATTTATATTGCCTATTTTTCTCAAGTAGCAGATTTTCAATGAAAATATCAAATAATTTATTAAATAAAAGACTGAGTAATAAGGTCATCGAAGTATGTGTTAGTAGTAAAAAAAAAAAAAAATAAAATAAAATATATATATATATAACTTTCGTAGACTTCGTTTTATTAATTTTATACTGGTTTACTATCATTTCGTATAAATTACTATTGAAAACTGAACATTAGTCTCCCATAACTGAATATTTAAAATCGATGCATATGCAGTTCTGAGCAAAAGTGAATTTCCTGAACTCGATTGCCGTGTTGCCAGGTGCGTGAATTTGTCCCTATTTTAGGGAATTTTCGATCTTAGTGGGGAAAGGGGAAATCTAGAGAAGAATTGGAGATTTTTTAAGAATCAGTGTGAAAAATAAGTATTATAGGTGTTTATTTAATATCAAGTATTTTGTTTTAATTTTTGAGGTGACCACTGCAATTACATCGTCAAGAACTAATTTAAAAGTAGGTATCTAATTAAAAATTTTCTTATTTTTTTTTTTTACTGACATTTAATAAACTCCTTTTGCACTGTAATCGATACATACAACAAAAAGTGGTACGTGTTTTGTTATTCTTCTAAAATACTTTGTTATTCTACTAAAATAGAATAATACTAGAATAGAATGATTTGTTATTCTACTAGAATAATAATTAAATTCACGAAAATTTGAATAAATATGATTTATTACAGTTTTGCATTATATGGGAACTTATCTCAAGAATTTATTCGAAATCACATTTAACCTATACCCCATCGAATACAAGAGGTAATAAACGCAAGGAAGGGCGTATATAAACCTGGTAATACTATTAAATAATAATATATTTTATTCAATTAATATTTCTATTTTTTTTTTTTTTTTTAACTAGGCAAACCATAATTTTGCTAACATATTAATAGAAAAATGATATTTTTTTTAACAATAATAATTGAAACGAAGTAAAGTACCATGCGTAATATAGCTCTAATTTAGTTTACAGTTGAGAATATTTCCAAAACAAGAGTTGAAACGAGCGTAGGCAATCGGTAGTTGAATCATTTGAGTGGCGTTGGGATGAGGAAGTAACGCATCAAGGATTAGTTAAGTGATGTCCAGTCGCCCAGTGGCAAACGATTTCTAAGACAGAACTACGTTTGACACGATCAAAACATTTTGAGAGTGTTGAATATATATGTTTTCTTTTTAACTATACATCCAATATAACTTATAATTATTGATGTGCCAGTAATAGAGATAGGTATCTTAGGAAAAATATTGATTTTTCATAGGGTAAACTAGACTGTTATTGACACCGTTAAGGTAATAGAAAATAATTGAATCAACTTGAAATTTATTGAGACTATTTTTTAATTACCTTAATTTGTGCTGGATAAAAAAGTTTTGACTACAAATATTAGTGGAGAGAGTTTTCAATAAATTAAGAATAATTAGTTCAAATTACAGTTATTGACACCCTACCGACTTGTTGGAAACTTTAAGCAAGTTATCTTACAAAACAGAATTATAAGAATGTGATCAGGGCAATATAATCTTAACTCATATCCTGTTTTCTCTATATATTCCTCATTCAAAGCATTGTATTTACTCATAAAAGGAATAAACGTTTCCAGATTTTGCACAATCTTCATTGTTTACTAGTATTGTTAAATTATATGGAAATAAAATGAAGTTAACAGGCAGATCAATCATACAAGAAATAAAAGTTATTAAAAATCTAAAACATCTTTATTTAACTGATTGTGAGTATATAATTTTGATGTATCTATTTTACAATATCGATGAAGATATAGAATGTTCAGCTCAAAAAGATAAAAAAAATAAAATAAATTAATAAATTGTTACATTCACTAAAATCATCTGTTTCCACAGTGTAACATATTTGATATGTTAATATCAACAAAATGAAAAAAACAACAATGAATTAATAGTGAAATAAATGTATTTCCACCCTACAACAAAATCCTGACAGTGTCAACAGCTGGTCATTAGACGCAAGATTCAGTTATGGTCGGTCACCCATGTCAATAACTAAAAATAAGAAAAATAAAATTGTAAAAACTACTTCAGAATTATTATATCATAAAATGATATTGATTTGTAGAAGAAATTAATTCATTTTATGAAACAACAGTAATTCAGTTATTGACACGGGGTGTCAATAATACATTAATGCAAGAATTGATAACCAGTAATTGACTCCCTCATTAAAAAATTTTAAAATTGGTAATTTTAATTTTAAATATGCATTTAAATGTTTATTACTAAGTCATGATTATAATAATTGACTGATCTTAAATTATTTGGACAATTAAAAGAAAATTAACCATTATTCACTGAAGACGTTTCTTTAGGAAAGCAGAAGACCTCTTATAAATCACTGAATTAGTCGCCTTCTTTATTAAGGTTACATTAACTTTTTTTGTTTATATTTAGAAAATATTTTACCTCAGATGATTTCTATGATCCACAAGCAACGTTTCCCTAATTTTTTTGAAAACTAAACATTAGCAAAAAAGCTTATTTTTTCAATTATTACGGTGTCAATAACTGTCTGGTTTACCCTGTCTTATCGAATATTTTTCAAGCTCTGAATATCTATACAGTACATATCGGTGACCAAAAATATTGTAATATCGTGATTTTCGTTTTTTAATAAATATTCTAATCCCGTTAAATTATATCACTGTTTATTTTAGTTAATTTAGGCAACGACATCGGAAGTACTGCTCTGAAGGCAAAATTATTAATTGAACAGCTTCAACTTCGTGCAAAGTTATAAACCTAAAGTATAAAAATTTTCATATCAAAATTACAACTAAATGGGAATAACTTATTCAATAGAATCATTGGAAGTCCAGTTCCGCAAAGTTGGCAGAAATATGTAACCACTTTTGAATAAATTTATTTTTTTTTTAGTTTTAATTTTGTTTATTAGGTTTATGCCGACTCAAAGAAAAGATGAATCCCCATCATTTAATAAATAAATGAAATCAAACAATTTTTCAAATCTAAATTTATCACTCCTTAAAATTAAAATTCCTTAAAATGTAACTCAGTTACATTATAAGGAGAAAAAGGTAAACTATTAAGTATAAGAAAACAAGAAAATAAAGGGTTAACAGAAAAAAATGATAGAAATGAAAGAAATGATGATAGAAATTTTCTTTTCTTATTGTTACGCTAACAACATAAATTTCAACATGCATTTAGTGTTTATATATTTATATCTTGTTATTTCCAATTTTTTGTAATATTAATTCAATGAAACACTTCTTAAAATAAAATAAAAAAATTGTGAGAAAGTTTATCAGAAGTTAACAACCTAAATTTCAACATGATTTATGTGTTTTTATCTTGTAATATAAAAGTATTTTGGACAGGATCAGCGGTAAAGCAGTCCGTGGTTTATAATAACATAAAACAAACACCGGGAGCATTTAGATATAACGAAAGCACATTTTGAAATAATCTCCTGGAAAAGTATCTAGATAAACATCGAAATAAATCGAAAGAAGGGAAAAATCGATATAAAGGTATTTTGAGCGAGAGCAGGGGTGGAGTATAGGTTACCTGAATTTATTTCACAACTTAAATAGAAATACTATTATTTCAAATATAGAAAAAATCAAAAATAGTATTTTATGAATTAAACAGTAGGCAGTATGTGCATATATTTAGTCAGATATGAATATTAAGAAGTCAACAATTTACCTTCCACACATCGTCTGCTTGGAGGTAAAAGTCGTTGCTACATCAAATTATTAGTCGTTGATAATTTTTTTTTTTTTTTTTTTTTTTTTTTTTAGGAGAGCAACAAAAAGGGGAATATGCTCATTAAAAATTTCTCGGATAGTTAAATAGTGAATTTTCTCATTCTCTGATGTACATATATAGCACTTATATTCACTTGGTGACTTTCTATACTTATGGGAAATGATATTATCTACACACAAAGACTTTTTTTCGAATTTGAAAAAAAATTGCACTTAGTGATATTTACTTCCAAGGAGACAACATATTCATCAATGGATATTGGGAAAAGTAATTTTCTTAAAATTTGTTTATATAATTTACTCCATGTGGGATATATGATTCGTTCTGCTCTAGAAAATAAATATTCTATTGGCACAGAAGTGGAAACAGTAACAACATATTTTCCAGCCAACCTTTACACAATTGGAAAATATGCATTAAGAACTTTCCCTTGATTATACCGATTATATACGATTTTGCTACAACTTTTTAAATATGTATAGTTGTATGTTAATTTTTATAAAATAGAGAAAACGATATATCGCAAGGTACGTATCGAAAGAAAATCATCACTAATATACGATATATAAGTATCGAAAACAATCCCTAGTTGGTAAAAAAGTTTTTTGATTCTTCATACCAACAATACAGATACCAGAAAATCGATTTTTGATACCTCGGACTAATATATTTTTTAAAGATGATCTGTGGCAGAAATATAATGCATTTGAGATTTTGAATAATAAACGAGTAAATAGCAGATATCATTTAGAATCTATACGATTTAATATACAGGGTGAAATCCTCTTATTGTAAAAAAAATAAAAATAATAATAATAACATAAGATCCTCTGATCTATATTCACAGTTTTCCTTTATTGTCTATTGAACAATAATTTTTTCTTTGCTTTTTATTCCAATGAAGAGTTTATGTTTAAAATAAGCACTTCCATTAAGAGATTGCTATGATGTTTTATTTACACAAGTAACAGATTTGTATGCCAAATGAGAAAACGTTTTTCTGTTTTTAAAAGTATATTTATCCATAAAATTGAAACAGAATAATTACTTTTAACATATCATTCGAAAACTGCTTAAATTTACAAGTTTTTTTGAGATTTGACGTTTTATGGATAGTTTTTTGAAATATGGTGAGCGTTGAAGTAATATAAGACATTGTAACTTCCCTTAATAAGGTGAAGGTCATACTGTTATTTAGGTCACAAGTTTGTGAAATTCAAGGTTATATGTATATGTAGTCAAAATTTGAAAAATATTTAACCAAAATGGCATATATTACAGCTTTTATGGTAAAAAACGTGGTTTCCTAAAAAAAGTCTTTGATTTATCGTATATCTGCAACGGATTGGAATAGAAAGGAAAGATATGCGGCATTTTTCTACATTTTTGAACCAGTATCACTCAATTTTTTTTTACACTTTGAGGTACTCATAGTGTTTTCACTATTGTTTGTTTTTATATATTTGTTAAAAAATTTTAACCTTAAATTTAATTATAAAGTAGAAACGTCTAATATCTAAACTAAAATACTTAAATATATTGACTACTAACGACTGGTTGACAAAAACTTATCATCTAAATTTTAACTTCTAATTACAATTTAGATTCTAATCATAGTTAAACTCAAGCAGTTTCTTATTCTTGCACACGTCCCTAACAGATGTTCTAAAACGTAGTTCTTCAGTGAGTACTTGGTTTAACAAATAAAGATGTTTTTATCTTCAGCAATTGTTAATTCGTGTTTTATTATCAATAGCAGCAATAAGTATGATTTTTTTCTTCTAGAATCGAAAATTAAGTTCAAAATAGAAGGCAATATAACTTTACAAAGTGGACCTCCAAAGATTATATTATGAGATAAATACCATCCTCTGGTATAACGGGACTAACCTAACCACAGTTTAAGATTATTTACACATCTATACGATAATCTACAAACAGTACGATACCCGATTTTGGGTTTTGAGATACAATACGTTATCACATAAGCAATTTTAAGATGTTTTAACACCAGAGCGAATATTTCCAATCCTCCTGGAATGTTTTAGCCACAATTATTAGCTGAAAATAATTTCATTTACTAAATATCAGTGAAAATTTAGAAAAATAATTTTCTTATATATATATATATATATATATATATATATATATATATATATATATATATATATACGAGGTGTGATTACAAAGTTTCAGGACTTTTTATATACTAAAGGAATGCAATGTCTCACAGCGATGCGGTTGGCAGCATTGTATTGCCTGACTCAACAGGAACACAGCTGTGTTTGCAGATCAATCATAACATCACTGAAAGTAACATTAGCACAGTTTGTTTGAGGTTAGTTTTATAGAGTTTGGCTATTTTATGAAAATGAATGTGAAAGAAGAGCAACGTGTTTGTGTGAAGTTTTGTGCGAAACTGAACAAAACGTTTTCTGAAACCTTTTTGATGTTACAAGAGGCTTTTGGTGGAGAATGTCTAAGCCGATCATGCTGCCATCAGTGGTTCAAGAGGTTTAAAGAAAGCACGCCAAGTCAAATCAAATGTGAAGGTCATGCTTACGGTTTTCTTTGACTGTAAAGGTGTTGTCTACTATGAATTCCTTCCACAAGGTCAAACAATTAATCGTTTTGTTTATCTTGAAACCCTCAGAAAATTGCGTAATGCTGTGAGAAGAAAGAGACCTGAGCTTTGGCAAAGTGGTGATTGGGTCCTTCACCATGACAATGCTCCTGTTCACTCTGCATTAGTTATCCGTAACTTTTGTGTAAAAAACGCATTGAATGTCATTCCTCAGCTCCCCTACTCACCTGACCTGGCTCCAGCCGACTTTTTTCTTTTTCCGAAGCTTTAGAGACACCTGAAAGGATGAAGATTTCAAACAATTGATGAAATTAAAGAAAAAACAACGGAGCCGCTAAACACCTTTACAAAAGAAGAGTTTTCTGGGGCCTTTGATTAGTGGAAACACCGGTGGGAAAAGTGTGTAGCTTCCCAAGGGGAGTATTTCGAAGGAGACAAATTTGAACAACCTGTATGTTGTATACATAAATGTATAAAAATTCAGTCCTGGAACTTTTTGATCACACCTATATATATATATATATATATATATATATATATATATATATATATATATTTTTTTTTTATTTTTATTGGCGCGACAGACGCATGAAGCAGTCCTTGGCCTGCTCTACAGCCCTCCTCCAGTCGTCCCGATCAGCTGCTCGCCTTAAATATATTTTAGAAACTTTTAAGTCCTCGGAGACGCCATCGAACCATCTACTCTTCGGTCTTCCACGAGGTCTCACTCCATCCGGTCTATCACAGAACAATTTTCGGCATGTTCTGTTCTCACCCATCCGGTATACATGCCCCATCCATTTTAGCCATTGAACTCTTATGTATATCGTCAATGGTAAGTCACCATACAAATCGTATAGTTCCCGGTTTTTCCTTCGCCGCCACATACCGTTATCCTTTATCGGACCAAATATACGCCTCAGTACTTTCCTTTCGAAACAGTCCAGTTTTGTCGCTACTGATTTATTAATAGTCCATGTTTTGCAGGCATACGAGGCTACCGGTCGCACTAAAGTCTTGTACAGTCTTATCTTGGTTGCGAGGCTGGTGAGTCTACTCTTGATAATGCTTTGTATGGAGAAGAAGGCTCTGTTGGCTGATATTATCCGACTTTAATTTCTTCATTTTCATCGAGGTGTTCGTTAATCCAGGCGCCTAAATATTGGAAACTTGTGACGGTTTCGAGGGTGTAGCCTTCCATATAATAAAAATGCTGTGGACGAGCAAGTTTTTTTCTTCTAAATACTATTATTTTGGAATTATCCTCGTTTATATGCAATCCCATTCTTTTAGCTTCTCTGTTCATTTTGTGCAAAGCTTCCCTTAAGTATCGCATAGAGTGAGCTGCAATAACTACGTCATCCGCATACGCCAATATCTGAATGAGGCTGTTAAAAATTGTGCCTCTGGTGTCAAACCCCGCTCTTTTTACAGTATATATATATATATATATATATATATATATATATATATATATATATATATATATCTTAATCATTATTATTATTATTTTTTATAGTAAAATGATTACTGGTAACCAATTTTAATCATAATTAAACTTAATTAGTTGTAGTTAGTAGTTAGTAGTTATAACTGCGATGCATATTTCCTTATTCTTGCACACGTTCCTAACTGATGTTCTAAAACGTAGTTCTTCAGATACACGATTTTGGGTTTTGAGATACAATACGTTATCACATAAGCAATTTTAATATGTTTTAACACAAGGGCGAATATTTCTAATCCTCCCAGAATGTTTTAGCTACAATTATAATTATATTCTTCCGAAAATGATTAATATTTTAATAATCATATAACTTTCAAAATAATGTTGTTAATATCTTCCTTTTCAACTTTTTTTTCTTCCTTTATGAATTCCCACGACAAATTAGTCACATCACTGTCACATTTCTATGTATATATGCATGATGATAAATGGTTTTCAATACCAAAAATCTCAAACAATACTGATCAGTAACAGACCTGCAAGTACTTCCTTTGATAATCATATTTTACAAATATATTTTTTCTTTATTTGGTTGATCCAAACGAAATTCTTCCTCTCATCATATTAACCGGAGATTAATATGAGCTCTTGAAAGCGACTTAAGATTCTATAAATTTATTTATTATTAAATGGTAATAAATAATAAAAGAGTTAAATAATTTTTATGCCATTTCGGCCTGATATTGCTTTCCAGGTTTGCAGCGCCCGAATGTTAAAAACTAGAGAGACTCATTTGAGGTACGCATGGTGGTATTGAAGGAACAATACAATTAGGATTGATGAATTAATTGCCACTTCTATTGGGATTCATTTATAAAGAAATTAAAACCATTCAAACCAATCAGGTTCGACTTTATTAAAAAACCAAAACACATCCATAAAAACCATTAATACTGCCGCCTCTTTACTAGAAGAGTGTCCGTCCTAACTCAAAACATTGTACAAGTCAACCGCAATAATGTAATGTACTTCTTGAGTACTTTTTCTTCTTTAGTCGTATTTTCAACCTAAAAACAGATCGACAGTCGGTTAGAGTTGCTGACTTACTCGTTTTGAGTTAGGAAACTCTTTTTGTGAAGGAGCGATATATTCTTAACACCCTCATAGAACAAAGCTACCGCGAAGAACTACATTTTAATCCCATAGTGTTGTCCAATATCCACCAATGTCGGAAAGGAATAACGAGCATTAGGTTTAAATCTTGCATTAAAAATGTATAACATTGTCATTTCATTTCTCTTTACCTAAAGACAAAATAAACCCTTCCCAAGACAACGTTGTATATGAACTAAATTGTGATGTATATGAAGTGAATACAATGAAAAAAAAAAAGACAATTAGTAAATCAAAGTTTAAAAGAACCCACCTATTCATTTAAATGAGAATAACCATAATTTTAACAAAAACTCGTGGGTGAAACAAATGCAGCAGCTAGAAAATTGCCAACAATAAAATATTTATGAATTAGAACGGAAAAAATTAACCTCTCATAGGGAAAAATTTAAGGATCCGTTTCTAACTAACCCATTTGCTTTACGCATTTAGTCTTCTTTTGCTTCTAATATCTTGGAGAAGTCCGATTGCCTCGTTAGGTGAGTACCAATGTATCTGATGAACGCAAAATGGCGTTTATTCTGGGCTGCAAATTTTCGAGAGGCATGTAAAATTATTTTATTTTCATGTTCTTATGTTTATCGTTGTTTTGAAAATGAAATAATTGATGATAATCATAGTTTTTCCTTCTAGCATTTAAGAAATATATATATAGTTGTCAATGAAAGACAAAAATCAAGATTTCTTTAAATTTGAAGTAACTTGAAATCAAAAATAAAAGAGGGTGCCCATATTTACATTACACCCCCCCCCTCTCTCTCTCTCTCTCTCTCTCTCTCTCTATATATATATATATATATATATATATATATATATATATATATATATAATGTTTTTAGAGCTGATGATTTATACTTTTATACTAGTTTTTTAATAAAATGAATCCCAATAAAAGTTAAAGTTAAAAGTTTATCAATTCTAATTTAAGAGAGATCTCGTGGCAAGTTTCCATTTGGAACTAATTGGTAATTAGCTAATTGTTCGGGGAAAATTAGTAGTCCTTGTTTTATATAATTAGTGACTATTAGTGTTAAATATACATTTTGAGTTGGCGGAACCTAGTTTTTTAATCTCTTTCTGATTTGTTGTGATTCTTCTTCTTTTATTTTTATCTTCCAAATTGTGAATCGATCCTGTAGTTTCTTTAAACAATGTTGAATTTTCTGCGAGGATGGCTTGAAAGTGTTGACTGTTTCACGGCTGTAAATTATTTGTAGTGTTTTGTATCAAAAAGGATAAGTGTTAGATTTGAAATATAAGTCAACCAGCATACTATTATATTTTAATCTTCAACGACTTATTTTTCTTCTAGCCTTCAATTATATTGAGTCTTACTGCGAAAAAAAAAGTATTTTATTTCTTTTTAATGAAAACTTTAGCAACCCATTGCTTATAATATAATTTTTTTATTTGAATTGACAGATGAATTATATTATACTTTCCTTTTTTCAAAGGCACTAAGAAATAATCATGACAATCAATCCATTTTGAATGGACTGTAAATACAAGACCCGTAAATAAATAATCTGAAAGAAACATGAACAAAAAAAAAAATTCAGCTTGGGTGACAAACCATGATTTGAGTAGATCTCATTACTCATCATTTAATGGAGTGGGAAGCAATTGGAGACAAGTATGAGCACCCAATCAGAAGAGAAGCTGGCCATTACCGAAACTCCAAAATACATATTTACAATATATTTGGGAGCCATTAATGTTTTTTATCTGGGAGGAGGGTGATATGATATGTAATGTGAGATTGGAAATGATAGATTAGTTGATTTAATTATGTATAGTATTTTTAGATGTTAAATGGATCGGAAGGACTGTATGTGTTTGAGATTCTATTATTTTTTTTCTGTCCCCCGTAGTTCTATTTCATAGATTCAAGGAGATCTCAGAATGGTATATGAGAATATTTTTATCAATCAAGAGGCAAAATATCTAAATATTTATTATACTAAAATGTTTACGGTAATAAAGATCTCCAGCTTTTTAACTTCCTTTCAAATAAGTTTTATTGAAATTTGGAGCTCGTAAATAGTAAATTTATCGTTCACAGCTAGTTTCCTTGATAATAGTGCACCTTCACATGACTGAGGACAGTCAGATTAAAATATCTGAAATTGAGGACGCAGATACGTATACTCCAATGATTAAAAAAAATAAAATAAATCTATTTTGATCCTGTAAAGCAGATCCCTCGCTTTTATTGCATATCAAAGGAATTTTAGAATACTACGGTATAAAATTAGTTTCAGATAAAACATTTCCTTATTTTATATAAATATTTTCGGCTAGCTTCACTCTTCGTAACTTAATTTTATTTTTATTTTTATTTTTTTAAAATAAATATCTAGCTCTAGCACAGCAGTGATTTTTAATGTCGTTAAAATAGCACAGATTAGGTGTTTGAAGATCGTAAAAGCATAATTGGTCTTCCAATTTTTAATTTTAAAGTATGAGTTGGTGACCCAGATGGACAGAGACTATTAAAGAAACTCTTGCAAATAATGGACTGCATTAGCCATGATTACAACTAAAGGTTCATGAGTCGTGTGTTCAAACACGATATCACAAAGCAAAGGATCAAAATTTTGATTCAGTAATAATTTTTATTTGGCAGAAATAATTTTATTAATTTCATCCGTTCGGAATGAAAGATTTAGTAAAAATTTGGAACAGATGGGTTCAGTTGTTTTACCACTCTGAACTACATTACGGAATCGTCGATATCGGTCAATTTTCATACCTCACCGTGATCCTGACATACCATGACATACCACAAATCTTTTATAATAATTTAATTGAATATAAACAATGTTTATCAATTTTTAAGCTCTACATAACAATATACATTTGTAACCTCTCATTTATAATGGTGCTCACCAATCGTTCACCTATCGGTCGACTTTCGAATCTCATACATATCCTAATATTATCGCTATTTTAATATCCAATCAATAGAAAAATCATTAAATTTTATTATTGCTATGCCTTCCAGGAACTATCAAGGTGATGTGGTTAAAATTTGGTTCAGATTACTTCAGTGGTTTCCGCGGTTAGTGATCACAAACGAAAAATCGCTTGTCCGTTTATAAAATAGTATAGAGTATAGATTTAATTGCTGCAACTCTAAAAAGTCAGCTTTAATTGTTTAAATTCAAACTAATTGTTTTAATCTTTAAGGTACATGATATCCCAACAAACACCAGTTGGTTAAGATATAATTATAGAACGGGTCGTTAAGAAAACTGTGAATTTATGAGAAATGTAGCACTAGCATAAATGATTCTGTTTCCATAAATGCATTTGTAAGTGGATGCTAATCAAGGAAGCGGTATGCAAATGTCCAGGTCAGTTTGTTGGGGGTATCGTTTGCGTAGTTTATGCTTTAGTTCTTGCTTATTTCCACAAAGGTCACATCAAATATGTAGCTCCATACGTACCTCATATACTGTTAATTTACCAAGGCTGAGAAAATTTACAACTTCGACGAATTTCAGATCATTTTGCACCTACCCAAATCTCCAAACAATGTCTTGGTCATCGGCTTTAGTATTGTTTTTTTCAGATGCAGGATAATTTGAGATTTTTTGAAATAATCCCGGTCTTTCAGATAGGCTAACAAGAAGATACTAGGATTTTAGATCTGGAGATTGTGAAGACAATTTTATGTTACAGCTTCGAAAAATTAAACTTCCTTCATCTGTTGGGAAGTTGAATTGTGACCCTCGCAGTGTGAGGTGACACTCCATCTTGTCGGAACCATATGCCTGGTTATTCCTGAAGATGTAAGAAATATTCGATCATTAAACGACATTTTACGCATGCGACAGAGACTGTTTCAGAATTCATTAAAATATAGTAAAAATAAGCAAATTTGGACTACATGAGTTTCCTGCAATTGCAAATAAAATAGTAATCTATCAATAAATCAATAAAACTTTGATAATTATGGGTTGGATCAAAATAAGAGTTGAAACAAAGCCATATACAGTAGAGCGTTGATAATCCGAACTAATGTTCTTAAGAGTGATTCGGATAGTTGAAATTCGTTAAAAAAATATTATGCATAAACAGCACCTTACAACAGTTCAATTTTCGCATTTTTCAAAGTCCCGTTAGTGTTGATTTAGAAACCGCAAAATCGGTAGCTATTGTCTGGACTCGATTCACTTTTTTTTTATCCACGAAATAATTTCCATTTTGTCTTTAAATGAAAACAGCTCTCGTTTCCTTTTTGTAGGCATATATGACATGTAATTTTTAAAACAAAAAGTGATCAAAAAGATGTATAGCTGACAAAGAAATTTAAATTTAAAGTGAGATCTATTAACAACCAAATTATAAGAATATATTTACATATGTGAATATATATAAGATACTTAGAGAAACAAATAATGGTTTAGTTAAGTATAGAGTTCTGAGTAAACAAAAATGTAGGTATATTTTGAAGTTCATTCTTTGAAGTTTCTGTGAAATAAATTGAGCTTCTCTTATAGAAATTCCTGGAAAAAATAATTCTTTTTTTTTCAATTTATTTTATTTTTAAATAAAAATCATTTTAACTACACAAAAAGTAATTAGAAGATTAATTTAATTAATATTACATTAAAAAAAAATGTTCCATTATCGCATGTTCCGATAACTGACGTTCGGATAATCGACGCTCCACTGTATTTTTATAAAAAAAATATAACTTATTCTATCTTAAAATTATTGGTCAGACCATTACCATTCATCGCCTATTTAGTTAGAGAGGGTATAAATCTATAAAATACAAAACATTAATTATATTTACATACCAGACTCAAAAAACTTGAAACTGCGCGTAGTTTCTGACTAAACCAATATTTGCTAGACAAGCCTATAAAGCTCCGAAATTATTAAAAAAAGATTATTTACATGACAACAATTAGACCTATTTGGACATAAGGAGTTAAGAGCTTTGGGTCCCACTAAATCATCCAAATCCTCTCGTAACCAATCCTTACAGCCCAGAATCCTTCATAATATTCTTATTATACCATAAAGATCATAATGTTCCGTATGTTGTTAATTTAGGCAAAACCATATACCTATCCCTTGATAGCAAACTTCATAAACATTCAAATCCAAATCCAAAGCATCTGGAAAGAAGATGGTCGATAGACCTTCCTATGTAGAATTTTTATTAAAGTGATACTATGGAGTAGTTTCTTGCATGTTATTGACATGTCGTTTTAATCATGTTCCTCAAATTTGCTTGATGTAAATAATAGATGCAATAGTAAATATTTATAACTAATTAAAAATAAATTAAATAAAAATAATTATATTGAACGTTACTGAAACTTTCTTTTTTTTACATTCCTATTATGAACCAAATTTAGATCATGTACCGATAAGCAAAATAAAGCTATGCAAGTAAACGTATGTGATTTTATGATAATTATTGCAATATTACTTCCTAAAAAAATATTTATTTATCTAAAAAAACAAAATTGTATGATTAATTCAAACAACAAAAACTCTTGGTTGAAACTAAATGTTTCCATAAAAACTAATCATATTTACTACCATATTATGTAAACTATTATATATATGAGGTTTATTAGTATGATCCTTGTCTAAATATCGAGAACATAGATCGAGTATCAAGTAAACAAATAATATAGCTGGAGTAATTATTAACTTAAGCGCTAATTATTCGCGAAAATACTGCTAAGCGTCGTTTAATATCAAATATACTTTATTATTATTTCTGAAATTTGAAATGGGATGAGTAGACTTCTATTGTTTTCAAAGTTTATATTAACTTACTATACTGAGTCGTTGTTAATGCTCTATATTTTTCTAATAATATTTACTCAAATTGACTACAGATGCAACGATATCAGATCAAATGTAACGATAGAAACATGTTATTTTAGAGAAATTTTTTTAAGTTTAAGAAAAGTCCAAGATACAAGAAATATTACCAAGGTGATCGGGGAAGTATTTAGTAACGAACGGGCTATTTACCGATGGTTAGAAAACCTTTTGGCTGGTGACATACATAATTAAATAACTATCAGAAATAATTAATTTCCTCTTTTTTACCCAGAGGTGAACCAATCATTTCATTATGGTATTGCAGTGATATTGACATATTGCAATGCAAAAGCAAGCTCCATTCGTAAATCGTAGATGAACTTACCCTCTTATACGAAAACGCCTTACCTTATATTATAAGACAGACAGTGAAAAAACTAAATGAAATATTTTACAAAGTGCTTCCTCTCCTATCTTTCTCGCCAGTTTAATCTACTACAGATTTCCATCAGTTTAGAAATTTAGACAACTTCGATTAAATAATAATTTTGAAAATTATTCTCAGGTTAAAAACGCATTTTCAGAATTTATTTCTTTACAAAACTATTTCTTTTTTTCTATAACTGTAAAGTTGATAATAAAAAAACCTAAAAAATGAGGGTATATATTTTGAATTTTATTATTATTGAATTTATATAGTTGTTTCCTTTGAAAGTGGAAATTTCACATAAAACGACCTATTAGATAATGGGAATTCATTCCTAAGGGAAATTTATTTTTAAAGGAAAACAGTAATTTGTTCCTAGTATTTTTAAAATATAAAAAAAAAAAAAACTAAAAATTGTATATCAATAACGAAAAGGACCTTCAAAAAGATGGAAGACAAAAGCATAGGCTCGTCAGGAGTGGCTACGAATAGTGAAGGAGGCCAAGAGTCTTCAGGAGCTCAGAGTGTGAGCTTATACATATGTATATATATATATATATGTATATATATATATATATATATATATTAATTTTAAAATTATACAAACTTCGCACTCGATTTTGTAATGAATACTACATTAAATTAACGTAATAATTTAATGCAGTATCCATATGCACTACAGTATACAGAAATTTAATTTTTAAATAATAACCTAAAATTGCTTGGCAATAATCGATCAAATGACACAAAATGTATTATTATATTGTATTTATTTATTGGAATAAAAAATACTGGACTACAGTGGAATCAGATTGATAAAATCGATATTACAAGAAAAAAAGGCTCATCCTAATCTTTTTACATTAAAGCGGTTAAATATTAAATATTAATACCTTAGCAATAGTATGATTATTGTTAAAAACTAAACAAAACAAAAGATTTTAAGGATAAAATTAGAAATAGTTGTTAAAATTTCTATATTACCACATCCATTATTTTCACAAACATTTATTCTTTAATGCTCTTCGATCCTATACAATGCCACTCCTTGTGTTTATATATATATATATATATATATATATATATATATATATATATATATATATATATATATATATATATATATAATGTGTTTTAATTCAATGTCTAAATAAAACTGAATTAAGTTTCTGTTTAAAAAAATAAAATTTATATACATTATAAGAATCTTTGTAAAGAACTCATTTTTACAAATCTGTAATACAGTGCCTGTAAAAAAATGAAATATTTTTATTTTATTTTTAATTTTCTTTTTCTATTTTAGTTTAACAGACTTGGAAGATCTTTGGCCTGCTCCAACTCTGCTTATCTTGGGATGTCGCTTTAACTTTGTTGCATATAGTTCTCATTTGGTATCTTTGTCATACAATACCGAGGTCGTTACTGTTTTTAAGAATGATTTTCCAGGGCTTTGTAAAATTTATTAATAGGTTACTGATTACGTAATTGGATGATTTTTACAGGATAGAGTAATTACCTTATGTCCTACCTTTTTTTTTTTTTTTTGCTTTATGCCCAATCCCCAACCTGGAGGGCCAAGAGCTATGTCAGGCACAGGGATCACTCACCCTGTAACTCTCAGGGTGAGGACAGCGTACTACCTCCATGTGGAAATCGAACCCTCGCCGTATTAGCCTGAGTATCTGGACTCTGTGGTCTCATCTTCTATATATATATATATATATATATATATATATATATATATATATATATATATATATATATATATATATATATATATATCCTTAGGGCGGCAATCAGTTTTAATAATTATTAAGTATATACTATAAAAAAAAAAAAAATTATTACAAAATAACTCAATGCATAACTGATTTAAATTCTTATTTTACGATTTGCCCCATGATCGCTCTAGTATATTAGTATAGAAAACTAGTTACAAGTTCTAAAATATTAATATTTAAACAACCCAAATTACTTAATGACTTATTAATTAATTAATTATCTTCTAAGATAATTCAAGTAAATTTTACTAATTTAAACCATCCAAGCACTATTAAAAAAAATAGTTACAATTACGCAAAGATGGATTCAGTAGTTTTACCATTTTAAACTCTATTGCGGAATAGCGCCAGGCACATATCGGTCGATTTTCAAGCTTCATAATTTTCTACACATCACTTTTAATTAACAAATAATTAGAAAATCGGTAGATTTTATTATTGCTAAACCTTTCTGAAACTATAAAGATGATGTGGTTAAAATTTAGTACACATGATTGGTTCTTTTTTTTTCGCGGTTAATGTCCACAAACGAAAAATGGCGTGTCCTTTTTGACAATAGTATACATAAATATTCTTTATAGTTGTATAAATTTTATACTTTTTAGCTAAAAAAATAAAAAAATGGGTGAAATTGTTTGCATGTTAGTTTATTATGAAATATACTGTACAATTTTTTTAAACTAATGTGTTTAGTTAAACCTAGGAAGGAATAGACAGAAATGTTAAAGTTAGGTAGTCGTTAAAGTAAAAGTAGGGTTAAAGTACGTGGATTATGTTAGGTCAGATCTGCAGCATTTAAATTCTGAAGGGTTTCTATGGGACTATAAGCAATAGTTCAATTAATAATACTATTCTTTGTTGTGCCACAATGTTCATAAATTCCTTTGGCATTGAGTTCAGCTTAAGCCGGCTAATCTAATTTTCACAAATTCAAAGGGAATAGGACCCGCTCTGTTCTCAAGCTAGTGCTTATTGGGAATGGGCATTTACGCTATCACCACCATTGAGCTCGCATAAAACCCAAGATAATTAACAATGGCAAACCAAATACCGGACCCCTGCAGTCGTTGAGATAAGTGGAATGAACAGCTGGACCGGAACACAATATCGGTGGCATCCGATTCACCCGGATAGTGTTAGCCGCAATTATCTGCACCGTTGCTGGAATCGCTAAATCTAATAGACAGCTCTGATGAGAACACCGACACATTAGTTGAATGTGGTGAAGAGATCTATCACGGTCGTTTGCCATTCTGTCTATTCAGGGTTTATCGGATTTGCCGCTTAAGCATCAGTTGGACGTGCAAGGGATTCGAAAAGAACGTGAAATGCGTTCCTCTATTCTTTTTCTGTCAAAAACTACTAAAAGCATTAATTTTTATTGCATAACTAGCATCCCCCCGTTGTGGCTTCTCATAAGTAAAGAACATTGATAATTTCTACTAATAATTGTAATTTCACTTGTTTGTTGATAAGAAAAATTCCTGTACTGTAGCTAACAGTTGATAAGCATTATTTCCTCTATGATATTTACACTAGTAGCAGTAATGTTTAGCCCGGTGTTTTATAATTGTGTAAAAGCATAATTAGACATCCAGTCTTTAATTTTAATTTATGCAAATCCAGATGGACAGAGAGTATTAAGAAACTCCTGCTGATTATGCACTACATTATCAGTTCTTACAACAAGAGGTCTATTAATTGAGGTACGCATGATGGTATAGAAGAATCAATACAATTAGGATTGATGAATTAATTGCCATTTATATTGGGATTATTTTATTAGAAAACTAGTTTCGAAAGCTAAACATCCATCTTCACTTCTAAAACATACAAAATTTTTCAACACGTCAGTACTATGTTACATAGATTATATTCACTACAGTTTTTTAAAAATGTAAGACAAGAAATCAAAAATCATTTAAACAAAAATCAAGATCGGTTTTAAACGTACGCATGATGTAGTGTTTTTCACTTAGATGAATCGCGAAACTGTAGTTTTGGGTCTTATTAGTGTATGCTCTATCCATCTAAATAAAAATAACCACAAATTTAATAAGGACTCGGGAGTAAAAATACTACATGAAGTAGCCTAAAATTAAACATTTGTGAATCATTAGAAATAATAAAATCGTTTAAAACCGATCTTGATTTTTGTTTAAATGATAAGGTTTTAATTTTTTTTCCTTTAGGAACGGAAAAATCATAAGGGAAATCCCATTGTAAATTACAAAAATTTAACCTACCTGCCCCCTTCCACTTCCCACGAATTCAGTGAGGAATACATTTTTATTTCAGTTATCTCTTAGGCCTCCTAAGGTGAGTGAGTATTGATGTTTGATTTCTTGTCTTACATTTTTAAAAAACTTTAGTGAATATAATCTATGTAACATAGGTACTGACTTGTTGAAAAATTTTGTATGTTTTAGAACTGAAGATGAATGTTTAGCATTCGAAACTAGTTTTCTAATAAAATAATCCCAATATAAATGGCAATTAATTCATCAATCCTAATTGAAAAGGTCTCTGAATCATATTTTCACAAACAAAAAGGAAAGGATCGACATTTTGATTTGGCAACACGATAGAAATAATGAATTGTTCCACCTGGTTGGATTTTAATTTCTAACTTTAAAAGTGAATGACAGTGAGTCAAACCTTGTTTCTGCCATTCAACATTATACATTTTAATTTTTTCTACAAACAATTTTATTACTGCTGAAACTTCCTAAAACTATGAAAATGAAGTAGCTAAAATTTGGTACTGATGGGTTAGTAGTTTTACCATTGTAAGCTCTATTGCAGAATGTTGCTAACCACATAGCGGTCGATTTTTAAACTTCATTGAGAAACACATAATTCACTATAAACTTCAATATTTTTTAAATATATTAATTGAATATAAGTAAATTACATAAATCACCCTTCCATATCCTTCCGTATTCGCTAGTCAATCTGTCAAAATTGGTGTTATTTATTAATGGGAGAAGAATAGCCATTCTTAACACCACAATCCATATGATTTCCCAAATACTATAGTTTAATAAATTATCAGGTTTATTTGGTAAATATTATACTATTAACAATTTATTTATTGCTGGGAGTTATTTATTTACGTAATTTAGTTCTTAATTTCATTAATTTCAATATGAATATAAAATCTAAAATTAATTGAGATATAAGAATACACAATAATTTTCCTTATCTTACTTTTCTCCTTTCGGCTCAGACTATTATTACTCCTTAAATTTTACCACAACAGAATCGAAATAACTTAATTTTCTATGCTACAGAGAAGAGAATAATTTAAAATGATCTCTTTTTTTTTTGTTGAAGAGTTGGATTTCCTTTTATAAATTCTCATTATGAAAACAAGTCAGTTACAAACACTTCCATCAACTTTTCTCGTTCCTTCTATTAACTAAGTGCCTTTTGTATAATTTAATTCATAATTTAAAACAGAATTGATTTAAGTTTACCAAGAATCACATTTCCCATTTTATTTTTAATGTTCATCTCAATGTTTAGAATACTATTATAATGTTTACCATTGTGGTTTAATTTTTTTAACTGAATGTCTTCCATCAGCCGTTAATAATAATTAACGATAATAAATGTACTTAATAATTTAAGGTAATTAATCATTAATTATTTAAAACTTACGTAAAATGAGTATGTCAAGTTAAGAGATGTCTATCTAATTGTTTTGCCTCAAGATATACGAGGGAGTAATAATTGCAACACTAGCAACTAACATTGTCAGTTGTGGGGATTTTCTCCAATTTCTGGAAAATTTCAGGTCTTGGTCAGGAAAAAGGGAAACATAAAGAATAAGAGAATTTTTAAAAATCAGTGTAAAGAAATGACTAAAATTAATAAGTTATTTTTAATTTTAATTAAAATTATCTCCATTTTATTCATAGAAATAAATATCACCACCCGCGCCAGCATTCGATATTCGATCGGTTATAAATATTGATGGTTTCATCATTCGATGTCTCAGAGAGCGATTGGCCGATAGCTAACTGAGGTAGCGTTAACTGTCGTAACATTTTAGCTTATTTTAAGGAATAATGATAGATGTCTTACATTTATAAAGTAATAATTACACTCTACAGAACATTTCTTGTTGTTCTATCAAAATTAGATCAACGACACATAATATTGATCATAATAGTGGTATCAAAACTGACGAACCTTTATTATATTAATCGTAAACAAATATGTTATTTTTATGTTATTAAAAAAGCCATAAATATGTGGTGTGCGGTGAAGTTTGAAAATTGACCAATAGGTGGCGAGCTCCATTTAAGAGAGGTTACAAAGATAATGTGCTATACAGGGTGAGTATCTCTTATTGTAAAAAAAAAATGGGTTAAACTAGATCAAAAATGTAGCTAAATGCCGCAAATCTCACCTTTCTATTCCAATCCGTTGCAGATGTACGATAAATTAAAGACTTTTTTGAGGAAATCACGTTTTTCCCATAAAACTGTAATATCTCCACTTTGTCTAAATATTTTTCAAATTTTGGCCACATTTTCGGATTTAGCATTAAATTTCCTATAAGAACAGAGTACACGTAACCTTGAGTTTTATAAACTTGGTATCTTAAGAACAGCTTGATCTTCACCTTATTTGGGGAAGTCACAATGTCTTATTTACTTCAACGCTCACCGTTTTTTGTAAAAACTATCCACAAAACGTCAAATCTTACAAAAACTTGCAAATTTAATTAGCTTTCGAATGATATGTTAAACGTAATGATTTTGTTTCAATTTCATGGTGATATTCACTTTTGAAACCGAAAAAACATGGTGTTCTCATTTAGTATACAAATCAGGTACTTGGGTAAATTAAACATTATGACAATCCCTTAATGGAAATGTGCATTTTAAACATAAAAAACTCTTCATTGGAAATTAAAAAAAAGAAAAAAATTATTGTTTAATAGAAAATAAAGGAAAACTGTCAATAAAAGCGACACCAGATCAGAGGATTGTTGTTGTTGTTGTTGTTGTTTATTAGAGCTTTAAGGCGTAAAACCCCTAGGGTCATCAACGCCTGAAATTCATTTATTGTTTTTATCACGAAAAAAAAAAAAAAAAAAAAAAAAAAAAAAAAAAAAAAAAAAAAAAAAAAAAAAAAAAAAAAAAAAAAAAAAAAAAAAAAAAAAAAAAAAAAAAAAAAAAAAAAAAAAAAAAAAAAAAAAAAAAAAAAAAAAAAAAAAAAAAAAAAAAAAAAAAATTGTACATACATATAAATTCATTTCTACAATTTATTTAATAGTTTGTGGATTTTGAGAAAATTAAGTACGGATTTGACATTTGATTCGTCGTTGTTTAATAAAACTGAAATATCTGGTTGGAGTCCTAGTCTATTTAAACTGGAAATGTTAAATGGGCAGTCCTGTAAGATGTGACTGACTGTAAGAGTGTTATCGCAGTGTTGGCATTTCGGTTGTGGTTCTTTCCTTATCAGGTAGGAGTGAGTCAGCCTTGTATGTCTGATTCTAAGTCTGGTCAGTGCAACTTCTTCTCTGCGACTAGAGCGATCTGACGTGGTCCATGGTTTAACTGTTTTTTTAATAGTTTTTAATTTGCTCGGTGGAGTTTCATCCCACATGGACTGCCAGGCATCCGATATTTCTCTTTTCAGAGGAACAACTATTTCCCGGGGCGTTAAAATGGCAGTACCTCGGCCCGGGAGGATGAGCGCTTGCTTGGCGGCTCGGTCTGCGAGCTCATTCCCAACTATCCCCACGTGGCTCGGAATCCATATAAAGTACACCGACTTGCCTAAATCTTCCAACATAGAAAGGTATTGATGAATTTTTAGGACTACGGGATGATTCGAGTACATGTTTTTTATACCTTTTAAGGAACACAAAGAATCAGTTATTATGGTTATTGTGTTGGGAACAACGGACATGGCGTAATAAAGGGCTGAGGCTATTGCATGAAGCTCCGCTGTATATGTGCTACATAAATTATAAAGTTTCATTTTATGAGTTGAGCTGGGAGTAACGAAAGATGAAGCTGTAGACATATCGGATTTCGATCCATCTGTATAAATTTGGAAGGAATCAGGAATACTCTGCATGAGATTAGAAAATTTTATCTGGTATTCGGAAGGTGAAGTATGGCTTTTGGGTAGTCGAGAGAGAGAGAGAGCATTGTTTTAGGTGGTTTGTGGGTCCAAGGAGGACTTTGAATTTCTGTTTTGCTTATCGGAATATTTTTAAGGACTTCAGTAGCTGAATAAATTCTTTCTGCCAATGGGATGGTTGAATTTGGTATATTTCTAAAAGCGTTGGAAAACCTTGGATTGAAAATGTATTTGTAGGAGGGATGTCCAGTCTGAAAACGTAATTTTGATATATAGTTTACAGCTAATTTTTTTTTCTTCGAAATAGCAGAGGCATTATTCCTGCTTCCGAACACAAACTCAGGATAGGGCTCGTTCTAAATGCACCAGTCGCGATCCTTATGCCTGTATGATGTACAACATCCAGTTTGTTAAGGATGCGAGAACGGGCAGAGCCATATATGAAGCAACCATAATCTAATTTAGAGCATATTAATGCCCGATAGAGTTTCATCAGCGTGTGTCGGTCTGAACCCCAGGAGGTACTACTCAGATATCTTAGGATATTAATTCTTTTAGTGGTGTCTGTTTTTAGTTTGTTTATGTGCGGTTCCCAAGTCAGCCTTCGATCAAATATCATGCCCAAGAACCTGTGACTATTTCCGTATGGGATAGAAGAATTTCCTAGAAATAGTTCGGGAGGGAGAGGGGTGTTTCTTTTTCGACTGAAATGAAGGCATTTAGTTTTTTCAGGAGAAAATTGGAGACCGATGGAAATGGACCAGTTATTGATTCTACTTATGGCATCCTGAAGTTTATTTTGGATAATGGAAATGTTATCAGACCGGCATATGATGGATAGATCATCCGCGAACAACAGTGGCTTGACACCTCTTGGTAGGTTAAGAGCCAAGTCATTGATCGCTAAACAGAATAGCGTGGGACTGAGGACACAACCTTGTGGGACACCGTTATTCTGTTCGTGGTTCTCAGATAGTGTGGACCCTATCCTAACCCTAAAATGGCGATTTTTGAGAAATTGCTCAATGTAGCAGAGCATTTTTCCTCTTATCCCATTAGAAGATAGTTTGCGTAGAATAACAGTATGTTTTATGCTATCGAAAGCTTTGTGCATATCAAAGAAAACTGCTATTGTTTTTTGTGCATTTACGAAGGTATATTGAGTTTCCGCTTCTAGTGTAACTAAGTGATCTAGCGTGGCGTGACCTTTGCGGAATCCGGATTGAAAAGGTTGAATTAAGCTATTGTTTTCTATTATCCACATAAGTCTTTTGTTGATCATACGCTCCATAATTTTACTCAGGCAACTTGTGAGGAATATTGGGCGGTAACTGGTCGGTAAGCGTTTGTCTTTTCCACTTTTTAAAATTGGGACAACTACTGAGTTGCGCCAGGCATTCGGGAAAATTCCGGTGAGCCAGATATGATTATAATACTTGAGTAGCCATTCTCTTGTTCCTTCTGGAAGGTTTTTTATCATATCATAATGTACATTATCAGGTCCAGGAGTTGATCCTTTGACATTGTTTAAAGTATTTTTGAATTCCCATGTTGTGAATGGGAGGTTATAGTTTAGTTGTTCATCGTTAATTGAGTTATCGTCTTCTATACTTTCAGAGCCAGTTGTAGTTATTACGGTGCCATATATTCCAGAAAAAAAAGTGGCAAATGTATTAGAAACGGATTTGGGATTATCGTTTAACTGCCCATTTACTAGAATTGTATAACGAGGAGAAAGGGAAGATTTCGTAATTTTACGGATTTTATTCCAAACATCGGCTGATGTTGCAGACGCGTTTATGGAACTTATATATTTTTTCCAAGATTCGGTCTTACACATGTTAATTGTTTGTCTGCGTATAGCTCTTTGCCTTTTGTATTCGATAAGATTTTGAGAATTCATATGTTTTTTAAATTTTTTATAAGCTTTGCGTCGATCTTTAATCGCTTGTTTACAATCATTATTGAACTAAGGAACCAGCGGTCTTTTTGGTGTGCCCGAGGTGATTGGAATTGACGCGTTCGCTGCTCGTATGTTTGTGT
Organism: Euschistus heros; assembly: GCA_003667255.2. Lineage (NCBI taxonomy): Eukaryota > Metazoa > Arthropoda > Insecta > Hemiptera > Pentatomidae > Euschistus > Euschistus heros. The sequence continues at coordinate 222,625 of RCWM02000748.1, forward strand.
CCGTAATAATTTTACATCCTTCGTCAATAGACATATTGGACGGGGAAGTTGGAGGTGGTGAGGCTAAAGAAGTGAACAAGGCCCAATCGGCTTTATTAAGCACCCACCGCGGTTTTATTCGAACGGGATTCATGTTATTGAAACTGATCAATATAGGGTAGTGATCACTGCTATATAAATCGGGCATAACAGTCCATTCTATAGCATTAAATAATGTAGAATTACAGAGGGACAGGTCGAGGGCTGAGTATGTTCCGTAACTGGAGCTGAGGAAGGTAGGTTCTCCAGTATTTAGAAGCATTAAATTAGAGGAGTCTAAAAAATTTTCTATTATTTTTCCTCGCGTGTTAATTGTTTGGGAGCCCCATAAGGGATTATGGCCGTTAAGATCCCCGACAAAAAGAACTGGACGAGCCAATTGGTTGTAAATATCATTTAGCTGTTGTGCGTCTATCGAACGGTCTTGTGGAAGGTATAAGTTACAAACGGAAAAGGAATAATCTCTATGGATTCTGACTGCAACACATTGTAGGTGGGAGTTGATAGGGATTGATTCGGAATATATGGATTTGTGTACAGCTATTAAAACTCCGTGGTGACTATGATTTGGGTTCGGACTGTCTTTTCTGTATATTTCAAAATTTTTTAAAGAGAAATTGTCTGTTATTTTAAGATGTGTCTCTTGAAGGGCAATACAAAACGGGTCGGTGTCACGTATTAACATTTTTAAATCATTGAAGTGAGTTTTTAAGCCATTACAGTTCCATTGGAGTATTGCCATGTTTGAAGGATAAGAAAAGAAGAGAAAGAAAATTATAGAATGAATTAATTAATTAGACCCAAATATTTATGAATTAATTAGCTGAGGAATTTTTACTTTTATTTGTTGAATTTTCTTTTTTAACTTTTCCCTTTTTATATGTTACTTCGGTATATCCGTCTGGTAGATCTACCTCAATAGCCTCGACGCTGTCCTGGGTTTGAGTTTCTTCTGAGAATACTCGGGTATTAGAAGACGTTGAGGATATGCTGGGAGTCACGGAGGAAGAGGGGAGAGAGGAGGCAGGAAGGACTGAGGAGGTATAGGGGAGAGAGGAGGTAGGAAGGAGTGAGGATGTAGAGGGGAGAGAAGAGGTAGAGGAGAGAGAGGAGGTAGAGGAGAGAGAGGAGGTAGAAGGGAGTGAGGAAGTAGGAGGGAGTGAGAAAGTAGGAGGGAGGGGAGATGAGGAGTGGTGAGAGGTTGCCGCGGTAGCGGATCGAGTCACCACTGTTCTTTGAGTTTTTGGCCCACTAGAAGGGCTCGAAGGAGAGAAGGAGTGATCAGGAACTATGTTTCTTGGTTGATTTATTGACGCTTCAAATTTGAAAAATGAATCCGTCTGAACATTTCCTATTTCCTGTGTTTTACGAGATTTAGTTATTTCAGAAAAAGATCTATTTAAATTTTGAGGATTTTCTAATTTATATATTTTTTTAGCTTCATTATACGAAACTTTCTTAGTAAACTGAATACTTTTAATTTCTTTAATTATTTTATAAATAGGACATGATCGATCTAAGCTGTTGTGTTCACCACCGCAGTTGATGCATTTTGGTTCTTTAGTGCATTTGCCATCAGTGTGTTTTTCCTCACCACATTGAGAGCAGATGGTCTTAGTGCTTGTACATTTTAATGTATGATGAGAAAAACTGAGACACCTAAAGCATCTTAACGAATTCGGGGTATATTTTTGAACTGGAATGTTTTGGTAGCCTATTTTGAGAATTTCTGGAGGAAAAGGTGTAGGAAAAGTTACTATGTAGGAATGTGAAAGTTTTTCGATTCCGTTTATTTTAATTTTTATTCTTTGTATGTCATTTATTTTTCCATCTAGTTCGGTTATTATTTCATTTTTTTCTAGGAATTGTAGATCATAACATCTTATAACCCCTTTACTGGAATTTAAAGTAGCGTGAGGTTTCACGGATACGTTAAATCTATCAGCAAATTTCGTGACTTCTAACAGTTTTAGTGATTGGTTGTTATTTTTCGTTTCAATAAGCAGATTTCCATCTCGTAATTTTTTAATGTTTTTTACCTCGCCTGTCAGGTTAGTGATAAATTTATATATTAGAAATGGAGATATCGTTTGAAATCCCTCATCGCCCTCTCTAATCATTATTAAATAAGTAGGAGTGTTTATTACAGCCTCTTTAAATTGTGACGGATCTGGTGGCGTTTTTATTCTACCCCTTTTTCTACGTTTATGTGAGCTAAGGAGTGGCTCATCCATTTTAACCTATTACTTATATATAATAGAATATATAGAAGAAAATAAAAAAAATAAAAGATTAATGTATTGACAAAAGGAAATAAAATATATTGACGTAAGTAAAAAATAAATCAAAAAATATAGATTAAAAGAATATAGTAAAAATAAACTAGAAATATTCTTAGCTGGTGCAGAAGGTAGCTCTTTAACCCCTGGGAACAGTAAACACGCCCTGTCTCCGTGAGGTCTCGTAGCTAACTTGGAATCTTGTACACAGTTTTATTTACAGAAAAAAAAGAAAAATCCAATAATATTCACAAATTTACACTAAATATAACCTAACTTAGGTACGCACTATGTCCAGATCAGAGGATCTTATGTTATTACATTTATTTATTTATTATTATTATTAAGGATTTACTTTGTTACTTTTTCAATGTAAGGTTTAAAACTCAATGATAATGAACATAGACCTTAATTTTGCTATATGCTTCTGAATGCAGCTGATATTAAAGAATACCACTTTTTGCGGTGAATTTATGGCTAGATGAGTCTCATTTTTACAGGGGAAGGCATTTCTACCATTCTATGTGGAGTATTGTTGGTATATTCATATTTGTATTGCTATCGAATAATGTGGAGGAGCTCCATGGTGTTGGAAAATCATATTTTGCCAAACTTCAGGTGGAATATCGTGATGTAGTTGGGGTAGGATATTTTGTAACAAATCTTAGTAATTTCATCATTCCATGAGAACACCATGGTTTTTCGGTTTCAAAAGTGAATATCTCCATGAAATTGAAACAAAATCATAACGTTTAACATGTCATTTGAAAGCTGATTAAATTTGCAAGTTTTTGTGAGATTTGACGTTTTGTGGATAGTTTTAACAAAAAACGGTGAGCGTTGAAATAAATAAGACATTGTGTCTTCCCCAAATAAGGTGAAGATCAAGCTGTTCTTTAGATACCAAGTTTGTAAAATTCAAGGTTACGTGTACTCTGTTCTTATAGGAAATTCAATGCTAAATCCGAAAATGCGGCCAACATTTGAAAAATATTTATTTATTTGATTACTGTTTTAGGTGCCGTGTACAACAACTCGGGCTAGAGGCACCATTACATAACATTTGTCATTAGACTTCTAGATTAGTCGATACAAGTTGTTTTCTTTGAGTACGGTAAACACTTTTTTTAAGTTTTTCGGGTTTTAGAGCCTCGCAGTATCTTTGAAGATGCAACGAAGTCCTGTAAGATAAAAGCTGTGTGCAATCCTTGATAATGTGCTCCGTTGTAAGGAGGCAGTTACAGGTGCTGCATTCTGGTGGAGGATTGCCTTCAATTAGATGGCGATGTGTCAACTTACTATGCCCAATTCTGAGTCTCGTTATTATTGTTTGTTCTCTTCTGTTTAATGGGAGAGGTGTTGACGGAAGAAAACTTTGATAAATCCTTTTTAGTTTTAGGTATCAGGTGTTTTTGCCCTGATGTTAATCCATGCTTCTCTATAGTCGTACAGAGTGACATTGATATTTGGAAAAGGGAACATGGCCCTTGCTTCCTTTGCACTTATGTCCACCAATTCATTCCCTTCTATATTGGTGTGACTAGGGACCCAAAGAAATGTAATGTTTTTATTCGTCATTAGTGCTGATTTCATAATTTTCATGACGATAGGATTGTCAGTTAAATGAAATTTTTGGATTGCCTGAAGGGCGGAGAATGAGCCACTGCAGATTAGGAATTGCCTGCTGTCCACATTTTCAATTAAATTCACACACAGGTATATTGAAAATAGTTCGGCGGAAAAAATGTTTAGAAGACAGTATCGGAGGGTTTCTGAAGGAAGGATAACTGAGCATCCAACACTCTCCTTGTCTTTTGAGCCATCCGTGTAAAGGCAAACATAATCAATGTAACGTTTAGATAGTAAATTTAAAAAACTTTGCCTTAGGGCCTCAGGAGGACTGTTTATTTTCTTAATCCGGTTTAAGGAAAAATCAAATGATATTTTATGAGTTGTCCACGGTGGTAGTGGGTTTGGAGATGACATATAAAACGGTGGGAAAGAAAATGAGTCGGATAATGGAGGGTAGATAGAGAGACGAGATGGTAATTTTTAACGCGAAAATTCGGAGGACTCTGTACTAGCTTTCATACGACCTACTATTCTTAAAAAAAGATAGTGTCTACGTAGTTCAAGAGGCCACTCATCTGCCTCCCAGAGTAAACTATTAATAGGACTGGTAATAAACGCTCCAGTCACCCTGGGAATAATTGAATGGTGTACTGGATCTAATCTTTGTAAAATCCTTTTAGAAGCATCTCCGTAAATTTCGCAACCGTAATCGATGACAGGTCCAATCAAGCACCTATAAACCCTCAATAAGGACGTTCTGTCACAGCCATAGGTTGAGGAAGAGAGTATTTTCATTACATTAGATATTTTGGATATCTTTGATATTAGCTCGTCAATATGGATTTTCCATGATAACCTTGAATCAAAGATTACCCCTAAATATTTGATAAAATTAGGTCTATTTAGGATGTGATTCCCAAGATATACAGTGAAAGGTTGCGTGCATTTTCGAATTCTGCAAAAGTGAACTGCAGAAGATTTGGAAGGGCTGAAGTTAAACCCGTGACATGTGGCCCATTTTTCTAGATTCTTGAGGGTTTCCTGTATTACCAATTGGCCAAGGTTAATATCGGTGGAGCTAAAATAAATTAAAACGTCATCAGCGTATAATGAGATTCTAACGGGATTCGGAACAAATTTTTTTATGCCATTAGTTGCGATGTTAAATAATGTGAGGCTTAATACTGATCCTTGAGGCACCCCATTATATAAGTCAAATTCCTCGGAAAAAAAACTGAGCCTGAGCGTACTATAAATTTACGATTTGAGAGAAAATTTTGAATGAAGTACAAAATGTTCCCAGACAAACCCCATGACTGTAAGGTGTCTATAATTTTGGATCTCCAACATGAATCAAAAGCATTTTTTAAGTCCAGAAACACAGCGAAAACATGTTGATTTTTATTAAAAGACGATTTTAAATATGAGATAAATTTGAAAAGGAGATGCGTTGTTGATTTATATTTGCTAAATCCATATTGTTCGTCGTCTAATAATTTACGGGATTCTAATTCCCATGAAAGGCGGCGATTGACCATTTTTTCGGTTAGCTAACACAGAACCGAAGTGAGAGAGATAGGTCTGTAACTCTCAACCAATCTTGGGTCTTTGTTGCATTTGAGTAATGGTACTACAGTTGCCGTAGACCATATTTTAGGGAAATCTCTGTTCATCCAAATATTGTTTAGGAGTTTTAGTAACAAGTTTATTTTCTATCGGGAGTAAATGCTTAATGAATTCCATGTGAACATGATCTGGACCTGGAGATTTGGAGCAGGAAAATCTTATACTGTATTTTAGTTCTTCCATCGTAAAGGGAAGATTGTATAACTCATTATCATGGTTTGAGTTAGGAGTACTCTGAATAACTTTAGGTTCCACATTATTTTTTGTGATACAGGAAAGATGTTCTCCAAAAGCATTGACAATGTCCTTGGGTTTCGTAAAAGTTTTATCGATGTAAATGATTGACCTCGGAATTTGGTTGACTTGCCTACCCTTGATAGCTCTTATTTTATTCCAAAAAGTTTCGTTGATACGGGTGAGGAAAAGGAGGAAAGGAATTTAGTCCAAGATTTTTTTTTTGCCTGATTGATTATCCATCGTGCTTCTGCTTTAGTTTTTTGGTAATTAATATGGTTAGTTAACGAAGGGTGAGATTTTAAAAGTTTTAGAGCTTTGTGTCTTTTTGTCAGTGCGGCGCGACACTCATGCGACCACCAAGGAACCTTCCTCAGATGTTTAGATGGCTTTGTTTTAGGAATTTCCTGTTCAGCAATTTCCACAATCTTCGATGTGAACGTTTCAATATTTTCACCGTGATAAGGGGAAATCATATAATTATTAAAAAAATCCGAACAAGCTTGCGAGTAATCCTCCTAGTTAGCTCTATCTATCATCCATTTCCCAGTAGTAGTTAAAAGAGATAGATCAATTTGCAGCGATATTAATAGGGGTAGGTGATCACTATCAGCGAGGTCACAGTGGAAATAAGACTGAGGGATGATGGGAAAAGAATGAGAGGCTTGACAAAGATCAATGGAAGTCCAAGTTTTGTGAGCTCTGCTATAGAAGGATGGCTCACAGGGACTGCACAACACGAGGGAAAATTCACCCATTAATGATTCTAAAATCTTTCCTCTTGCATCAGTTTTATGGTTAGGACCCCATGTTGGGCTGTGGGCGTTCATATCTCCCATTATAAGAAAAGGAGGTGGAAGTTCGAGTAGAAGATCCCAAATTGATTTATGAGTAATATTGTCTGACGGATGTAGGTAAACAGAACAGATAGTGAACTGTACTAAGAGTTGGACAACGGCTGCGACAGCTTCCAACTTAGAAGACAAATTAATTTCCTTATAACTAATACCTTTTTTAAAGGCGAGAGTAACTCCCCCACAAGCCTGTGTATTACGAGAAACAGATTTATAAATACAGTTAAAAGAAGATTTTAAAGCTGGCCATTTGTCTTTTAAGTGAGTTTCCTAAATCGAAACAATTGAGACATTATAACTAGAAATTAGTAATTGTAAATCATTATAGTGGCGGTATATAACATCACAGTTCCAATTTAAAATTAACATATGTAGATGTATTTACAAAAAAAAAAAAATAAACTAAAACAGTAGTTATGTAAGGTTAGTTCTATGTATTATCATTAGTATCAATGATGGAGGTGTTCTATATATAGTTTTGTAGCCCTTTTATTATTTTAGTAAATCTGCTTTTTAAACCTTTTGTGGGGAGAACAGAATACAAATCTGAGAACATATTTATGATGGAATCAAGATCCTTAGATAATTCTAGGGATGCTGATATTGGGTCTTTTGTAGTAATCACGTTATCTACTAATGAACATAGTTGAATATACGTAAGTTAATAGTTTTTCCCGGTGAATCAATTAGCTTTCTAATCGGAATTAAGGCATCAGCTACAGTTTGTTTATCCAGAGTAATTTGGGTGCTAGGCGTTTTTGTGTTACAAGCATTGGAATCCTGATTCTGAAAATCATTAATAGTCCCCTGGTTGTCTCCTTGTTCGGATCCCAACTCGCGACCACTGATTGATGGGTCATGGATGGAATCTAGTTTAATTATGTTTTTGTCAGTAATATTATAATGATCCTTGGGATCTATTGAATTAATTTTGAGGTTATTTTCTAATTGATCTGGGTTTTTAGTTGACATTGTTTTATTTACAATTGAAATTTTGGTTTTATTTGGGGTAATACGCTGACTACTATTAGAGGAAACTTTTTCATTTAGTGAAGGGAAATCAGCGAGTCCTGGTGGTTTAGTTTGTCTACTGTCTGTTCGTAGGGTGGGGCAAAGGGAGGTGAAGTGACCCTGTTTCTTACACCTAAAGCAAGCCCCAGTATCTTTGTAAAAAAAAATACGAAATGAGCCCTCGTCAGTTTTAATTACTAAGGATTCTGGAAGGAATTCAGCGCTATCTGGAGTGACATAAACTTGTCGCCTCCAGCTTAAAATGTGTGAAAAAATGGATCTTTCAACACCAACTGTTAGGAACTGAATTGGCGACACTGGTATCTTTATAGCCTCTTCTATTGCACTGTGGGGGATGCATGGATCTACGTTGGAAATTATGACTTTTTTCGAAGGATTGATCAGTCTTCTGATGGGAATAATATTTGCCCCTAATTTTAATGTAGCTTTAGTTTCTATTAATTGGTCAACCAGTGATTTTGCAGAAAGCTGTACGCATATGCGGTTGTTGCTAATTCTGGACGCAAACTTAATGTCTTTAGGATAAATGATTTCTGCTAGCTTTTCTAAGTATTCAACTAGTTTTATACCCTCTACACTGTTAAATACAATAGCCTGGTCTCTCTTGGGAAATTTATCTAATTTCTGAGCTGTAATTTTGGCAAACGTTTTACCTTCTATTTGATTTATTCCTGTTTTCTGAAATTCTTCGGTTTCAATAACAACATTGTCATCGATATTCTGGGATGCCATCTTTCTGGAGGGGATGTTCGCTACAGTTGTTAACGGCTGTAGTTCGCTACTTCAAAGAAGTAGGCAAGATGATGATTTTAAGGCATCACTGTGAATTCCCCGAAAATACTGTTGTTCACAATCTTGAAAATGTGCTGCAACTTGAAATTTGCACAAAAACACCCCAATGAAGGCTCCAAAAAGACTCTAAATAAATTTATAAATTTATTACACAGGTCTTCATATGTTTTCTTATATGTTTCGAAAAATATTTAGACAAAATAGAGATATTACAGTTTTCATGGGAAAAAACGTGATTTCCTCAAAGAGGTCTTTGATTTATCGTATATCTGCAACAGATTGGAATAGAAAGGTGAGATTTGCGGCATTTTGCTACATTTTTGATCTAGTTTAACCCATTTTTTTTTTTTTTTTTTACACTAAGAGATACTCACTCTGTATAGAGCTAGAAATTAATAAAAAAATTTACTTAAATTTAATTAAATTATTAAATATGTAAAACTAAAAAAATATTTAAATACGTGGTGCGGTATATAGATCCCAATGGACTTTGAAAATAGATATATGGTTAATATTCCGTGATATTGCTGATGGGCTGCAATAGTGACACCACTCAAAAAATAATTTTTTAAGATAAATGGGTTTTAAGTGTACATTGTTAAGAGAAATGCCTAGGAAATGCTAAAGTTTGCTTAAGCGCAAGAAGGTATAGCTTGAAGGTAATTTCGTTTAAGCAAACCAAAGCATTTCCTATGCATTTTCCATAGCAATGAAAATTTTAAACCCACTAATCTCAAAAATTAATTTTTTGAGTTGTGCCAATATTGCAGCCCATGAGCAATATAGCCCTCAATGGTAGAACTACTTAACTAACCCATCTGTACCAAACTAATCATATTCATAGTTCTAGGAGTGTTTAAAAATACTGTAATTTACGAGTACTATAATCATAATTGTAAAATGTCGAATGTCAAAAACGTGATTTGCCACACTGTTATATTACCTTATGTTTAGAAATTAGACCTAACCAGATGAAATGAATAAAAACATTTTTAGAAAAATAAAATTATTACCAATACAAAATGTTGATCTTTTTTATATTGTTTGTAAAAATTTTTATCGATAAACAAATAAACCTTTCATTATTAGTTAAAATTATCTTTGTTTTTTACTTATGAGAGCGGAATAACCCGCGACAGGGGATGCTAGTCAGTTATATTAAGATTCAGAACTAGATGATTATTTTTCTTATTGTTGTAAAAAAGAAAAAAATCTTTAAACTTCTTTTGACAACATCAAATAAATATTAGTTTGTTCGGTTACTCGGATATTTTATCACTAATGGACCGTCTGAAATTCAGCTCTAAAAAATTACAATCTCCCATGTATCATGAATCAAAAACTTGTTTGCTTAAAGCCTGTTGGAAAACGTGGTTAGATAAATCTTTCTAGTGGAAATATTTAGCGAGAGTGTGCTGAAGATAGTGTATGCCAGAGTTGGGCAAAATGTAATTGAAATATATTCTATGAATTACGATTACACTGTAATTGTAATCCCGGCCGGGATTACATTACATGATATAATGCAATTACTTCATGAATTACGATTACAATGTAATTCATCAATGTAATTCAATTACGGATTACATAATTGGATTACAGATTTCGATTACTTGTAATTCAAGGCATGAATTATTTGAAAATTTAGTTCGATTACAATATTTCTTCCATTAAATAGGCAAATAAATATCGGAATATCAGTTTTCACCTCCACCATTTAAGTTTTAAGTTTTCTCTTATTGTTAACGGTTTTGAACTATCGCCATCTTTTTCTTAGAGAGAGGAGTGGGGGCTAAATTTCTAAATTGAGAACGGCTGGTCCGATCTTAATGAAATTTGATAATTATGTTTCTTTTGTACTTATTAGCGTATATTTGGGGTTTTAACAGTTTTACTAATTAGGGGGGTGGGGGGGGGGCTAAATTTCTAAATTGAGAACGGCTGGTCCGATCTTAATGAAATTTGATAATTATGTTTCTTTTGTACTTATTAGCGTATATTTGGGGTTTTAACTGTTTTACTAATTAGGAGGGGGGGGGTGGGGGGGGGCTAAATTTCTAAATTGAGAACGGCTAGTCCGATCTTAATGAAATTTGATAATTATGTTTCTTTTGTACTTATTAGCGTATATTTTGGGTTTCAACTGTTTTACTAATTAGAGGGGGGGTGGGGGGGGGGATAAATTTCTAAATTGAGAACGGCTGGTACAGCAAAGAGCTATAAATTTAATTTCCTTCACTTTAAATATAGGTATTTTAAAACCCCCAAATATACGCTAATAAGTACAAAAGAAACATAATTATCAAATTTCATTAAGATCGGACCAGCCGTTCTCAATTTAGAAATTTAGCCCCCCCCCCCCACCCCCCCCCTCCTAATTAGTAAAACAGTTAAAACCCCAAATATACGCTAATAAGTACAAAAGAAACATAATTATCAAATTTCATTAAGATCGGACCAGCCGTTCTCAATTTAGATATAAACCCCCCACTCCTCTCTCTAAGAAAAAGATGGCGATAGTTCAAAACCGTTTACAATAAGAGAAAAGTTAAAACTTAAATGGCGGAGGTGAAAACTGATATTCCGATATTTATTTGCCTATTTAATGGAAGAAATATTGTAATCGAATTAAATATTTGAATAATTCATGCCTTGAATTACAAGTAATCGAAATCTGTAATCCAATTATGTAATCCGTAATCGAATTACATTGATGAATTACATTGTAATCCCAATTGAATTACTTTGTGGGAATACTGTAATTCATACCCGATGTATTTCGATTACATCTGTTTGGAATATAATGTAATGCAATTGTAATCGGATTACAATGTAATTGAATTTTGCCCAACTCTGGTGTATGCAACGTGGCTGTGTGGCCAATGCAGGGGCACTAAATCTGGCCAATAGTTTCCACAAGTGTCTCCAGCCAACAGCCGAACAACCTGTCGTCCATTATGTTCGATATTGCCGGCTTTTTTTTAAGATATTGCGTAAGCGAAAATATTCTATTTTGTTTACTGAAAATGAGAAACAACCCATCTATATATATTTTTTTTTTCTAAACTTTTATTATAGAAAGTACAAAAATTATTACAACGAAATATTAAATTATAAATGTATATGTAAAAATCTAATATTGAATCGTTGGGTCCAAATGGTTATGATACAACTTATTAGTATACAATACTATAATCACAATCTCAATTATTAACAAGCAATATTACAAAGATAGAAATACACATAAATAACAAATAAAGGAACATCTAGTGGTTGACAAGATAATAGGAACCTTGGGTGAGTTCATAAGGAAATACAATTTCATCCTTACTGCTCTAACATTTTATTTTGCGCACTCATTAGCCGGAGAGCCTTTTGTGCCGCTTCTAAATATGCGCTAGCCTGTTCTGGGCCGTATTTGGCGTTGAGCGCTGCATTGGCTGAAGTATTAATCCTCAATGCACTTTGCTGGCATTGATGCTGGAGAAATTGTCGTACACCGGCCATATTAATTCCTGTTTTGGGAGTTTTTGTGTTTGAAACTTTCCAGTGTTTTGGTTCGAGGATTTTCAATAGAGTCAATAATCTGGGCTACGGCAATAAAATTGGCGTAATCAACTGACTTGAAACATTGAAGTGATGGCAGGACGAGCTTTGTATACTCCATATCCATGGCTGAAAATCCTGCTTCGACAAGCGCAGTCTTGACCTTCTCTGTTTCCTCCAAGAAAGCAACGTATTGGGTTGAGAATCCTTCTATGAAGAGTAATGCTGCCGCCTTGGCTACAATAGTTTGCACTAACCCGTAGGTGGTCATCTCGGTCAAAGCTGTAAGGAATTTGAGTCGCTACCGCTGATATTGTATAATCATCTGCCGTAATCTTAGTTACATCAAAAACTATTCTTCTTATCTCCGACCTGATCACTGCTGATGCATTGACTAGATTCCCCCCTGCCTGGTAACTTAGGATTAGATTGCTGTCCAGTGTTTGCTGGATTGATGCTAGGAATGATGTATTTAGCAAATAAATTTGATTTTATTACCACTGTGCGCTCGCCAATCGTGTCAAAAAATTAATTAGATTTTTTGTATTATTTTTTCCGTAATCTGGGACACTAAAGGTTAAATATGGATACGTTTCAGAATTTTGTCAACCTAAATCGGTCATATTATAAAACCGATTCAAATTGCTCTCCTGTAAAGTTATGGAAATGCGAGATAGTGTTCGGTACCTCCAAGGTACAGAAATAGAAAAAGTAAATGTGGTTTCTTAATATGAAAAATTTCCTTAATTTTTTGACTGATTTCTCTTAACATTTTACATCATATTACCATTATTAGAGAGATTAAAAGTTTCGAATTTAAGAAGTTCGTATAACTGAGAATATTTTTTTTTTAATTCTTGCATACATTTGATTGATAAACAAAAATTATTTTTTTCATATATTGTCCAAAAGTGAACAATATCACATTGCGTATTAATTTAGATTTTTTCGTTTAATTTGACTATTAGATTTCTGCTAAACTTCTATAAAAAGAAGATTGAAAAAAAAAAATGGTTTTAAAAGCAGGACTTCAAAATCCTCTAAAGATGCCTCTTCAATTATTCAAGTCTCCTTTGACTTTATAAATTTTGTTTTGTTTTTTCGGACTTCATTAGCCGCCTCCACCAGCTTTCCCACCTGTGTCTTTCTATGTTTTTTACTCCTAAAAATTACATTTATAACAAAAGTGTTTATTTTTCTTTTTAATATTATTTTATTTATATCTATTTTTTATATTATATATTTATATGTGTACAAACGTACAAAAACGAATGAATCCAGTAAATCTGTAGGGTAATGATTATATAATTATACAATAAATCTATATTTATTTTAAACTGTTTTATCCATATCTGTTTAATCGTTAAGTAAAATTGAATAAAACACTAATGTTAAAAACTACATTTTAACTTTCACTTTCTGATATGTCGTCTAAAAATTTACCTTTTTTTTCTCCAGGCTATTTAACACACCGCTTCCCTAATGTTCGTTGAAAATATTTAAGTAGTTTAAAAGACCTAGAGGCACATAGAACTTTCTACAACTTATTTGACTTCAGAGGCTTAGAAAAAATGGAATAACTTTTCTAGATTAAATAAGTAAAGTAATTTTAATTTCTAGTAACGAAACGATCTAATTATCTTTAACACATTAAAATTATTTTATTATTTATAAATATGAGACTTTAATTCCATTACAATGATTATTAGTGGTAGTTAAAGTTATATATTTTAATCTTTGGTTTACGTAACTTTCGTTTCAACTAGCTCAACTATTATGTATGTTTTTCTCAAATTGATCTTTTTAAAAAATATTTTTTTAAATAAAAAAAATATTTTATATCGGTAATAATTACCGCGAAGGCGGTTGGTACGCCTATCCTGCTTTGAAGGTAATTTGAATTATCCACTTTTTCTCTACAATCACCGAAACATTATAGTTTCTCCCTTGACTTTAATTTAAGATACTATAACTTTTATGTTAGTTAATCAAACTGTACAGTAATAATACATAAATACAGGTGATAACATTTCTCTAATTTAATTAATGCATTTTTTAATTACATTTAATTATATATTTAACATAAATTTATATATATCCCCGATTCGGTGTGGATCTTGCATCATTATTTTAGCATTAAACAATATTTTATTATTCAATAATAAATCATCCCATAATTGAATAATCATTTTGAAACTACATCACAAAAACATGTAATTGTTAATTTAACTAGTACTAGGTATTTTATCGACATGGTGTATTGGATTATGACGTGTTACTTAAAAGAAAATGACGGAGAGGCAATATTTGACAGTGAAATGTGCTATTAATTTTTAACAGCCGTCTTGTACGTTGATAATTACTTATTTTTATCACAAATACAAATAAGTATTCATAGAAATGATTAAAAATATAATGGTTGTTTGGTCACCATTATTAATTATTATTGGAGTTATCTGAGGTACCTGTGAATAGTGTGTTAAGGTTAAAAAAAAAATCATATTTTAGGAAAACCCAATTTTTACTACAAATATTCACAAATGAATGCTTACCGTTATATTAGCCACATGACTACGTCCATTGGGCACAAAAAAAGTTAGGTTTCTGGTGATAAAAATAACCCAAAATTTTCAAGGACACTTAAAACGCAAAGTGCAATTAACAGACTATTTACAAGCGCCACTGATATAAGGTTATTCCATGGAATATAGGCGTTTATATATCCACAATATGGAGAAATTAATGCTTATTCCATATAGGATCGATTGTTTGTTTTTTTTTACTCACCTAGAAAAAACACATAAAAATAAATTACGTTTGAAAAATACAAATCTTTTAGAAAAATCTATTTCTTTGATGCATTCTTGCAGGGATACTGCATTTAAGTTTTGGTCCCCTCTTGCTTGGCAAGCACTTGCAGAAACAACAGAAATATGAAATCCTGCATTTTGTTTAATTTTTTTAATATTTTTAGTTTTTGGTCTTCTCGTATGAATCAATTTTCAACCCTATAGAATGTCTTGTTCACAACATCAGTAAGGCAAGGGTAAATAAATCGAGAACCTGGAGCTCTTCAGCTGAGAGACAATTAAACTCCTGGAGAAGTGTGCAATTCATTATTCATGGTCTCAGCATTTCCTCCTGTGGATTTCCGGATTCTCCAGAGACTGATTAAAATAATGTGCCATTACAATGAAATAAAAAAGAAACAACCAGAGTTCAAAACTGTTATTGAGTTTTTCAAAAAGTTGTGTAACTGTTTCAGATGAACATTTACTGTTGAAGTTTTAACATTGAAATAGTTCAGATTAAGAAATTAAATATCAAATAGTAAAAAATAATTTAATATAGTTAAAAAATATATATATTATTATTAAGATGCTGGTATCTGAAATATCTGAGGAATGTTTGTTATAATATGAAATATAATATTTAGAAAATTCCTAAAACTTTTAGGGTTTTCAAAATGCAATTAATATTATTTATGGTTATACTAAGATATAATAAAAAAAATATATATATTTTAGATTGAAATTGAATTTTTCTGCTTGCAAAAAATTTTGATTTTACATTCAAGTTGTCCTTTAATTTTCATATTGAATAAAAAAAGATAGGTATATAAACTACTCTAAACAAATCAAAACAAAATGTGATACTTAACCATTGTAACAATTTATCATATTATACACTTTATATGATATATAAGTACATTCCCCATAAATAAGTTTTTTTCTTTTTTTTCAAATCAAAACTATAGCGAAACTATTCTCTACAATTAAGAAAAAAAATTCGTGATCTGAATATTTTTAATTTTAATAAGACAATTCAAAGGCATATTGATTACTCTTTGCATCACTGAACGTAAAACTAGCTTGCCTGAACTATTATAAGGAAATAGTACAACTACGTAAGAAAGCATCAACGCCTGCATGCATAAGCCACTGATCGATTAATTTAAATATATAATAATAAACATTTATAACTAAGCAATGAATAAACAAAAGTTAGAATTGAAGCTTTTAGTGGATGAGGGGGTTATGCAAAAATGTTTTTTTATATATATATATATATATATATATATATATATATATATATATATATATATATATATATTTTCCTTTAGTATCCCCTTCATTTTCTCCAATTTCTCCAATCCCGTTTTCTAGTTGTTATAAAAAATTCAGGTTTTTCTACCTACCACTGCACATTCTTGTTACAACGAACTAGATTTTATTTTTAATAAGATTATAATAAAAAATAACCTAAGCCTTTATTCTTTAAACTCTTCAATTAAAGTAAGGCACAATAAATCGTAAAAATATTAACTTTAATTTTATACTGACATGTATAAAATTCCTCCCAAAGTTATTTTTCATTTCCTCGGCTGAAAATATCCCCGTTTAACATTCATAAGTATATATCCCCATATTTTTCAACCATGGCATTTGAAAGGTAATACTTATATTAACAACATTATTTAAATATTTATTACAGTTTTGCATTAACATTCCCAAAGATTTGATTAAAAATCACAAAAGATCTTATTAATTACAAATTTCATAGATTTAAAATTGTATTTTTTTAGTACTGCTTGTTTTATTTTTTTATTATTTTAATAATCGTTAAACTTTTTATATGGCCTGGTTAGAGTATATGAAGATATTAACTCCTAAATAATAATGAGACTTTTAGGCTAGAAAATGAAGTGGAATTTTCCGACTGTAATTGCTATATACAATGAATATAATTGCTAATGTTTGTTTTATATTTGCTGAAAATTTTGTTTAATATTATTAAATTATTATTTATTTAAAATTTTAAGGAACTTTTTTTTTCAATATATCAAATATATAACCATTAAATTACAAACAAAATGCATATTATATTACTCCAGACACTACTTTCCCTACAAAAAAAAAAAAAGAGAGAAAAAAAAAGATTGATTTAACAAACCTATTTATAGTTAAATTTATTGCTTAGCAGATTGCTTTTTTAGTTCATTAATGTTTTCATCAGCCTTTGATTTAAAAAAAAAAAATAGGATCACTAAGAAAAATTATTATTGTTTAAATATTATCATGTCTAAAAATTGTTTGTAAATCAGAGAATGTGTTCAGAGAATCACTATTGCTTTTTGAACTTCATTGTAACGGATTGTTATTTTCTCAAAATAAAATTGTATTTTTAATGCAAAAGTGTTAGTGAAACTTTTGTTTTTTTGTGTTTTTAAATTACTAGATTCAGAAGTGTAAGGAAGAATAGTTTAAATAATGATTTAACGTATTTAAATTTTTTAAAAATAAGTAGTCTCTGCATTCTTAAATTAAATTTTGTTCTTTCTTATCGTTGTCCGGAAATTAATGTAGGATTTTATCTTTGAGCCAAAAACCTAATATCGTTATTAAAGAGATTATTTATTTCTTTACCAAAACCAAAACCTGATACATTACTTTTACTCTACGTCGTAGTTTCGGCCCAAAAGTCCTAGTAAGATCCCACTAACCAAATCTGATATAGTGCGATATCTTGGTTTCATCTTACAAGGAGACGTTTTGACTTGTAACTCACAGATTTGAATGCCGATTTTTGTGTGGGTAGAAGGGACCTATAATAGTGCAAAACTAGAGTTATAGCCACCAATGAGCACTGATAGCCGAGAGTAAAAATAAAATATGATAATAACGTTTTATTTTTTTTTCTTAGCTCTCAGTCGATAGATCAATAATTCTTTTTAAACGTAAAATTGTAGTTTTGAATGCTATCTTTTTACCACAACAAAAAATTGATAAATAATATCTTTAATAATAAAAAAATCAGGTTTTGGTTTAAATATGAAATCCTGTATTAATTTTTGGACAACGGGTTTTGGTGGTATAAGAGACTACAAGTTCTCGTGGAAAAATATTTCTCTATCTTGGTTGAATTATGATATCACACTGTATCATATCTGGATGATGGGATCTTATTTAATAGGACTTTTGGGCAAAAATTTCGACGTAGAGTAAAAGTAATGGATCTGGTTTTAGTTGTGGTAAATAGATAAAATAATATATTTAATAATAATATCAGGTTTTGGTTTAAAGTTGAAATGCTCCATTGATTTCCGGACAACCCAATACTTATAAGATGAGAGAGAATGTATTGTTATATAGGTTTTTTTTAAAAAAAATGAAACAACCAGGCCATTTCAAAAGTCCTGTCGTTTTTTCATTAATTAAGATTTATTTGATCTTTACCGTCTTTGTTATAATTTTATTTTCAATTCAACCTCTTCTAATGTAAAAAATATTGTTTACATTTATTGAAATAGGGATTACCTTTTAGTCCAGTCGCTAAAAAACCTTATATAAATATATATTATAATGGTGAGTGTTGAAATTCAAATTCGGTCAATTTTATTATATGAATTTATAAACTAGGCTAGAAGGCAAGTGAGACCGCACGAAAAATATGCCCTTTGTTTAGTCAGTAGGTACTCTTTGAACGCAAAACTCAATTTCGAATTCCCAAATTTCTTCATGGCGATGAAACGCTTGATGATGATGCTCATTCTAGAAGGCCGTAAGTTGCCAACGGATAGGATATTCGA
This sequence comes from Euschistus heros, assembly GCA_003667255.2. NCBI lineage: Eukaryota > Metazoa > Arthropoda > Insecta > Hemiptera > Pentatomidae > Euschistus > Euschistus heros. Next base: position 241,188 of record RCWM02000748.1, read on the forward strand.
GAGATAATTGGTTCAGATCCACGTCAAACATGTGCGGAAATAGGTGAACAGTTAAATATTTCCCAAGCAACAGCCTGGAGCTACCTACATAAAATGGGAAACATAAAAAATACAGGATAAATGGGTCCCTCACAAATAAGTCCCTCACGAATAAGACGGCCACTTAATATCATGCTGACCAGGGATAAATTAATTGAAATTAGTTGAGAAACATTGCCCAACCCACCATATTCTCTCAACCTTTCAACTACTGATCACCTTTTCAGATCTCTGGACAATTGTCTCCGACAGAAATGTTTTGATAACCAGGAGAGTCTAGAATTGGAATTAAATCAGTTTTTATACCAGCACAGACTAAACATTTTTTAAAAGCGGTATTTTGGAGTTTGCATCACGGTGGTATAAAGTTAAAAGTTGTAATGGAGTTTAGTTTAATGGATAAAGTTATATTATAGTTCTTGGTTCACTGAATTGTTTTTTATACCCAGAAAAACGACAGGACTTTATAAATATATATATGTGTGTGGCATAATGTGAGAGAATTCGAAAATATATATATATATATATATATATATATATATATATATATATATATATATATATATATATATATATATATATATATATATATATATATGTATGTATATAGATAAACTGTCGTATCATACGTCATTCAATTATATAAACAAAATTATAAGCACTATACAGGGTGAGTATCTCTTAGTATAAAAAAAAAAATTGGGTTAAACTAGATCAAAAATGTAGCTAAATGCCGCAAATCTCACCTTTCTATTCCAATCCGTTGCAGATATACGATAAATCGAAGACTTTTTTGAGGAAATCACGTTTTTTCCCATAAAAACTGTATATATCTCCATTTTGTCTAAATATTTTTCAAATTTTGGCCACATTTTCAGATTTAGCATTAAATTCCCTATAAGAACAGAGTACACGTAACCTTGAATTTTACAAACTTGGTATCTAAAGAACAGCTTGATCTTCACCTTATTTGGGGAAGTCACAATGTCTTATTTACTTCAACGCTCACCGTTTTTTCGTAAAAACTATCCACAAAACGTCAAATCTCACAAAAACTTGCAAATTTAATCAGCTTTCGAATGATATGTTAAACGTAATGATTTTGTTTCAATTTCATGGAGATATTTAATTTTGAAACCGAAAAAACATGGTGTTCTCATTTTGTATACAAATCAGTTACTTGGGTAAATAAAACATTATGACAATCCCTTAATGGAAATGTGCATTTTAAACATAATAAACTCTTCATTGGAATAAAAAGCAAAGGAAAAAATGATTGTTTAATAGAAAATAAAGGAAAACTGTCAATAAAGCGACACTACATCAGAGGATCTCATGTTAATACATTTATTTATTTATTATGTGATTTATGGCTAGGTGAGTCTCATTTTTACAGGGGAAGGCATTTCGACCATTCATAATAACGATATACATGGATTGGTAGAAATGCCATCCCCTGTAAAAACAGACTCATCTGCCCATACTTCAAAAAGTAGTATTCTTAGACACAACCTGCATTCAGTAGCTAACGGCAAAACTAAGGTCTATGTTCATTATCACTGGGTTTTAAACATTACATTGAAAATCTAATAAAATAAATCCTAAATAATAATAATAAATAAATAAATGTAATAACATGAGATCCTCTGATGTAGTGTCGCTTTATTGACAGTTTTCCTTTATTTTCTATTAAACAATCATTTTTTCCCTTGCTTTTTATTCCAATGAAGAGTTTATTATGTTTAAAATGCACATTTCCATTAAGGGATTGTCATAATGTTTTATTTACCCAAGTAACTGATTTGTATACAAAATGAGAACACCATGTTTTTTCGGTTTCAAAATTAAATATCTCCATGAAATTGAAACAAAATCATTACGTTTAACATATCATTCGAAAGCTGATTAAATTTGCAAGTTTTTGTGAGATTTGACGTTTTGTGGATAGTTTTTACGAAAAACGGTGAGCGTTGAAGTAAATAAGACATTGTGACTTCCCCAAATAAGGTGAAGATCAAGCTGTTCTTTAGATACCAAGTTTGTAAAATTCAAGGTTACGTGTACTCTGTTCTTATAGGGAATTTAATGCTAAATCTGAAAATGTGGCCAAAATTTGAAAAATATTTAGACAAAATGGAGATATTACAGTTTTTATGGGAAAAAAAAAAAAAAAAAAACGTGATTTCCTCAAAAAAGTCTTCGATTTATCGTATATATGCAACGGATTGGAATAGAAAGGTGAGATTTGCGGCATTTAGCTACATTTTTGATCTAGTTTAACCCAATTTTTTTTTTTACACTAAGAGATACTCACCCTGTATATGGTCGTAACGTTACTAATTTTACCTTAGTAACTTTTCGAAATGAAATCTACCAACAATATTTCATTAGAAGTTGGTGATGGATTCAATTATTTTTTTAGCTTTAGGATACAATACTTCTCATGTCACCAGTTGACTGAAATTTGTTTGAGTTTTATTTCTGATTTATAAATTTTAAACGAACAAGTAATCATTCCCTTTTATTTTCCCACCCAACTCGATCATCATGAAATAAATTATTATTGAAATAGAGTAAATATTTAAAATTAATTTCAATTTTACTTCGATATCATTTCTTTGACTAGATCGAAATGGGATTGACTTTCTCTATTAAATAATATTAAGCATTTTCTGGAACACTTTCAATAACTATATGTACAAATTAGATACCAATCAATATAACTTTTTCTCACTCTGAATATAACATTTAGGTTCTTCTATTGTATATTATAAGCATTGTACGAAAAGAATATATTTCTTTTTTCATTTGTATAATGTTTTCTTATTTCCCTTTTTATATATTTAATTAACATCTACGTAAACATTATCATTGTTATATTATTAATTCTTCTTTATTTTATTTTTTTCATTTTTTTATTCATTATTTCTCTAACGAGATGTAACTAATTTTATTTCTTTCTGTACTAATTTGTCATATTTAAAGGAATAGGTCCCAGAATAAAATTATTTTTCTATTCTATTCTATTATTTTGTTTTATTTAAATAAGTGTGGGTAAAGGAATAATAGGGAACAAAAATATTTTTGCAGCAATATAAAAAATAATTGATATTTTGCAACTGAAAAAATGTTTGAATAAAAAGATAATCAGTTTGGTTCGGTGGCCCTGAAGAAGACCTGCAAGGCAGGTCGAAACGTTGGCACACATTTTAAGTGTTTCTCTTTGACTGCATCGCTGATTATCTTCTTCTCCATTCATCCTAACAATCAACTACACTTTCATCATCAAATAAATGTTTAATAGAATAGATAAGTCTGATCAAACGATTTTGTTACCATTTTATTTTTAAATATTAAATATTATTTTATCTTCTTATTATAAAATTAATAATTCTTAGTGGTAATAATGTTTAATTCACAAACAGGTTAATCACATTTATAATCATTCAGTCTTAGCATTCCAGATTGATGAGGCTGCGGTATTCCAATATTCATCAAATATGTGCTAGGTTTTTTTTTTTTTTACCACTCTATCATTTTGATGGATTTTGATTAATTTTGATTTGGATTATTACATATCACATAGTGGTATGTACTTTTTTATGGTTTTGACAAAATAATTATTTGGCTTCGTATGCTCGTATGCAGTAACATTATTTCAATTTTGCAATGTCTATAGTAAGGAAGGCATCCCTTAAGGAAATAAAGATTAAAGCAAATTCATACGTTAACAGTTGATATTGTTGGCGACATACTTGGCAAATAATTTACAATTTTTTCAGCCAAAATTCTTTGTACAACTTCAAATAAAATTAAAATAATAAGTATAGGATAATGGTGTCCTATTCTATTGAATACAAAGAGTTCTAGACTCATGAAGAAAAGGTTCTGGCCCAGAGAGATAAGATAATTGAAACACTCTTTCAAGGATTTAGGGCTGTTATCTCTTTAGGGCAAAGTACTCCCTAAGGGTCATCCCAATTTTTGAAATAAGACCAGCCTTGCTTAAAAAAAATAAGTAAGTATATAATTAATAAGTATATTATTACAAAATTACAAAGTATATATTAATTTAAGAAAAATGAGTAGCTTAATTAAAACTTTTTTTTTCCATATTTAACATTACGTTAATAATTAATTAATTGCCGAGAGACCTTACAGTGTAAAACTTTTATTGAAGTGCTACTATTGAGTTGTTCTTTACATTTAATTGACATGTAATTTTAATACTTTCCGTCATATTCACTTGTATATAATGTACACAATTGTAAATATCAATAAATAGTTTCATATATATATATGCCGGTTTATAGCGTTTGTCTACGCTGTCCGACCTCTAGACTCGTTCTCCAATGTTCACGATTCTGGCAATGATCATCCGTGAGGTTCCTTTCATTCATTGCTTTTCTTATTCCTTCGCCCCACGTTCTTCTAGGTCTTCCCCTTTTCCTTCTTTCAGTCGGTACCCATTTAAGAGCTACTTTTGGAAGTCTGTTTTCTGGCATTCTCTGCACGTGACCGTACCATATCAGCTGTTTCTTGGTAACGTTGTCGATAATAGATTATCGAGAAAAAAATTGCTACTAATAGAGAAACACATCTACTCTTTATAGACCTTCGAAAGTCTTACGACACCATTCCTATATTTAAACTATGGCAAGTATTACAGGAAGCACGAATCAACCACACCTTAATAAAATCTCTTAAAGAACTGTATAGAGGCTCCATTACACAGATAAAAATGGGAAGTAAAACATCTCCAGGTTTCTTTGTAACAAAAGGTCTTAAGCAGGGATGCTGTGTCTCTCCCACCTTGTTTAAGATATATATAGAACATGTTTTAAAAACTTGGAAAAAGAAATGTAGAGGAATGGGATTAAAACTAGTAGGTACGTCCATATTTACATTACAATTTGCGGACGATCAGGTTCTCATTGCTCAAGACAAAGATGATATAGAATATATGACTCGAAAGATCAAAGAAGAATATGAGAAATGGGGCCTATCAATAAATATATCGAAGACAAGGTACATGTGTGTGGGAGGTAGCACAGATGATTTGGAGATAGGAAACGACATAATTATGAAATGTGATAAACATAACTATCTTGGAGTACTATTGAATAATGAAGGGAAAGATTCACTAGAAATAAAAGAACGTCTAAGACAGGGAAGAAGAGCCATAAAAAGATTGAACGGAATTTGGTGGCACAATAAGATTTCGAAAAAAAGAAAACTGAATATATATAATGTTGTCGTAAAAAGCATAGCATTGTATGGAGCGGAAACATGGAAGCTAACAGAAAGCGATAAAAGCAAAATAAAAGCATTAGAAATGGATGTCCTTAGAAGATCTTGTGGAATCTCGAGAAGACAAAAGGTAACAAATAAATAGTTTCATATCTTTCTAAAGTCATTACCTTTAATATATAATACAAATAGTAATATATAAAATAATATAATATACCAGTTTTGAAGATGTTGGGTGAGATCATTAAAAAATGTTTTAGGCAATGTTAACAGACATATTTATTTGCCAACGTTCAGGGCTAAAATAAAAAATGTCGAAAAAATAAATAAAAAATGTCGAAAAAATAAATAAAAAATATAGGAAATAAAATATATAAGAATACAGTATTAAAAAAAAAAAAAAAATGGGAAGCCAAAAAGGATAAAATAAATAAGTAGATGAAAATGATAAACAATTTGAATTATAATTTGATAAAAAAAAATAAGAATAAAATGAAATATAATAGGGTTGATTAACAATATAAATTTTTTTACTAAATAGTTGACATTATAAAAAGGTTAAAACAAAATACAGTTAAAATAATGAAGGTATAAGGTTATCAAAAGTGTAAATAAAAACATTTTTTTTTTTTAATTATTTATTGACATTTACAACTGTATATACAAAAAATAAAATACATCAAGTAAATGTGATGAAATTGATAAAAATGACACGTCACATTTGGTAGCACTATTGAGGTTCTACATGATAAAGCACTATATTAGAAGATCCCGAGGCCATCTTCTTTTCAGGCGCCTCGGAGGGTTATCTGGAATGGAATGAGATGCAAGTTGTGATACTAATGGATTTGAATGGTTGTGGAGTTTGCTGTGAAAGGATTGATATCTGGTTTGAGCTAAGTCAGAAACGTAAGGTATATTTAGATCTTTGTGGATAAGTTTATTTGTGACAAAGTAAGGAGTATTTAGGATTTTTCTAAGGATTTTGGATTGTAAGGATTGGATACGAGATGAATTGGATGGTTTAGTGGAGCCCCAAAGCTCCACTCCGTATGTCCAAATTGGTCTAATTATTGTCATGTAAATGAGTCTTTAGTAATTAATTGGAAGATTGGAACGTTTGTCAAGTAAATGTTGAAGTAGTCGATAGCGACGGGCAGTTTCTTGTCGTTTTAGTCTTGTATGTGGATTCCAAGTAAGACGTTTGTCCAGATGGAGTCCTAGGTAGCGGATCTGTTCAACGGGGATTAGCGGAACATCGTTAAAGGATATTGTAGGACAGGAAGTCGTGGGTTTACGACGGAGGGTGAAGGTTATTTGATGGGATTTATTTGGATTTATTTTGATTCTCCATTTTTGACACCATTCTTGAAGTTTTATGATATGGGATTGTAGTGTCTGGGAGGCAATGAAGGGATTATTGTTTACTGATAACACACACGTGTCATCAGCATACGTGGTTAGGATGGTGCTAGGATGCGTCGGGATGTCAGCTGTATACACCGCGTAGAGGATTGGACCTAGGATACTTCCTTGAGGAACACCTGCAGATTGGGTAAAGAGAGAGGAGTAGGGAAAGTTATGATTAACTTTGAAGGTTCTATCACTAAGATAGGAACGGATGGTAAGGAAGTATGTAGGAGGTAGGTATTTTCGTAGTTTGTACAGCAGTCCCGGGTGCCAGACTCGGTCAAAAGCTTGTTCTACGTCGAGAAAGGCTCCCGTGCAGTACATTCCGCGCTCCAATGCGGATAGACAACGTCCCCCACACGATGACATTGCTGGATTGTGGAATGTGATGTTCGGAATCCAAATTGGTGGTCTGGGATAAATAAAAACATAATAAAATAATAACAGAAACATACACCATGGACAATCAGAAAACAAAAAAATAAAGAACCTAAATTGCTATGACATTCCGTCATGAAATGAAGAGAAATAAATCATGTAAACAAATGGTTTAAGAGAGAAGTGGGTGGTTTACGACTTTTTTTTAAATGTTTTTTTCCCTATATAAAACAAAGAAAATAAATTGTTAAACAAAGAGGTAGGAAAGAACAGTGAGGTGATAGATGTTATTAAGAAATGAAAATAAAAAGGGGAGGTAGAGAAAGAGATGAGGGAAAAAATAGAGAAAGGGAGGAAAATTAAAAAATAAATAAATAAATAAAAAAAAAAAAAATTACTGATCCACCCAACATCTTTTTCAATATATTCGCTCAGCATTGCTCTTCTGTTCCTAGATTGGTGTAAACAATAAATAATTAGACATGTTTGCATTAATATGTATTTAAAAACTCAATTTGTTGACGAAGGGAACACGTAAAAATATATATGTTTTTACCGAGTTCCTGCAATGTGGAAAAACTTTTTTAAAAATCACTATTAAATTATAACTGTTAACTATTAAATTAACTGTTTCATTTTATTAAATATTTTTGTATTGAATATACAACATAATGATAACAATCAAATATAATAGTTTCAATAACAAATTATCATGAAAAACATTTTCATAGGGCACGTTAATTTGAAGGTATAAGTTAAGAAGCAATATGGTATACCCATATAAATAAATTTATAAATATGAGAATTAGTTAACGACAATAATCACGTGAAAATTATATTACCAAACCATATAGTTTAATTTATAATTATTAAAATGCATTATTGCCAAAACATTAGTTTAATAGTTATCAAATAAATTAGTTAATAAAATATTTATGAAATCCTAAGCCTTTTTTATCAACAAACAAAATATTTTACAAATAATAAGAATTAAAAAAACCAAAATTTTTTTTTTACAATGAAAATGAAAACTACTCAAAGCCTTAGAGCAGATGACTCAATTTGCCTCATATGAAAGTAAAATTATTAAAGTTTTGGGTTGTATATCCAGTAGATAAGGGTTTATTCTCACTCCTCTTGTCTGCTGGAAGTAAAAAAGAAGAATCTTTCAAACCGTTCTGTGCGATTGATGTGCTCGAAGTAATATGGATTGTTTGAGATAAGGAAATGGATATTGTTCTGTTATTGTCTATAAACCAACTTATCCACTATTATGATTGGCCCACTGATTTTGATGGTCAGTACAACATCTGAGGACACGAGGAAATATACTTTTACGAAATTCTGTAACATATAAAAGATTTTTAACATATTGTCCTAGCTTTCCCCGTCTTGGCTTCGCCCGCTCTCACAAGTCAAGGACTTATATAATATAAAATAATAATTGAAGTTTTATTTGTTTATCGATAAAAATCTTGTATTGTAGCATGCTATTGAGCATTGTTTCTTCAATGATCTTCGAATTCACAGATAGCAGTAGTTTTTGACCTGGTCAAAATCGCTATGATTAGATGTTGGAAGATACCACGTATTAGTTTATTTGGACATCGAATTTTTAATTTTAATTAATTGTTAATTCAGTTCGACAGAGGTTATAAAGAAACTCTAGCAGATAATGGACTGAATTATCAGTCCTTGATACTAAGGGCCAATAAATAGTTTCACACACAACATCAAAAAGAAAAATCAACATTTTGCTTTAGTAATAATTTTTATTCAGCAGAAATAATATTTATATTTTCACCTTGTTAGGGGTGGTTAGGATATTAATTTCTATCCATAAAAATATATGACGGTGAGGCAAACCTTGTCTCTGCCACTCAACATTGAAAATATTGAGTACCTTTTTACCATTCTAAATTTTATTATTGCTAAACCTTCCTAGAACTATGAAAATTATCTAGACTTGGTGGAGATGGGTACAGTAGTTTTACCATTACAAACTACATTGCAGAATAGTACTAATCATATATCTGTCGAATTTCAAACTTTACTGGGATAAGGTCTTTATTTATCTGAGTGTCGACAAGTTTTAAGCTTGATGTTAGGTCCTAAATCTTAAACTTAATTTACTGTGCAACTGCTACCATCAAGAAGTATAAGATATAAAAGAGAGAAATGATTTCGATACTGTAAGGTGATTTCAAAGGTAAAATGAAAGAAACCATTGCACTGTGATGATCATGTATCCGCTATATTTTTGACAAGAATAAGTAAAGGTTATTCTTAGTTACAAACTTAATGGCTGATAATAGTTATTTACTTTCATGTGATTAATTCAGCACCCACCACACCAAAGAAGGAATATCAGCTTGGATGTTGAAGAATCAGACTTCTGTGTCGCTTAGGCGAGGTGCACACTAAAACGATACGATATGCGATGCAACATAATACAAGAAATCGAACAATGTGATTTTTTATATCCACTACATTTCGTATTTCAATTATGAGCTCGTCTGAAGGGGGTGGGTAACTACTTTATCGGCCCACAAGGAGCAACCCCAATACAGTGGTTTTGAAATATGTAGGTTTGGATTGAATAATAAATTAATAATTAAAAAAAACAAATAAAATGTTATATCATACATGAAAATGTATCTAAATAAACAATAAAAAAATATTATGTTACATTCTTAGATTTGTCTATTTTCTTCCAAGCTAGACCTGTCAAACCTGATCAAGATTGGGGTTTTAAAGTATAATCTCATAAGCATCGCTCGATTTCTTGTATTATGTTTCATCGAACATCGTATTACCATATTGTGCACCGCGCGCCTTATACATATATTAAGTTATTTAGCAGAATAAAATCAATAATTTAAAAAAGTTTTTAAACTTTTTTTTTTTTTTTTTTTTGTGATTTGACTGTCATTAATTGATTAAATAAGTAATTTTAATAACATTAATAATCACCCATTTATGTAAGAGATTGATACCTGCAACGGTAAAATATCCCTATAACCAGCCCTTGAAGCTTTCTGTCCCAAAAAATCATTGACGCATGCCCATTTTATAGCACGTATCATAAAATAATTGTATTTAATCAACTATTTATTGAAATAAAATACATCTAGTTAATTTGTACTATCGTAACGATTACAATAATATATCAATGGCTTTTAGTTACCCATTCTAATAGGGTGTATAAAAAATAAATGACCGTTTCTTAAACAAATATTTGTATTATTATTTCTTTGATATAAAATACAATTAATACTCAAAGTATTTAGTATATTCCATTGTTATCTACCGACATTACCCATCTGCTAGCCAATCGCTTGATGCCAGGCTGATACCATTCCTTGGGATGGCTGTCAAAGAACTGTTGGACAGAATTTTCAACTTCCCCAAAATTATCAAATTTTTTTCCCTCGAAGAAAATGGGCCATGGATCGAAACAAGTAGTAATCCGAAGGTGCGAGGTCTGGACTATATGGATGAGGCAAGAGTTCAAACGCATGAAGTTCTGTAAACTTTTCGGCTGACTGTTGAGGAGTAAGTTCGTGAGGGACCAGTCTACTGGTCTTTTTCATCTTCCCCATGAAGAGAAGATGGCGACTAACAGTATCTTTCGATACACCACACTCCCTGGCAAGTTCGCGAGTACTTGTGGACGGATTTGACCAAACAGCTTCCTTCAGAACCTCATCAATATCCATTAATAGCCGCCCGTAGCCCTTCTTCCTTTCCAACGTCGCATCTCCACTTCTAAATGTTTCAAACCAACGCCGCGCAGTACGCTCTTCAAGGACACCTTTCCCTTTATATTTAATAATTTAACAAGTTGCTTCAGTGGCTGTGAAATTGCGAGAATTTTGTAGGACACTGTCATGTTTCTTCTTTGAAATAAATAACTGAACTGAAGCTTTTTTTTTGAAGAAGTCCAGTATTAGTAATCAAGCTTAGAGAATACTCCAAAGGGATTATTAAGTATTGGTAAATAATAAATAGCATTAACATACTTACCGACTTTTGAGCTCTGGAATTTGATAAAACGGTCATTTTTTTTTTTTTTTTTAAACGCCCTATTATATATTGAAAGCTCCTAAAGCCATCTTATTTTTATTTATAACTGATATTGGCATTGCTTGTTTCATTAAGTCTTGCTTGCTATTATTTTTCAATTAATAAAACAGGTACATATCGCACCTGCCGTAAAAGAATGTAACAATAAAAAAATCGAATTTGAGTTTTTTACACTAAATTATTCAAAATTACGTTATCTTCATGTGGAATAAACTGTAACTAGTTTAGTTGTTCAGTTGGCCGAGGAGAGGCGGAAGTTACATTTCGAAAGTAGAGAATTAACACTAGTCTTTTGGGGGTAGAGAGTGACAAATCACACGCTGTTTATCGTAAATAACGGATCAGAAAAAAAAAAAAAATTAAAAAGAGCAACTTCCCGAATGATGAAAATTTCAAGATGCTACTACTATAGTTCCAAGGAAGGTACAATAAGTTCTGTTCCGACGGAGATATTTTTTTTACAATTTTTAGATCACTTTAAACTGCCTTTTTTTTTTTTTTTTTTTTTTTCTTCAATTACGCCATAATTTTTTATTTCATTCTGTGATTAAACGCAAGTAAAGTCATTATGTGATCGCACACATCACGTTACGAAATGATAGAAATAATTTTTCTCGCCAATAAATTATTTTATTTCTCCAATAAAAGTATAATAATATAAAAAGCTATAAACATTTATTCTCTATAAAGATCGGCTGTGATTTACCAACCCTCCGCAAAATCAGTTAAATATGAAGAGCCAAAAAGAAGTTAGGACTATCTAAACAATATATATTTAAAATGGTTGAATAATTAAATCTAACTAAGCATGTGAAAATTGTAAACTGTGTATCTGTGGCATCTATGGATAGTGTAATGAGTGGAATTTCGTAATTTTTTTGGTTATCGGTATTATTAGGTACACATTTTTTTATTTATTTTTTTTTACTATTTTTTTTATTTGCGTTTAACTAACTACTTTATGTGGCTATTGCATTAAAGAATAATCCTTTGTAAATCATTTTGAAAAAACTTCCACACTTTTGATTGTTTTCCTAAAATGCAGTCTTTGCACACACTCAATTCAAAAGTGCCAAATATATCAAATAGAATCAATAAACTATTTTATTGAAGGAGATTTAATTTTTATTTCTTTTAAAGGCATAAATCCTTTTTTCTTTAATTATCTTCGACATATTTCGGAGTGCATTGATCCATCTTCAGGATAACTGTGATTTATTTCACTTAGTCATTTGTGCATGTCCTTACTGACTCTCAACTTGTCAAACGAGGGTGATGGAGCAATGTTCTCCGGAACATGTCTGAAATACTTAAAGTTTAATAGAAGTTATGCCTTTAAAAGAAATCAAATAGAATAAAAAATCTGCTATTGGAGTGTCAAACCTATTAATAACACTCGAAAAAAAATATGTCAACAATTATATCGTTCCTACAACTGCAATGTATCGAATGTGAAAAAAACACATTTTTTGTATTGCTTTATCAATCTATTTAGGACTTTATATCGATACGTTTTATCGGACTCTCAAACCTGATTTCATGCTGAAAACGGGAGGAATAACCCTGTCGAAGGGTCGATTATACAAACTATTTGATTTACCATATAAATGTAACGAATCGCTAAAGATTAAATGAAAAAAAAAACCCGTATTCTCACATTCAACACTTTGCAGGTGTGAGAATGATGCAGTTCACACAGATAAATATTTTTTACTGTAATTAAATTAGATACCAAAAGTGTAGATCCATTGAGGGATTATCATAATATTTTATTTACACCAGAAACTGATTTGTATGGCAAATGAGAACTCCATGTTTTTTTCGAATTTAAAAGGAAATATCTCCATGAAATCTAACCGGAATCATTATTACTTTTAACATATCATTCGATTCACATATCATTTTAACATATCATTCGAAAGCTGATTAAATTTTCCAGTTTTTGTAAAATTAGCAGTTTTGTGGATAGTTTTTTTTTTTCCAAAAACAGTGAACTTTGAAGTAATATAAGACATTGTAACTTTTCTAAATAAGGTGAGGATCAAGCTGTTCTTTAGGTCACAAGTTTGTATAATTCAAGATTACATGTGCTCTGCTCTTATAGACAATTTTATGCTAAATCCAAAAATGAGGTCAAAGTTTCAAAAATATTGAAACAAAATAGAGATATTACAGCTTCCATGGTGAAAATCGTGGTTTTCTAAAAAAAAAAAAATCTTTAATTTATCGCATATCTACAACGAATTGGAATAGAAAGATGAGGTCTGCGGCATTTTTCTAAATTTTTGATCTAGTTTCTCCCATTTTTTTGTTGTTTTTTTTACACTAAGAGATACTCACCGTGTATTTCATTTGAAGACAAAAACATCCCTAATCCAAACTAAGACTACTGCCGGGTCACGTATAGCATTCAGCCCCAATGAATTCTATTACAAAGAAAAAGTAGCGGCTGAAGTCCTAAACGTGATTGGTGTAATCCGATTCGATTGTAAGCTTTAGGGAGCAAGAAAAAGCAAGAGGAAACTGAATCCAAACTGCAGAGGCATCCTTTGATACACGATATTCGATACTAAGGGAAAATAGTTTCGATATCGAGATTTCTTTATGTCCAATAATTTTATATTTTACTACTAGCGCATAATTTTTTAAAGCACTGTTTTTTGATATTTTCATCTGTATAAATTATATACAACGAGTAAATTTGAGGCAAATTATTACAATAGCTTGTAAAGAACCATTCAGTAGTTGCACTTCGATAAAAATTCTACGTTAGGAAGACTCTAGGCCATATTATTTTTAAGCGTTGGAAGATTAACGGGAATAGAGTGTGAGGTAGGTTGGGAGACTAGAGGATTCGATTGGGTATGGAGTTTACTACGAAAGGATAGGTATCTGGTTTGGGCCATATCAGCAATATATGAGAAGTTATTCAAAACTAAACACGTCCACTTTCGTTCGAATTTTTTTTATTTTTTTATTTTGAGCCTTGAGAGCTACACACACAAATGTACTTTGTTTTTGTTAGTAGACACCTATCAAGAATTTAAATAGTATAATAGTTTTGGCTTTAATAGCAGGGGAAGGACTGATGTAGGTTTTTTTGACTCTTTTTACCAATATTCTGAAGTGGACATGTTCAGATTTGAAAGATATCTCCTTATAAGGAACATTAAGATCTTCCTGGATTGGATTTGTTTGTAACATAACAAGAATCACAATTAGGATTGATGAATTAATTGCCATTTCTATTGGAATTACCTTATTAGAAAATTAGTTTCGAATGCTAAAAATTCATCTTCAGTTCTAAAATATACGAAATCTTCATCACATCATCATCTTACTTGGATTAAATATACTAAAGTTTTCAAAAATGTAATACAAGAAATCAAAGATTGGTAGTCAATTGAGGAGATTTAACTGATATCTGAAATATATCCATAATCAGACACAAAATTCCAATTTCGCTATCCATCTAAATGAAAATAACCATAAATTCAATAAAGACATGGAAGTGGAAATAATACTTGATATATAAAATAGTCCAAAATTAAATATTTATGAATCATTATAATTAATAAACTCGTTTAAAACCGATCCAGCTTTTTGTTTAAATAGTCAATTAATCATTTTCAATAGCCCTATTTTAAATTGTTTTCCAATAGGAACAGAAAAATCCATTTAGTCATAGGGGAAATCCCTTGGTAAAACTCCAAAACATTTAGCCTACCTATACCTTCTCCCAACTACTATGGATATATTTCAGATATCTGTTAGATATCCTCAGGGGAGTACCAATATTTAATTTCTTGTCTTACATTTTTGAAAGATTGGATACGAGAAGAATTGGAAGGCTTAGTGAAACTTAAAAGTCAACTCCGTATGTCCAAATGGGTCTAATTACAGTCATGTACATAAAAGTCTTTTGTAATTAATTAGGAGCTTTGAATGCTGGTCTAATAATTGTTAGAGTAGTCGGAAACGACATGCGGTTTCTTATCTTTTAAGTCTAGTATGTGAATATAAAATTTAAATACATATTTACTGCATTTCCTGATGTAGCTGTCCATTTTCTACTAAACTGTCTCCTTTTCAGATGATTTTCAGGTAGGTATTTTTAATCATTATTTTAAAATATAATTATAATTTAATAGTGATTTGTTGGTACCATCATTAATCAGTTATCGATACTGGTACTGGAGCCGAAAAACTGATTACATACCTCGGATTAAATATAGATTCATATTACAAAAATTTCAATTTTAACCCTTCAACAGGTGATGTATCCTGGAGGATACTCATATTTGATGCTTTTTGCTCAATAAATGAAATAATTTACGATGCATTATCCTTCTCAGTATGTCTTAAATTTAACCTTGAATTCCATGATACGTGAGTCGGGTTTAGCGTGACTAGCCATTCAAAGAAGAAAAAAAAGAAGAAGAAATGTATTAAAAATTCCCGGCCTACCCGTTAAAGAGTTAAGAGAAAAAACGAACGAAATATATTTAAAAAGCAATAATAATCCAATAAATAATTTAGTAAACAGTAGCATTTGGTATTTATAACTTATATTATACTAGTAGAATACAATTCAATTTACAAATTTCTTTTTAACAAATTACAACAACTTTTGTTTGCCTGACAACACAATGAGCAGTTTGAAAAGAATGTGGATCAAATCTCGAAATATCTTAAAGTAAACAGATCTTAAAGAGTTATTACTGGGTGATTTTCTTCTATTTTTTATTATATATGAATAATACGTAATATATATATATATATATATATATATATATATATATATATATATATATATATATATATATTAAACTCATACCATTCGCAGATTATTAATTCATCAATTATAAGGTGTGGATAATTAAATGAACATAAAAAAAAATTAAGAAAATGAAAATTTCAAAGGTTCTGTTTTTACTTTTACTAATGGTATCGCAAGTGTTTTTAACGTACACTTAAAACTGTAGATTGGAGTATATACACATTTATATATATTTCTCTGGTTGATAATTTAATAGTACATTAGGGCTTAAAGACCACTACCAACATGCAATGAAAGAAAAATAATTTGTACTATAAAAAATCTAAAAAATAATAAAATTAAAGAAAAAAATGCGCTATTTTTTTGGTTTCAATTAATTTGCTAATGGACTATTCTTTTACCAAATTTCTGGAATTACATCGTTCATCTCTTTTCATGTGTCCTTAAACATTTTTCATGGGCGTCACATCTTATTTACGCAGCTGTTTTTAGTGTCGTATAAATATTGTACATAGCCGTCATAATAAATTATTAGTTAAATTTAAAAAAAAATAAGTGATCAGCAGAATATTTAACAGATATTATTTCGTAACTTTCTTCACAAAACGTGTTTTAAACACAATAAAAACAATAATTAATACATATAGAAGCATATACCTATTCACTTTTGGGTTCTGCATTTGGTTTAAGTTATTTAATTTTATGATGAGTTTGTTGATATTTTATTTGTGTCGTCTAGTTGCAAAACCGGCCAACTCCTCAATTTTGAGAAATACGTTTTTTCTGTTTTCTGAGTCCTAAGATACATTTTCCATCTATTGAAAACAAGAAACCTCGCAAAAACCCGTGAAATCCTTGTTAAACCTGCGTTTGAAAAACTCAATGCGACTTATATTTTTATATAAGTTCTATTTTGACGTAGTGAATTATTTTTTTTCTTAAGAAACTTGTCGAGGGTCGGTGACATCGGGTACCATGGGCACTTTTATACATAATACTTTGCATTATCGTGAGCAAACGCTTGATAGGCATTAATATTAATTTCGTACCCACTTGATATTGCTATCAGTATTGTATGAAGCCTTTTAATTAGTTCACCGTCAACTGCGGTAATTTCTGACGAAATACGTATCAGCATGCGGGAAAAATCGCCTAGCCGTATTTCCATCGTTACTATTTCCAAAGCCAGGTTTAGGCATGTCAACAATCAAACCACACTTTTTTAAAAAAAAAACTTTCTTGGATTCGACTCTTGGTTTCTTTAACAACTTGTTTGTCTTCATTGTTGCGGCCTTGCCATTTTTTTAGTGGAAGCTTGTAGGATAGGTGTGTAGGATATGAAATAAAATGACTTATTCGTCTATGCAATAACAAAGAAGAAATTATTTTTTCTGACGGTGGGGCAGATTGGGGCAAGATTTTTTAACGAAATCCTGATATTTAGATAATGTACTAGAAGATGGTGGAAAATAATATGCTTGGACGGGTTTGGAAGGTTACTAAACCCTTCGCTACATATAAACTAAAATCAATAATCTTATTTATATTATATTATTAAGGCAAATATAATAGTATATTTCAAAATTATATACCTGAAGATGATGATTCCATGTCATAAAAATATACAAGTATTAATACTGTATGTAAAAAAAACAAACGATCTGTTAATAACAAATTGATGCAGACACTGACATTGATGTCACTGAACTTTGTCCACTTTCACCAATTATCAGTACAAGACATGACCGTTATCAGCTTGATGAATTACATTATTTTGTTCAGCAGAGCCTTAACTAACAGATAATTAAGTCATCACGTTGAAAGGAAAATTTTAGTTTTAGGACTTTCTGCAACGTTATTTGCTTTAGTTTGCCCCACTGCGCGTCATAGCATCAGCTGCTCAAGAAGAAGGAAGCAGAGAAGTAGATAAGAGGGATAAAGAAGAATATCAGAAAGAAATGTGTAAGCCTGCTGAAGATGATAATACCGCAAGAGTATATGTTTCTGAATGTTTATATTTTTCAAAATTACGTTTTTCGGAAATTCATCTTCTTCTTTTAGCATAAAAAACAACATATAGCGGCCACTGGCTTTTTCAACTTCTGCCTTCCATTCCTCTCTGTCCATTTTCGGAACTTATTACTTTAAAAATGATTCTCGCCAGTTTTTCTATCTAGATGTTTGAGCTACACCACAACATTTCAGAGTTTAATTTTTTCAAATAATATTCACTTATTGAAGAAAGTTTTGTTCATTTGCATCCCGAAAAAACCCAATATTTTCATTAAATTTAGTGATTTTTAAGTTCTAATTCATTGCAAAAGCGGCCAAATCCAAAATAAAAAATTGAGTAACTCACCCCCTCCACTTGCCCCTTCCATTTCAAAAAGTGATTTCAAATACACTACCCTTGAGCCACTAAAAACCGAAGAGATTTTCTTCCTACTTCGTTTTGGCGTGATGTAACAGAAAATCAGCTCTCCTGAAAAATTTTGTTTTTTGTAGATGGCCGGTTTTGCAACTAGACGACACATTTATAACTCTCCATAATTTATATGATTTATCTATACTTTCGTTACTGTCTTCAAATTGTATTTGGTATTGATTGATTTTTTATAAAGCCTAATTATTTTACAGTAATTGCAATTTTACAAGATCAGTTATTCTAAGGGAATATGGAACGTTCGATCTAAGTACTGAAAAATTAATTACTTAATTTAAACAAACAAAAATCAATATGAACATTTTTGTTTTATTTTTCTAAAATATTTTTCTGTAATTATCTAATAGCATTTTTTAAATTATTAATAAAATTATTATTCCTATTCATCATACTCTATCAATGAATCCTAATGTTTTATGTTGTCTATGAAAAAAAAAGAAAAAAAAAATTCTTGATAGGATAAATACACAATATTTTATTTAATTTAAAGTAATAATATTTTATTAATAAACACATCGTACTAATTATTATCTATTATATTTGGTTTAAAATTAGACAACTCAGTGCTTCGTGCCTAAGATGAATTGTTTACATTCAGCACCAGTTCTAGCAAATTATCAGTATTTTGATCATTGACGTTTTCTTGATCTTTGTTATTTTATAATATCCAGCAATAGCAGCGACTTTGTAGTGGGTGAGCAATCAATTTAAAGTTTCTGATGACTTAATAATTAAAAGTAAACATTTTTTTAATTCTTTCATATACAAGTCTAATAAGAAAGGCAAACTCAGCCGAAGAAGAAATATATGATTTTTAAACCGATCCGACAGTAATAGCATCAGAAAATTGAAATTTTTCTTAATTTGTTTTTCATTGATAATTTTAATACTACAGCAATAACTTTCAAGGATTTTCTGAATTTTTGAAATTCAAATTTAGGACAATTATGACCATTTCTAAAAGACAAGAGAAAATGGAGGGCGGGCGGAAAAACCACGATAGTCCAGTTATTGTTGATTTAAAAAAGGTGAAGCCATCTGATAGTATTGAAAGTATACTTTATTTTCATACGTATTACAATTAGGAAAGGAAAAAAAAGACGATAGTCCAAATAAAATCGAATCAAGTGGGATTAACAGCTTAAGTGAAGGGGAAAAATTAACAGTAGTCAATATCTTTGATATCTTATAGAATTGAAAAATCCATACCACAGGCCATTTCCAATACTTAAAAAAAAAAAAAAATACGATCTCCAAAAATGTTAGAAAAGTTGTTAGAAAAGGTCCAACCAATACAAAGCCGAAAATTGTCATGTCGAAGAAAATCAAAATCGTTAGTTAATCCATCAAAATAGTTTGATGAATGAACCATATGAACAATTTTTTTTTTTAGTAGGTGTACAAATGATTTTTTTTTTTTTTTTAAATCAATAAATGTTGGGATTTGAACTTGTTTAATGTAATACTGTTGTTTTAAGTTGGCTTTTCAAATAAACAGGGGGGAAGAAAATCGATGAAAACTTTGTTGCTCGAATTATTTTGCCTGATACAAACATTAAATTAAAAGTCTTTACTCTACAATATTTGTTTTTTAATTATTTGGATCCTCATAATGGACTACAGTGTTTTTCCCCGCAAACAATAAGTGGTGTGGTAATGCGTTTTTATGTTTGGACTATTACGATATATTTTTTATTTTTGAAAATTTTCGAAGAGAGAAACCATTATCTGGGTAAATAGATTTTTTTTGAGAAAATAATTTTTCACTTTTCGAAAATGGACCATGGCTATTTAAAAGTTTAATTTTATTTTTCTCTAAATTGGATAGGTTTGATTAAGTTGCTTTTTGGTAGTCCTGGACCTTCAAATGTACAACAACTAAATACATGAAGATATTCTGGCTTTATAGCAAGACATACCTTATAAAAAACTTGTGCAATCCATAACCATGTTGGATTTTTATATTATATTTATATTGAACATTGCATTCATTGTCCTTGACCATGTTATGGTTAGTAATTATTAACGTTTCTTATTAAGTAAAATATATTACAGTCCATAATAGAGTAAATCAAATTTAACGATAGATAATTATTTGTACTACGGTTAAAAAAATATGTAAAGAAATTACCATTACATATTCATATTATAACACTTAAATGTCTTTAAGTCCGTCTGATTGGCAAAAAACCTAAATCAAGATGCGTGAATTGAAAATATTGAAAGGAACATAATGCATCATGTATAGTAGATTTGAAACTTAGATGCTTCAGCAATAAACAATAGTTTGAATATTTCTGTATTCAACGGAGTTCAGTATAAATAAGATAATCTGTATATGGTTTTATGGGAACTAACTGATGATTTACAAATTCGAAAATTATGAAAAATGATTGTGCGGATAGAGAACCTTAAAGGTAAGAACTCAGAAAGCATATCTTACAGAAAAGAAGTTTATTTAACTTGGTATAGTGATACAAAACATGTTTATGTTTGTAGTAAAATATTCTCTGCACTTAATTTAAGTATGACCAATGGATAGTTTTTCTTTACACTTTTGCCATTTCATTACATTCATAATGCAGCAGTTTTACAACACAAATATATACACGTGTGTGTGTGTGTGTGTGTGTGTGTGCATATATATTATTTTACAGTTTTAAGTTTCCGTTAATATATGAAAAGGAAACCTTATTTCTCCCAGACTGGAAAAAACAATTGATCATAGATAAGCCTATCTATCATCTACTGCTTTTCCCAATTTAAATTTTAGAGTTAAATATAATTTAATTAAATTGATTAACTTCAATTATTATTAAATCAAATTAACAATTAATCAATATTCGAAATAAACTAAGTTGAGAGATAGTAGGGGTTTCAAGCGTGAGTTTTTTTCATTCAAACCAATATAGCTTTTAAGCGGATAGTTCTGGTGACAAATGTTATATAACAAAAAGTATTCTCCAATAAATTTCAATTAAGAAACCGATGGCAAATTTTAGTTGTAAGTAAGACCAATAGAACTAGGGCGTATAAAAGTGATACATTTTTGAGGCTGAAAAAACGTGACTTTTTTCTTTAAAACCTATATGACTCCTTAGCAGTAGGTCCTAGCGAGAAATGCTATCTAACAAGTTATCTATTAACTTGAAGGTTAGTACTTAGTTAACTCGTTTTGAGGAAAAATTAACATTTTTTCCACGACAACAACCGAAGTATTGATTAGTGCTTTTTCTTCTCAAATTTAAAAGCAGGATTAAATATTGGATTTTGTAAATCCTTTTGTGGTAGTGATTTCATCTTTTTCGGAGGCAGTTTAGAGACGGCGGACGAAGGCTGTTGTTTATTGCCGATGCTTAATCCGGGAGGCATTGTTTCTACCCGTTGTGACAAATCAGTTGAATTAAGAGTTTTTCCCCTTCCTCTCTGATAAAGACTGTTGGGAACTTTAGCTTTACAACTTGTTTTTAGTTTATAATGTAGCTCATTCTATCTCTATATTTTAAAATATCTTAAAAATAATAGACAAATATTTGTTGGTTATATATTATTCTATCTTGCCCTTTGTTAATAGGAATTCTATGAGCAGTCGCTTTTTGACTTTTTCATTTATACCTCCTCAACGGCAGGTCATAGAGACAAATGTTATATAACAAAAAAATACATATCAAAGTTCTGATAAGGAAACTATTGTCCAATTTTCGATCCGAGCAACACAACACAGCTTGAGCGTGTCAAGAATTTTCTTGACAGTCACATTTTTGAATGTGAATAAATGGTTACACCAAAATACATATCCATTTCAATATGATACTGGTTGCAATTTAAGAAAAGCAGTATAAAAGGTATTAAAAAGACAGTGTGTTACCTTGTCTGGTATTAAAATATAACAACTGTTCCCATTCGAAAAAATATATTATAGACTATTATTTTCGATTATTTTTAATACATTCAATTTTTGCACATTTGTCTTCGGTCGTCCTACATGAAAAGTCTTCTTTTGGAAACATTGAGTTAATAAAAAAGTTAAAACATATCATATGTATTTTATTGAAAACTCTCTTTTTGAACACACTTCTCCTAGTCACTAAGCAAGTCTTCGATGAAAGGTTTAAATGAGTTTTGAGTCACGTAATGAAAAAAAAAAAACGTCAAAAGGAAATTTTTTAACATCTGAATGATTTGTAAACAATTTCTCTCGGACAAAGTTATCTAAGCTTCAAAAAAAGATCCTTTCCTGTTCACGAGTGCAAGATGTTGGAACTGTCAATTTCTTGGCAGTGTAATATTGAATTTCTGGTTCACCCTTTAATAAAAAAGAAAAATGGATAGTCTGCTGGCTTAGACCGCCATAGAGCATAGAGAAATCTCGTAAAGAAAATCTTGAAAACCATCGAAAAATAGTCCTTTCATGATATCTTACTTCGCCAACTCTTTGGTTGATTTCCCTTGCTAGTTGGGTATCGGAGTTATCTACTATAAACTCATAAATTAAAATTGCTTGTAAGTCGTGTTTTCATAATGACGTTAAATGTTGAACTAAAATCTGTAGAGCCTACTTGGGAAAAAAACAAACACTGTTAGTAAATAAAGGATTGGTAGATATTATTCATATAATTCAAATGTATTGCATTGAATTAGCCAACATAAATTTAATCCTTCCTAAACATTAAGTTTTCAAAAATAAGATATTTTATGTGGGACAACTTAATACTTTTTAATGATGTAAGACTGTAATAATTAAAAACCGGATTCCTATGCAATTTCACAAAATTGCACGTTTTGGGTTTTCTAAAAAAGCGCACTTTTAGATAATTAAAAAAAACAAAAAAAAAACATCTTTTTTCCCCCTTTATTTATCATTTTGTGAAAAGTTGTGATTTATTTTGAAATTATCAATAATGAAGCTTAACTTATTAATCATCCAAGAAAGAAAAAAAAAAAAAAAACATGGTTTTCAGTTAGTTCTTCGAACTCGTCAAAGAAATGTTATAATGTTCAACAACATTTTCTTTGTACCAACTTTCGTAGGATTACTACTTTTATTTTACTCCACCTTTCAATCTTCTCTTTTATTTTCATTTAATTCTACAGTAGAGTTTAGTTCGGTAAACAAGTAAAAGTGATAGTGAAACAAAAAATAAAAATACTATAAACAAAACTTTCCTGACGAGAGCACCTAAGAAAAAAATATATCAAGTACTTCAGAACATTCTCTTGAGGGAATACGCGAACGAATACGATGCAATTATTTTTACATCATGGTAGATGGAACTACTACCCACCGGGGACTTACCATCAGTTGAAGATTAAATGCACGTTTGCCAATTTTTTTTAATACTTTTTTTGCACGTTTAGCTGATTTTTATTGTACGTTTTTAATATTTTTACTGCACGAAGTCCGGCCCTAAGTGATAATAATCGTATACAATAGATCAAAAGATTGAAAAAAAGTTAAGATCAATTTTCTTTTTTCCTATTATAGTTTATATGATTTAGAATTGGTGTAAATGATATGATCCGATCAAAAATTGGCTTTTATCTATGTGATTTAAATAGATCCATCTATCATAGTATTTTTAAATAT
Source organism: Euschistus heros (assembly GCA_003667255.2). Classification (NCBI taxonomy): domain Eukaryota; kingdom Metazoa; phylum Arthropoda; class Insecta; order Hemiptera; family Pentatomidae; genus Euschistus; species Euschistus heros. The sequence continues at coordinate 265,161 of RCWM02000748.1, forward strand.
AATTTCCAATCAACGTCCATATAATTGTAGTTTCTTTTCTCTGTACATCTTTTCTTACTTCATGGCTATTATTATTATGATTATTACTTATTACTTGTTATTTTATATATTTCTTTCTTTTTCCTATGCATATTTTAACCTTTTTTTAGCACTATGATTATTTTTTTTGCTTATGTTAGTATACATACTTACATTTATTTATGTAACTGTATCTACTAATTACTAAACTTACAATTCTGAAATTATAGTAAACTATTGTACTATATAAAAATTATTATCAACACAGGTCATAATTTCATTAAAATTTACCTATTTTTAAACATTGAAATATAATGAATAGTCGGCGCTTGTAACCGATTGATTGCATACTGTCTTTAGCTCATCTATACATTCTATACTTCTGTGTTATGGATTGTAATAGTACATGTTTTATTTATTTATTTGCATGAATGAATGAAAGAAATTATTTATTGAATAAGCGTTACGCTTGTTACAATAGAGCTTGGCCAATCTAGTTACATTTAGACAGCAAAATACACATATGTAAGTACATATTTACAAGAAAATAAAATATAGATCCATTTGATCTTAGACAAATGAAACAAAAATTCAAAGCATTTTTATTTTATATAAAATAATTCCTTACTTAATTTAGTGGGTTGTTTATGTACAAGTAAACAATATAAATTATACCAACAAATCGAAACTTACATATTGTTTTTGTTACTAATCCTTTTGGGTGTTATATCATAATTCGTTCAAAAGGAATGCTCTAAGCTTAATAACATTTGTAATGAAATTAAATAATACGTTCATTTTTTGCTAATCTTCAATTGTTAAAATCGTAGCTATATTATGGCGGACGATTTTTATTTTATTATTAATTTAAAGAATTCGCCTGAGTATCAGGTATTGGGGGCAATTGAAAAGAATATGATTTAAGCTTTTTTTTCATTATGATTATTATTTTTTTTAATATAAAATATTTACAAAAGAAAATTTTTGTTCAAGGGCAATATAAAGGAACGCAAACAGTCATTTAACTATAAATAAACAAATAATTTATATTGTTAAATTAAAGTTTAAAAAAAAATTATAAGTTTTAGAAACTTTTATGCATAGTAAACACTTCCATCCTCCCAGGTATTTGATAGTTCAAAAGGGTAAAAATATCAAATCAACGGGATTATCAATTTTTAATACAATGCCATCTCTGTAGGGCTTATTTAGTAACATTTTTAGGTTCCCTGTACAGTATTTTAAAACAGAACCATTATTACACTGTTGAGTCCTTAAGGATACTGTTTTAAGATAGCGGTAGGACATCTTTTAGGAGATATATACCTAACGGTTTTCGTCCTTAAGGATTCTATGTTTATTTTTTACAAATTTTATTTGTTATCATCCTTAAGGATAATAGGTTGAAATATTTAATAGTTTTTAAGTTATCCGAATGATATTCCGCCATTGTTGTCCTTGTGGATACTGTTTTAATATTAAAAAGAACCGATGATTTAAAAAACAACAATGATATTAATCAAAAATAGAAAAAGTTTAAAAAAGTATTCACTAGGCCCATGATCTATCAGAAATTGTGCCATTTTGTTATTTATACTTCTGAATATGTTGTACTTGGCTGTTAAAAACATAATTATCGAATGGATTAATTCTATTTTCAAAAAAAAAAAAAAAATGGGTGATTAAATGGTGAGTGTTAAAATTCAAATTCCGTCAATTTTATTATATGAATTTATAAACTTGGCTTAAAGAGAACCAGGAAAAATATTCTGCGTGTTTGGTGAGAAGATACTCTCAAAGCGTAAAGCTTAATTTTGGTTTTCCTTGTTTCGTCAAGTTGAGGAAACAAACGCTTGTTCTGAAAGACCTCAAGAAAAAAAATAAAAGTCGTGATAGTATTAAATGTTCTTATTCGAGAATGAAAGAAACGTTTTTATTGGCCACTTACTTCTAAGCGGTTCACCATGAATACTAAGAATAAAAATGTGATAACACCTAAAATAACTTTCTTTTAAACCGTCGAAGAATAGAAGGAAGAATATTGGGCTTGACTTACATACTAATGTATCCAGTCGTCCAAAGTATACCCGCATTTCCTTTTCCTATATATATCCAGTTCTTTATGAGGACAAATATTGTCATAAATTGAATTAGCCTCTCCATGTCTTTTAATTATAATTATTTTATATTCTCAGTTGTAAAGTTCAATTAATAAACATATAAAAAACTGAATTGAGCCATGATCGACTAAAACCTATGCTAGTTGATAATTAGTGGATCTGTGTAAGTTACAATTTTTTTTTTTTTTTTGAATAAAATTAAGGCAACTATAATTTTAATTTGAAAAAAAAAAAAAAAAAATGATCTGATTTCTTTATTTTCTAAACTTATTTATTTTTTAAATTTGGAATAAAAATGAGTATTTCTCTTTTCTATGCCCCCTCAGTGAATTTCGGCATACTCGTTCCACTCAATGTGAAAGTGATCTTAATTCTTTTTATACTAATTGTAAGTTTTACGAAAAGTTCTTCTATGCCGTGTTTCTTTGTAGTCTCGAATCAGTGAATAAATGCACTGGATGTATTTTTTATTTTTATAGCTGTTTATTAAAATTTACAACTGTAAACAATACATATAAAATACAAAAAGTAAATCTGATAATAATTCTATAAATGACATGTCATTAGCTTGAAAGCAACTAACCATTGGTAGCACTTATAAATGTTCTGTATTAAATATAACAAAGTACTATATTAGAAGGTACCGAGACCATCTTCTTTTCAGGCGCCTCGGAGGGTAATATGGGATAGAGTGAAATGCGAGTTGTGATACTAATGGATTTGAATGATTATGAAGTTTGCTATGGAGGGATAGGTGTCTGGTTTAAGATGCATAATAAATTTTCAATTGATGGATTAATACAATCAAAATCAACCGATCCATATAATCGTTTAAGTGATCAAATGTATATATTCCTAATAAGTATTCTTATTTAAATTTGTACCTAGTTGTAATAGAAATCAGCCCATTCCACTGGAAAAACTTAGGGTTACTCGATTACGTCGTTCATACCTTGCACTACAAACTGCAACAATTAATATTGCCTCTCTTTTCCTGGAAGAGTGCCAACAAGTATTTATTTTCTTGTCTTAAATTTTTAAATAAATAAATAGACCTGTACCACTACAACCCATGAAGGGTCTTGAGTTCATTATTTAGGTAAGGATGTACTGTTACTAGGCCAATGGTTGTGAAAGGAGGAGATATGGCCTAAATTACGCTTAACCACCAGTTTTCCCCATTTAAGGGTACCTACTTTGTAGAGGCTGGGTGTGCCCTAGGAGGGTCTCCCGACCTCGAAGTAGAGCTGAACCGAAATAACAGAAAATAAATTTTCTGGACGGACTCGATCCCGTGTCCGAGAGCATGGTATTCAAGTGGTTACTTTACCCACTGAACTACAGCGCCTACCGTCTTACATGTTTACTTAAATATAATCTACATAACGAATTGCTGATGTTTTGATTGTTTTTAAAACTAAAAATAAATGTTTAGCAAATGAAAACGTCTTAAATATACTATTATATAAAAGGATAAGCCATGTTCTGTTTGTATTAACTAAACGCAAAAACTACTGAACCCATCTGCACCAAATTTTAACTACATCGTCTTGATGGTTCAAGGAAGGTTTAGCAACAATGAACTTCACCAATAATTAACTAAATATTTATTAAAAATTCAATAAATATGTGAATAAAAGTGAAGTTTATAAATCGACCGATAGGTGGTGAGCACCAATATATAGCTAATAATGTAGTGAATATTCTATGTCCATCAGGAGTAGTAACTCTTTTATTAAAATTAAAAAAAATTGGATGCCCAATTATGTTTTACATGACCTTTTACCTTCTAATCTATGCAATAGCACCAGGCTAAAAATTACTGTTATGCGTGGAAATATCTTTGAAGATATAATTTTACTGGGCTATTCATATAAACCCTTTGATTCATACTAATCTACAATGTCAATTCAAACGATTAAAATTTCCTATTAATATCATTTGTTATTGTAATTAATAATCACTAGTCTAGCAGTGGTTCTTCGGAATCACTGTTTCACAGTCAATAATATGCAGGACTTTTTAGACTAGAAACTCTATTTAGAATTATCTGTGTTTTTTATTTATACAACAGGCGAAGTCGCCACGGGAAATGCTAGTAAACTAGTAACTATAATAAAAATAGCAAATGATTCATCAATATAAGGGTTTAGTGGATGCAAAAGTTATGTCACATTTTTTTTTTTTTCAATTTTAAATACAAAAGTATTTATTAGATTTATGTGCAGAAGTGTTAGACAGGAAAATCTCGATATTCCAAAACAAACAGAAAAGGAGTTACAAAGAAGTTGAAGGAGCTATGTAACATTTTTCTGCTTAAGAAAAATGTAAACAAACATTTTTTCTCTATTTATTGAAATTTACAACTATATATATAAAAAAAACATACATCCAGTAAATGTGATAATAACATGACAATGTCTTGTGAAGCAACTATCTACTGGTAGCACCTCAATAAAAGTTCTATTTGAGAAGGTCCCGAGGCCATCTTCTTTTTAGACGGCTCAAAGGATTGTCAGAAATAGAATGGGAAGCAAGTTGGGAGTCTAGTGGATTTAAATGGTTTTGTGTAACCTCTTTTTCTAAAAGCCCTTCAATTACTAATTGTATTAAAATATTGTTTTTTGTTGATGTAAACAAAGATATGCATTTTAGTTGGACCATAAAGATAATAATTGCTCGTAGCGATCTGCTTATACTGGGCATTTATCAGGTCATTGCTCTTGTTCTCGAGCAGTCAAGTGCAGCCAACGCTATATCATTCTGTACTGCCATCAGTGTGTGTATTTATGGTCTCCGTGGAAATTGCGGATAGATCTTAGCATGCACTAGGCTGGTGCCATAATAATAATAATAATACTTCGAAATTAACATGATTATTATTATTTTATTTAACGTATATACATCGAACAGTTTCCTTGATTCAAAAATCTTTGCATACCATTCAAGATGATACATCCTACAAGTACATGTATACCTAAAGTGAAAATATCTATTTTTAAGTTATCACCATGGTATAACTGCGAATAAAATTAATATTTAGAAAAAAAAAAACTGACTTTACTTGACTGATTAAAACTGCTTATACAAACTTAAATTCAAAAATATAAAATAATATTTTAATTACTTCTAGACAAAGAGCATTAAATGACAAGCAACCATATTATTGATACTTATATACCTGCTCATAATTTATGATTAGTTATTTCTGGAGTAAGTAGCTAAGAAAGGAAGTTTAAAATTGCCTTTAAAACAAACCTTCGAATAGCACGAGACAGCGGTGTGGCGGTGAAATAGTGGAAAGATCTTTACAATTACCAGCTATTTTTCGAATTCGGTTTTTATTGCCATCAACTCCAAAAATAACTGATCATAAATTGTAAATAGGTATATAAGTATAGGTAATTTCATTGATTGTCCTCTAATGCTCTATGTTTCGAAGTAATTAAAATATTATTTTTTACTTTTTAGTTCAAGATTGTACGTATAGATTTAATCTTGAAGTCGTTTATTGGTTGTTTTTTTGTTTTTTTTTCTAAAAATTAACTTAATTTTTCACTTTTTAGTGGTGAGTGTTTTTTTTTTGTTTTTTTTGTGTGTATATATCTGTACCATTTGGGAAAAACTAGATAAGTTCATTTTTGTCCACAATAAGATAAATATTTTGAGCAACCCTTATTGGTGTCCTTCACATCTTGTAAAATTAGTTACGTTTTAATGTCAATGGTATAAAATGATACCATTGCCACTAAAGTTTGCCTACTTATACATGATGAGTAGGGCTCCATATCGGTTTCTCAAAATATTTATAAACAAAAATGAACTTATCTACTTTTTCTCAAATAGTAAAGATATGTAAATTATTTGTTTTAATTATGTAGATTTCGTCATCATGGAGTAATAAGTTTTCCGACTTTTGATTTTTTTCTTATTAATTTTTTTTAAATTAAAAAACGCTTAGTTAATTTCAATATAATTTTTATGGGGCCATAACTATGACCTACCGATCAAAAGAATAATTATTAAAATTGATCCATAATTGACGAAATAACATACAAAAAAAAAAGGAATAAAAAAATACAGTCGAATTGAGAACCTGCTTTTTTAAGTCGGCTAAAAATAGTGTTCTATAAAGTGTTAAAAGTGCAATATATTAGCTTTGAACACCACTCACTACAGCCGCTAGTGTCATTTTTTGTTTTTAAGCAGATTTAATACTTTGTCATTAAAAACTGTGACTCAAAATAATAGTTGTGATTATTTATTATGACAGGTGAACGGATCTGCTTTAAAATGGCAAGCTGGATTAGAATCTTTTATAGTAAACTATTTATGAAATTTTACCGCTACACCTCCAAAATGTAGATTTTCGATTTGTATAACTTTGGAAATAATAATAATAATCATAAAGACTTTAATTTCAATGAAATTTAAAAATTTACAATTTGTAACATATCAATTAATAAATATTTTGGTAATAAAATAGTAAGCACAACTAAAAGGTTGATTTAGCTTGTAGAATGAAAAGTAGCATTTCTTTTTTTCAAAAGTTGAAAAAAAAAAAAACTACTAAAAACCTACACAAAACACTAAGAAATTGGATTATAATTCACGATAAAATATATACATCCTTAAAAGTAAAATAAATAAATAGGGATTAATTAACTTATATATTACTTTGTTACATTTGAATAAATTTAAACTAAACTAATAATTCTATTAATGTTTTAATAACTAAATTTTATTATAGTAGTATATGACTTGTACGTTTTATATGTTCATGTTCTTAAGGTCTGTTGTTAATCACTATTGTTTTGGATTTTTTTTTTCGTTGAATTGTAAAAGTTCTCTGTCTGGGTGTGAATAAACTCATTAATTGTTTGAAAATGTAAATCGAGTAACATGACGGTTATGTTTGTGTATCTGGGTTAGTCATTTATGATTCTCATTTATAGGTTTTGTATCCTTCCTAATTTATTATAATTGAACAAACATGTGTAGCTCCAAACCGGAGAATCATATTAGTAATGGTAGTATGTCTGTGTCGACAATAGTGTGTTGAATGTAATAAATAATAAATAAATAAAGGCTTATCGAACACGAAGGTTCGATGCCGACACCACCAACCGTTCACAACAAACGTCTCTCCAACCTACTCCACTAAAACCCAAATCTCCAAGGTCGGCCTTAACGAAATCTTCCCATCTACATCTTGGTCTACCCCTCGGTCGTTTACCCGATGGCCCAACACCTCAATCGTTTATCTAATTCCAGACCGAGTTAGGTAACAAGCTGCCCAAGGAATTCCAATTTTATTCAGGAAGATATGTCCCCTTATGAAAGCGCTTCTTTTTGTGAAGATTATTGCTGAAGTCTTGCATTTGTTTATTTTTATTTCCCATTTCTTATAATATTTATTAAATCTGGCACATACAGATTTATATCCATTTTCTATTGCATCTATCATGTGGTAACAAGTGTAAATAGTGGTTTGTACTTTAGAAATAAATGTATGTGTGGCATGATAATATTTTGTCATGTCACACATACATACAAAAGTTCTTCACTAGAAAGGTCTCTTCTATGCAATCATCTTTTCAGACGCCTCGGAGGGTTACCGGGAATAGAACGGGAAGCAAGTTGAGAGACTAGTGGATTTGTGTGGCAATGAAGTTTGCTATGGAACGACAATTATCTGGTTTGGGCTAAATCAGCAACTTATAGGACATTAAGATAGTTATGTATAAGTTTATTTGTAACAAAGTAGGGAGGATTTTTCGAATTATTCTGGATTGTAAGGATTGGATACGAGAAGAATTAGAGGGTTTAGTTGAGCCCCAAAGCTCAACTCCATATGTCCAAATAGCTCTAATGACTGTCATGTAAATTAGTCTTTTGTAGTAAATCGGAAGGTTTGAATGTTTTTCTAGTAAATATTGAAGAAGTCGAAAACGACGAGCAGTTTCCTGTCGTTTTAGTCTTGTATGTGGATTCCAGGTTAAACGTTTGTCCAGTTGGAGTCCTAGATAGCAGATTTTGAAAAAAAAAAACAAAGAAAGAAACATCTAAATGAAAATTAGAATAGATAGAGGAGTTTCTCCTTAATAATCAATATGACAGTTCATAATCATAAATGATGACCTTCAAAGGTTAATTTTTTTTCACATAAAAATTCGTTAAACAAATTACTTGATATTTCTTCATTAAATGGATACATTATCATAAATAAAATCATAATAAATAATTGCATGGATTTAAAAAAAAAAAAATCCAAGGTTCTTAGTGGATATAAAATAATATGTGAGCAGATCCTTAAGTCCTCAGCAATATCTGAGATTGGACCAACAGAGGATTACTAAAAGCCCCCATTTCCAAAGTGACTTAGTGGGGGGAGAACAAATCTCTGGAAAATGAAGTCTTTTAACGATAAAAAAAATAGCCTAGAGAAAAAATTGCCTCCAGACACCGCTGACAGTATCCATAATGCTTAACGATTTTAAACGAGAGGATGAGCTCTCAAAATTATTCTTCCTGGCTACAATACTAAACCCGGTATAATGCCTCCATTAATTATATTACTTCCACACTCATCGATATTATAAACATTAAATATTGATTATAATATTGTATTGCATAGGGTCAGTAAAGAAATCCGTGCGGTCTTTGACTTCTTTGTTTTGACAGCTGGATTTTCTGATTTATCCACCTGATCCTTTCGCCAACTTAAAAACTAAAAAATAATAAAGGGAATTCTGAAATGACTGTGCATTTTTAGCTCTGTCCGTGCAGATTTATCAATCCTTTTGCGATGAAAAATGGAGTGTGCAGTTGTATCATCGCCATATAAAGCTGAACCATTTCGATGATGACCATAAAGCCGTTGAAAGGTCTTGTACGATTTGTTGAGGACATGACGCCATAGAAGAACGTATGGGATAAAAATGGACTGCGCGCTTTAGTGATGAAAATATTTTAGTGGACGCAAATCTACATCTGAGGGTACAGACATTCAATATATTCTTATGTGTGTCACATGAAAGAGCCGTTCCTCACCTAAGAAACTGACTACGTAGGGAGAGCAGAACTGTGGCTGCTTTGTCGTTTTTACGCACTCGTTTAAAATATCTGGAGTTTGCCGGAGGTATTTTGCCACACCCTCCTTACAGTAAAGAGTTAGCACCGTCTTACTAACACCTTTGTAACATTTTTTAACATGGAAACAATTTCCGAACCAGTATTTTACCAACAACACTCTGTAAACGCTTTTCTTATCATGAGAAATCAAGTCATTCTGGGAGAAAGGCATCTTTAATTACTCTTCTCTGGGCATACGATTATTGAAAATATGTCCAATTAGAAAAAATTAGTTTAAAAAAATCCTCACAGACCCAATATATATATTATATTTTATACCCAAAATAAAAAGTTTCTAATTATATCATTATTCAAAAAAGATATTTTTGAATTGAAGAAATTCGTGCAAAGTGTTGAACTTTAAAAAGAGGAGTATACAGAATTGCATATATTGGTATTTACAATTTATAACTTTTTTATTATTTATTTTCTTTGTGTGTTATTTAGTTTTATTTTCTTGTTTACTCCATATTTCTTTTGTTTCAATTACAAAATGTAATATTATACAGAGAAACTTGTGGATTTTTAGATTTTAATTTTAATTAATAGTTTTTTCATGTTTGCCAAATAATAGTTTTAATTTAGATATTTAACATTTAGTGTTGTTGAAAAACAGGACCCAATTTCGATATTCATTAAAAAAAAAGAGAAAACGATAATAAAAAAAATGTATCAATCTGAAACAATCTAATATTAGCTTTATATTATCGAGTATCATTTCTATTTTTAACTTCGAAAATATAAATTAAAAATAAAATTTAAATATTATTTTGAACTCTGTTCTTAGTTGGAATATAGTCGCTGAAATTTGACCACTTGTGAAAATATATATTAAAAAAAATAAGCCATTAAAACAGAGAAAAAATGAACTCGTTTCAACCTAAATATAATTCATATCTTGCATTACCAGATAATTAGATTAGAGATACAAAATACAGAATTAAATCATTTAGTAACAAAATAGCGGCCGTAAAACTCTCACACACATTCCGCATGGGCCTACAGCAAGTACATTACAAGTCCCGACAAATACACAATCCAGCTTTAGCCGCCAGAGTAGGAAAGCTAAGATGCGTCCAGCGGTACCATCATGAAATAATATCAAAAGTTCCAGGTGGGAAAGGAATCGACCGTATTCAGTGCTTTGAGACCTATACTCAAATGCGCTCGGCCATCTCTTTTACTGTTAATTATTTATTGTTTATATAATTATTATAATAAATTTATAAAATGTTATTAAATTAAACGATTAACGTTGTTAATAAACGAAGGTTCATGGGGAAAACCAGGGTAGTCCAACCTAGACAGTAAGTGTGAATAAGGATAAGTGACCTTCAGTGGATTTAGGCGTATTGCAGGGGCCATCTCTAAGCCCCTAATTTCCTGTAGTATATTGTACCAATTTCGTAAAAACTTCCAAAAACTAGTGTCTTCTAGTTGCTTTGGATTGGACGCTCACGACTCTCCCTTACTGGTTTTGTATCGATTTTAAATTATCGACTTTATCTGCTCTATCGTTTTTTTCTACTAATAATATGTACATTTTTTTTTTTTTTTATTATTTATTGAAATGTACAACTGTATATATAATATAAAAATATAATACATCAAGTAAATATGACGATAATTATAAAAATCGCACGTCTCTTGTTTTTAAAGCAACTACCCATTGGTAGCACTTATCAAGTTTCTATCTAATGAAGTACTTTATTAGAAGGTCCCGAGGCCATCTTCATTTCAGGCGCATCGGACGGTTATCTGGAATGGACTGAGAAGCAAGCTGTGGTTCATTTAGATGTAATTGGTTGTGGAGATTGCTAGGAAAGCAATGATATCTGGTTTGAGCTTAGTCAGAAACGTAAGGTATATTACGATCTTTGTGGATAAGTTTGTTAGTGACGAAGTAAGGAGCATTCAGAATTTTTTTAAGGATTTTGGATAGTGAGGATTGGATACGAGATGAATAGGATGGTTTAGTGGAGCCCCAAAGCTCAACTCTGTATGTCAAAATTGGTCTAATTACTGTTATGTAAATGAGTCTTTTGTAATTAACTGAAAGATTTAAACGTTTGTCAAGTAAATGACCAAGTAGTCGAAAATGACGTGCAGTTTCTTGTCTTTTTAGTCTTGTATGAAGATTCCAAGTAGGACGTTTGTCCGGATGAAGTCCTAGATAACGGATCTGTTCAGTGGGGATTAGTGGAACATCATTAAAGGATATAATGAAAAATAAAGTACACTTCCTATAATATATGATGGCTCCGCCATTTTACAATCAACAAAAAAGTAGACAACCACGGTTTTTCCTCCCTGGCCGTTCTAATGGTTCAGACACAATATACTCGTAAGCAGTGTTACTTAATGTTTTATACGAAAGCAGGGAGTATGCTTGATGTGGTCCCAAGTCAGTTTTACGTTTCTATTTGTTGAGATGTTTGTCAAGACCAGGCAGATAAAACTGGGCTATAAAAATGTTTTCAATTTAAAACTTCCACCACCTACAGACATGTAAGGTATAAGTGTGTTAGATCCATCAAATGCTTTAGGAAGTAAAATAGTTTTACTTTCAAGAGACTCAGGAACAAACGAAGAATTTGCAAATATACTGCTATTACTATAGCTGCCAGCACTTCTATCAATTACGATTGGAAAATTATAAAAAAGAACCGCAACAAAAAAAAAGAATAAAAAAAATCATTTTAACAAAAGAAACTTAAAACATGGAACTTCTGTATTTAGTGCATGTCATTTTTACGTATTACGTTCCAACCAATATTTCCAATATTGTTGGAGAGAATTCTAAATAACTCTGGAAACCAATCTGATACTTTTAGAGTTTTTTTATTGGTTGGCTTTGGTAAATATGAACGGTTGTCATATATTTCATAGTTGTTTACCTAGGTTTCTCACGATGCTGGAAACTGCAATTTCTTTACTAGGAACGAAAAATCAATAGTTTGGTGCCAACTTGCAGTAGGCAGATATTTTATACTTTTTGTAAATACGATAATAATTAGCCTAAAAGTGCTGTTGATTCATCACTTAATCTTAAACTTGCAAAATTTACAAAACTTATAATTAATTTTATTGTTTTTGAACATTGGTGTACCCGTGACATTGCACCATCATATCTTTTAAATTAAAAGAAATGTATTCTGGTGCAAAATTAAAGCTTGATAGTGGTTAAGAGGTGCAAAGCCAATTTTTAATAGTGTTTCGAACTTAGCTTACAAGGATTTTGAAGGTTCATAATCGATAATAGGTTCATGAAGAAAATCATAATCATAGACAAAAAGTTAAAACTAAAATATGAATGTTCAAGGAATGTAAATATTAAAGTCAAATATAAGCTCTATGAATAGCTCACAGGAAACTATAAGGAAAATGTACAGCCTCTATTATACGATACAAAAAAAAAAAAAAAAAAAAAAAAAATTAAATAATTATGGCCAGATACTTAATAAATATAGAGTTTTATGTCGTACAATTTTTTCGTTTGCTAAATATATATATTAAAAGGCAAAAATGCAGTTAACAATTCTACGGTAACGTAAAAAAAAGTATATTGCTATAAAAAAAAAAAACTCGATATTTTTAGTAAAGAGACTAATTAATTACTCCAACAAGACCGACCGAGGTTTTTAGACTAAATATTTTTATAAACACTTCAAGGATATCCCAAACCTAGCCAGGTTCTTCGTGTTATTATAAACTATAGATATTATTAACGAATTTAACGCCCCCATGTTCTTGGGTAGAATAAGATTAGATATGAAAAAAATTACCATTTAGCATCTGTGCTAACATTTTTTATTCAACCAATTCAAATCAGTCAAAGAAGGATAATAAAAACAAATAGTTTTGAAACCTTTTATGTTTTGTTGTGCCCTGCATAACGTTCTTGAAGTCCTTTATGGTTGTAGGTGGAAGCAGGAGTAATCAAAGAGTGATCGAAAATCAGTTTTCATAATTCTATAATGTCATGGGAAATTTTAGATATAGGAGAATAACACTTTACATATTTACTAAAATATAAATAAATAACGATAGCGTATATACATAGCCTAGTTAGATTTGACAGATAGTTGCCAGATCAGAGAAATGTGGTTGTTAATTTAGAGGTTCCGTACAACATACTAAAATTTAACATTTGTCGATACTGAGTGTTTATTTATTTTTTTTTTTTTTATTTTTTTTTTTTTTTTTACAATTTTACCGTCGTATTTCAAGAAATATTGATTTTAGAGGAAAAACAAGTTTTACGGTTTTTAAAAATTTACTAATTTTATTTACTTTTTACAAAATTAAAGAACACGAGATCAACTACAAGATGCACCAAACAATATTGAATTTCAAAATAGTTGTACCGTTACAACCACCAGAGCCCACTGAATAGCATCAATTTTTGGCTGTTCTCAAAACTTTATACACCATCTTCTAAAACTTACAACATAGACCATCACAAAAATACATACTTACAAAATAATAATATAAAACATATTTTAACATTAAAATTTTTTGATAGTATAAAAATATATTATATTTTTATTTTATAAAAAATATATATACGAGGTGTGATCAAAAAGTTCCAGGACTGAATTTTTATACATTTATTCATACAAAGTACAGGTTATTCAAATTTGTCTCCTCCGAAGTTACTCCCCTTGGGAAGCTACACACTTTTCCCACCGGTGTTTCCACTGATCAAAGGCGCCAGAAAACTCTTCTTTTGTAAAGGTGTTTAGCAGCTCCGTTGTTTTTTCTTTAATTTCGTCATCTGTATGAAATCTTCGTCCTTTCAGGTGTCTCTTGAGCTTCGGGAAAAGAAAAAAGTCGGCTGTAGCCAGGTCAGGTAAGTAGGGGGCTGAGGAATGACAGTATGATATGATAACTAATGCAGAGTGAACAGGAGCATTGCCATGGTGAAGGACCCAATCACCACTTTGCCACAGCTCAGGTCTCTTTCTTCTCACAGCATTACGCAATTTTCTGAGGGTTTCAAGATAAACAAAACGATTAATTGTTTGACCTTGTGGAAGGAATTCATAGTAGACAACACCTTTACAGTCACAGAAAACCGTAGGCATGACCTTCACATTTGATTTGACTTGGCGTGCTTTGTTGGGTCTTGGAGAACCTTTTGATGTCCATTGTGATAATTGGGCTTTTGTTTCCACATCGTAACCAAAAACCCATGTCTCGTCTCCCGTAATGAACAGTCAACAGTTTTGGCACAAGTTTTTCAGTTAAAATTTCCTGACATGACTCAAATGAAATGTTACACTCTTCTGCCATTTCAAGGATTGTTAGTTGACGGTCTGATCGAACGAGAGCGTTCACTTTAGCAACATTGTCATCATTGATTGACGTTGAAGGGCGTCCGGAACGAGCATCGTCGTCTGTGGATGTTCAGGCATCTTTAAACCTCTTGAACCACTGATGGCAGCATGATCGGCTTAGACATTCTTCACCAAAAGCCTCTTGTATAATCAAAAAGATTTCAGAAAAAGTTTTGTTCAGTTTCACAAAAACTTCACACAAACACGTTGCTCTTCTATCACATTCATTTTCATAAAATAGCCAAACTCTATAAAACTAACCTCAAACAAACTGTGCTAATGTTATTTTCAGTGATGTTATGATTGATCTGCAAACACAGCTGTGTTCCTGTTGAGTCAGGCAATACATCCGCATCGCTGTGTGACATTGCATTCCCATAGTATATAAAAGGTCCTGGAACTTTTTGATCACACCTCGTATGTATACATGTATATATATATATATATATATATATATATATATATATATATATATATATATATATATATATATATATATATATAGGGAGAGAGAGAGAGAGAGAGAGAGAGAGAGAGAGAGAGAGAGAGAGCTCATAAAAACGTTTTTTTTTTTTGCATAATTAAATTATCTTCAAGTGCTTTCAAAAGTAGCTGTCCAAGCTAAGTAAATTGCTGACTTAAGTTTTATTAAAAAAAAATTAAAAAAATATTTACACTGCGGCCGGTTTATAAACATCAGAAGTAAAAATATTAAATAAACTTACTTATTCATACTTTACCTAATTTTTCTACACCATTAATCTGTAAACATTGCAGATGTAATTCGAATTCCCAAGGAAGCAATGATCGGTTTGGCTGGATATAATCGTTCTTTTTGCAAACGGCTACTCGGCCAAAGTCATACAAATCCAGGAGAAAAAAACTGAAAGGACGTGCTTGAAACGATATTTTGGAAAACAAATAAACAAGAGACAAATAAGGTAGAATGTTATTTTATAGCGAAAGCCGAATCCTAAATGACAAAGGAATGAGAGGGAGGGGGTAGGGAAGCAACAGGTTATTTATAAAAGGTGCCTCTACTAATTACTCGTCTCCCCACTCCTCTCCTCTGTAGCCAATCAGCGTCCATTACTATGGAACCACTTCTTCGTAATCTCCTTAAATTACAGAACACAGCATTTTTTTTTTTTCTTTCAACGAACCTTTTAAAGAAAGGATAAACAAAAATATTTTTAAAATCAAAAGGGGCATCTTATTTTTCCTTTTTAATTTAATTGTATATATTGTACGAGTGGATTCTTTGTCATACATATTATTCATCGCCCTTTAGAGAGGCAACCCTTAATATTTACTTGATAAAATTATAAGTCTATTTAAAATATGTTACCAACAACGATGTATTAGGTACTGCCTATTTCAACATGCTGCATGTTTTTACTGTGACTAACACGGTTTCAAAAGTGTAACTGCCCGTCCATTAACTCTGATAAAAATTAGTTTATTAATAAAAAAAATAATATAAAAGTAACTGGAGTCTAATAGAATAAATATTAATATTATTAATAATGATTATATAGTATTATTAATTATAATAATATTATTCTAGTGTGACTCATTAACAAATAATCGAGTACACCACTTAGTGGTTCTTGTAATCATTTGGTGTTGTATTTACTAATGTAAATATATACCTATTCCAAAAAAAACATGTACCATGTATCCTTGCTTTAATCCTTCATCTAAACTGTTATATTCTGGGGGTGTTTCCCAGAAGTCATAAGTCAATGCATTTACCGTGATAAACACAAATCACAATTTTTGCTCTACTTTATATTTTTTTACCGTTTCTAATCGTTTAAAATTTTTTGTCACATATTCTCCAACGTCAACAATGCATACATAATTCGATGTGTTTTTTTTTTGTTTGGTATTTTTTCAAATTTTATTTCATGTTTCTATGTTCGATTTTTTTAATCTGATCATTAATAGTTTTAGTTTGCTGACAGTTAAGAGTTCAAAGCTTCCGATTACCTAATTACAAAAGATTCACTTTGATAAATGCAACGCAAGGCAACACCAACAATTTTTCAGGTTCAAAAATCATACCTTCCTCCGGTCGTGCCAATTTCCGTAACACGAGCGGTCGCTCGTTGTAAGAAGTACAACACCCTGTTTTTTATCTGTTTTTGTCTAAATGTTGTATTACATCTATTAAATAAAATTTTCTGACCACTCTATATTTATGTACCAAATATTACCTGAGGGGAAAACATTTTAATATAAAATATGTTTATTGTTGAAAATAATTAAAAAAAAAAGAAATATAATTAAATAAATTTGTATTTACAATATATATATATATATAATTATATATATTTATAATTATATATATAGTGATATATAATTATTTTCAGGTCTAACATGGTTGTTTTTATGATGAATTTTGAGAAGTGATGTTTATCACTTTTTTGAGAAGTGATGTTTACAAATAAAATGTAGATATCCCCTGGCTGCCCCCCCCCCCCCCTACCCCGCTTTGTCAGCTCCATCACTACACTCGACATAGATTTTTGTATCATGATCTAAAACATTTTATATTTCTTCTTCACTCTATTCCGAATTTTCATTTGATTGTCCAGTTATTTTTTCTTCATCGTCTAGTTTTGCAAAATTGCAAAGGAATATATTCTAATTTTATAGATTTCCACCTTATCAAAACATTCCGAATAATTAATACTTCGCTGAATAACATAAACAAAAGTAAAAATTTAAAAGAATCCTACTTACATATTATCGAATCTAGCTGATTGCCGAGAAAGAGGCGAGAAAAAAGCAAAACAAGAGCGGTCGCTTGTTGTACTTTGTGCAACACTGAGGACTAATTATTTTTTAATCAGAAAACTATCCCTTCTACTACAGTGAAAAATTACTGGCGGCAAATAGAGGAGTATATCGAGGAATAGCTAAATCCTATTTTCTGGGAAGCTCACCGGAAGCGAGGGAGAGACAAAACTAGCCGAGTGTTGCACAAAATGCAATGGCACGACTGGTGGAACGTTAAATCTACTTGAGCTTTGTGCCTTAAACCTTAAACCAACCTTATACACCAAGATCATCAGTAAAACCCTCAATTACCCTTAGAAAAATGCTAGACTTTATTTATAAAATATTCACATAAGGAGAAAAAAATGCTAGACTTTATGTGAATTTTTTTGAAGAAATACTAATGTGTTTTTTCTACAACTGATACTAAATGATTCAATTAAATTTTACGCAGTTAAAAAAGACAATTAACAAATTTACAGATCAAAATAAAGTATAAAATGCGCTGTTATTTCTAAGGATTTTTCAAAAAATAGAGTATGGCTCGTATAAATATGTTATATAATAAAAAATAATCTTTATTTTAGGTTTGTAACAATCCCCTAAGAATAACAGCAAAGTATAATAAAATTATGCAATATTTGTTTTACATTTATTTCCCTAATGCTTTGTACTTAATAGTCTGTAATTGTAATCCTATTTTTTTCTTTTTCGAATAGAGCATACATAATAAGCATACATATACATACAAAATGACATTTGGCTAGCAGTAGTTCTGCTTAGTTAAAATAAAAAAAAATAATTGTATTAAATTATTATTAGTAATTTTTGTCAATTAATTATACTTTTTTTTAGAAATTATTTTAGGCTTGTTATAGTGCATTTGAAGTAGTATTTTAAGTCATTTATATACATATGTAATCATTAACACGTTTTAGTAGCCTCCAAATATAAACGATTTTTAAACAGAAATCCTGAAAAAAGTTGTAGCAAGATTATAGACACACGTTTTAAGTTGGCGATTATTTTATTAATATCAAGATGTATTGGGGAAAATATCCCTAAAAATGCATTTGCATATTGTTGCTTTTTCGGTTGTTATTGTATTTTTAGTGATTTGATCATTAGCTAAAAATATATTGAATTTTTCTGTTTTCGGCCATTTGGCCCACCAGCGCTACTCTCCTCATTCAGGACAAATCCTTTTTTTTTTTTTTTACTCTAAACGGTCCGGCCTGCATTTTTCAACGCAAGTGTTAACATCTTTATTCCCAGCTTCTAATTTTAATAGAAAGCTAATCACTGGACCAAAATATAGGATTACTGTGCCATAATTTCCTAAATGTTTTAAAATCTCAAGGATCTAATAAAATGGCTTCCATTTTCTCCATACGGATGTTATTTTTATAAAGAGGACTTTTTATGAACAGTTTGTTGAAAGGGCATCACGGAGTTCAATATTGCGGTTTTTAAAGTACCGTATTACGTTCTCCAGATCCTGAATAATGCTGGGCTTTGCCCCCGGAGGTTTAGTATAAGCAGGGGAAGGGACGTCCAAGCACTTGAGGCCCTTTATTAAGTACTAAGTTAAGAGGCCGTTTGCCGAAGTAAGAGTTTGTTAGCCCTATAAATTTGTGCCCTTCAGAACTCTTTGAAATTTCATTGGTCGTAGGAGGCTTTGGGAAGTATTATTCAGTCTTAAAAATCTTCTTAATTGAACTTTATTTATAATTGTGCTGTAATGAAATTATTAACTTCTTGAATAAACCTAGTGTTTTAGTAAGCATAATTGCACATAGTGAAGTCGTAGAACTTCGTAGAACTTTGATTAATATTATGCACTCATTTACATATCGTAATTGAAGAAATAGTGAGAAAATTAAGTTCTTTATTCATATTAATTTTTATAACGAAAGATCCGAGTAAGACTTTTCCGTGAGACGATATTTAATAATATCGCATAGTGTAAACCGGACAGTTATTGACACTCTTAAAGAAATATTTGGAAATATTCATACTAAAATTTTAGAAAGAATAGTCCAACAAAATTAAAATTTACAGTAATGTTTCCTTGATTACAAACTTACAATGAGCTGAGCAAAAAAGTTATTACAACCAAACATTATTACTGAAATGTATTTTACTGGATAGTCACAATAAATTATATAAACTAATTTATTAACACCCTGTGGATATCTTTTAAAAATACGGACAGAACTGAAAGTACTTTTACGCAGTTGCGTTCTAGGATTTAAAAGGAATTTTATGTTGTTTTTTTTTTTTTGGCTAAAAATTTTGTTTTTTTAATTTTTAAGACAGGGATTCAACTAAACCTTCTAATTCTTCTCGTATCCAATCCTTACAATCCAAAATCCTTCGAAAAATTCTTAATGCTCCTTACTTTGTTACAAATAAGCTTATTAATAAAGATCTTAATGTCCCATATGTTGCTGATTTAGCCCAAACCAGATACCTATCCTTCCATAGTAAGCTCCGTTACCACTCCAATCCACTAGTCACCCAACTTGCTTCCTATTCCATTCTTGAAAATCCTCCGAGGCGTCTGAAAAGAAGATGGCCTAGAGACCTTTTAGTGTAGAATTTATTGAAGTGCTACTAGTGAATAGTTCTTCACATGTTATTTACATGCCATTGTATTTACTTTCAACACATTTACTTGTTGTATATATTTTATACAGTTGTAAATTTCAATAAATAAAAAATAAAAAAAAAATAAAAAAATTTTAAGATAGGCTGTCAATAACTGTTTGGAGTATCAATCGTTATCTGGTTTACCCGAATGACCACAACCTAACGAAAATATTCTTGCAAACTCCTTATTTTAATGATCTAACATTTCTTACTTTTTTCTTATACAGTTCAGCTGAATTTCAAATATAAGAATCTTTGTTTTTAGGTGATACCTAAAAAAAATAATAAGCGAAATGAAAAAATATTACACTGTAAACCTCACTATATGACCAAATCAAATAGTTGTTAATCACTATATTAAAGTTAATTTCTCTATTCCACTTTTTTTATATACATTTTATTTATTGTAAAACAATAAAATAAAAACAGTGTTGATGAATGGGGACACTTGGCCTTCCACCGAAGCAAAACTATACAAAACTTACAAGAAACAGTTGGCAGAATTCCATAATTAAACAAAAAGAAATTATAATAAAATCAAATAACATAAAAATCCAATAGAAAAAGAAAATAGATTGATAAAACAAATAAAAGAAATAGAAATTTAACATGCAGACAAGTTGATTTTTCAACAGATGTCTTCTATTGTTCATCTTGTTTTTGATGCGGGGGGTGGTCTTCTTTCTTGATCTATATGGTCTACTTTCCAGTTGCTAATGCGAATTCTGCCAACTGTTTCTTGTAAGTTTTGTATAGTTTTGCTTCGGTGGAAGGCCTAGTGTCCCCATTCATCAACACTGTTTTTATTAGTTTTGATCTTTTGTGTTCATGTTTGAGGAGTCCGTCCGTCACATTCGCATGTATCTGTATTTGTCAATTGAAACCGTTTCAAGTAGTGGTTAGTCTGTCCATGTCCGTTAACAGTTGTGTTTGTGATGAGTACTTCTGGGTGTACCGTGATTTTGTAGCGTGATGTGTGGGATGTATTTGTGCAAGGGTCGTCCTTTTGTCGAGTTATTCCAAAGTTTGTCCCATTCAGTAATTGAGTCTGTTTTGATACATTTTTTAATAAATGAAACAGGAACGGGGGTGTATTCTAAAGTAAGTTCTAAATCATGAGCAGCCGTTTTTGCAAGTAGATCTGCTCGCTCGTTACCTTCGATGCCACTATGACCTTTGATTAAAGTTAGTTTTGTTGGTATTCCGCGTTCCATTATTTCAATTAAATTTTTCTTCAGTCGATGTGTCAGTGGGTCGTTGGATTTGATGTTATTAACTGAATCTATTTCTGTCTTATTGTCCGTATAGATGTTGTATGTGTTTTGATTAACGTACGTCTGTCTAAGAATATATTCCGTGGCCTTAACTACAGCTAGTTTCTCAGCCTGATTGTTTGAGCAGTTTTGGCCAAGTCTGTATAGTTCGTCGTAGTAGCAGTTATTGTGATATAGAGTTATTGCGCATCCTGTGTACCCTTCGTCTTTGCTTCCATCCGTGTAAATGTCAATACTTACTGAGTCTGTATCTGCAGCTCCTGTGTCTGTTATGTACTGTGTTAGTTTAGCGTGCATAGCAGGATGTATCCAGTGTTTGGTGGTTAGTTCGTCTTCAATGTCCCTTGGCTCCATGTACTTGTAAATTAGTCGTTGTTTTTTTGTTTTGTATAATGGCGTTAGTTCATTAATTTTCACGGGTATTGGTTTTATCCCTGCAAGGATACAGGCAGCGTCGTAAGAGATAGTGCGATATGCTTTACTTATCCTTATTCCCATCAATCTCGGGACCCGCTGAAGTTTTTTCAGATTGATTGGTTTAGCAGCTCCTGATTCCCAGATGGGCATGGCATAAAAGAGTTTTGGAATGATAGCTCCTCCGTAGATAACTTTTAGTGCCTCTGTCTTTAAGGCACATGTGTTCCTTGCAGCTATAGTGAGTCTGTTTACTGTTTTCAGTGTTTTGTTATATTATATTATATATATATATATATATATATATATATATATATATATATATATATATATATATATATATATATATATATATAATATTTGATATTGTTATATTGTTATATTATATTGATCTGCCAGAATTTAAAGATTATTAACGGTAGCAGGATAGTCCGTCATATTGTCCGTTTGTAAATTAATAAAATTGTTTCGTTTTTAAAAAAAGACACTCTATCTAAGAAGAAATGTGAGTTTGCTGCTTAATTTTTCGGTCATTTTGGTCATTAAAATTCAGTAAAGTGTCCGGATGCCAACCATGGTTTCTCACCATAAAAAAACTTCAATTATCAAAATCAATAGTATTGAATAATATAAAATAATACAATATTCAATTTGTATAAACAATATTCAATTTTTATATACAATATTGAATAATACAGAATCAATAGGTTCCTGTTTTCTTTTAATAATATTCCCAATTCAAATTTAAGTTTTAGTTTTATTAATTATATATTTTAGATATTTACAGATGCCTCTGTTTCTCTGTATTTACTTATTTTCTAAACATTATAAGCTGTATGATTTGTCCCTATTAATTATTTAGCTAAAAGGCAAAAATTTTTCGTTAAGTAATCTAGTAATAATTCTTAATTATTATTAATCAATGAATATTAATTATTTTTTAATACGCAATAAGTATAAAATGTACTCGTTAGTACTACATATGTATTTTTGTATAACTAAAAATTTTCCCTCTAGTTCTATTTGTAGATTAAATACGATTGAAAACTGGAAACAATCATATTATTATAATATCACAAAAATCATTTTTTTAAATCACAATATAATACAATACAAAAAGATCATAGACAACATGCTGATTTTAATCTAAATAATTACTTTAAATTAGAATCTATTTATGAAACCCTTCACATTAAATAGTGAAAATATTGGCTGTGTATAGTAACAAGAACTCAAATCGAAAGTCAATAGTTGACTATGTTCTATCATTTTCCTTTTCTTTCCTTCCGATTAATCTCACAGCTAAAGCTCCCACGGAGCATTAGAGAATGTGAACGGTCTCCAATCAATTGGGAATTATTGTGTTGATGGGGGAAGATTGGGCAATGATGAATTGATGTGGGACAGAATGCGAAAGACGTTTAATGATAGCTCCCAAAGCTCTCTTCTTCATTCCCTCACCCTTAAACTCTTTCTCACTCACACACAATCTCTCCCTCTCTCTCTCCCTCTTTCTAGGTAAGTGAATGTTAAAATATTCACCTCTGACTAATTATCAACAGTCTGGTAAGTTCATCTCAAAATCGGTCCTTTCATTCTAAACGGAATGAACATAGGATAATAAACGGTAAATTAATGGGTACAAAAAGGAAAAAAAAAGATAAAAGAGAGAGAATTAGAATCAGTACGGAAAAATAAAAATAAATGGTACGAGATGGGAGCTAAAAAGAAGGCAAAGTACACCGCCTTGCAAAATTTCTCTGGCTGAGAACGGTTGGTCATGCGATTCTGTATTTTTTTTTCAGTGTTCTAAAATAAACCATAATTTTGAACTTCATATTATTTTTCTTTAGGAAGTAGATCCAATGTTTGTCAATTAGACACCAGTGAAAGTTTATCTGTTACTTATTAATTTTTGTTCAGCAATGTGTAATCATTTCAAAAATCTGTGATAGAAAAAGAGTTCGTTGCCATATAAAAATTTTAAAGTCTAATTCAAAAAGAGGAATTTGATTTATACGTAGCCTACTTCAATAATTTAATTCAGGATATCTTTTGATCTCCTCCTTTGTAAAAAAAAAAGGACAAAAACATTTTAGTGAAAACCTTAATTAAATAAATTTTGTCATTTCGCGATAAAACCCCATATCAGTGTTAGTAAAATTGCCATTAAAAATATAGTATAATATTACATCTGTTGATTGTAATATTGTATCATACGTGTAAATAAACATTTTTAATGTAAAGACTATACCTAAAACCTTTTCATAGTTTGATCTCAACAACTTTGACCATTTTTCGCTTCGAAAACATTTTTTTTTTTAACCATGTTTATATGTATATGTATACATATGTGTGTGTATATGTAAATATAACTAAAGGGTTAGGAGAACAACCGAAAGGATCAATGCCGATAGTGACACTACAAATAATCACTGTCAATGACTGATCTTGGAGATAAATAGTCGTTTCGGCATTGAGCTTTTGGCTTTTTCTGAACGCATTAATGATGATATTTATTAGAAGTTTTAAAGGATATTATTTACATAACTTTACTTCATTAGGGAATGATTTTTACCTTATTACCTATTTTAAACTTTAAAACTATGATTCGCTCCTGAACTACAATCACAATCAGCGGATTTGATATAATATAAAGTATAATCATGGGGATGAGGTAAAATGTCTACATCAGTTGTCATTGGTTTCCACCCTTGCTGATTTAAATTATTAAAATAGAAAATCTCTTATCCAGATCTTAAATCATTCCTTGACGTAAGCCAAATGGTACTTTTTTTTATAAATTAATATCAAATTTTTAATGAGATGATTGTTAAATACACTCGCCAAGTAAGACCACAGTTTATGTATTCCGTAAAAAATATATTTGGGGACCGTGCAGAGTTCAGACAAGTCAAAACACAAATAATTGCCACATGAATTAATTGAATTCCCAATGGAGCAATACTGTTCAGTTCATTTTGATTGCCAACGAAAAGCGTTAGTGCTGGAGAATTTTTTTATATGAATCTAGCCGCTAGGTTAGGAAGAGTAGATATATGGGCCATTCTCCTATTTTGTCGGAATTTATATTGAATTTAGACAATGTGAATCTACTGGAAAAAAAAGTAATGTAAAAAAAAAGTTTTTCTTCAACTACTTCTCTGTCTACTAATGATATCAGCGAAAAATCCTTTCACAGAATGTAGTCTATATACACTTTTATGATAATAATAGAAATCATAAATTTGAGGGTAACAGAGAGTGTGAGGAAAATAGAAAACACTCAATATTCAATTAATAAAATATTTATATTTCCAAGGAACTGTAAATTAATGTAAATTAATCGGTTTGAGATCAACTACTCGATTTAAAGGTGTTAGTTAACACTAAATAAACATTTTGTTTTTTTATATATACATTTATTGAAATTTATAACTGTACAAAATATATACATCAAGTAAGTGTATTGACAACGAAAATATTATCATGTTAAATCTTGAAAAGAACTACTCATCAGTAGCACTTTACTAAAAATTCTACACTAGAAGGTCTCCAGGCCCT
This sequence comes from Euschistus heros, assembly GCA_003667255.2. Classification (NCBI taxonomy): domain Eukaryota; kingdom Metazoa; phylum Arthropoda; class Insecta; order Hemiptera; family Pentatomidae; genus Euschistus; species Euschistus heros. Next base: position 290,460 of record RCWM02000748.1, read on the forward strand.
CTTCATTTCAGATGCCTTGGAAGATTATCAGGAATGGAAGGGGAAGCAAGTTGAGAAACTAACGGATTTGAGTGATAATGGAACTTACTATGAAAGGATAGGTATCTGGTGTGTAGGCTAAATCAGCAACATATGGAACATTAAGATTTTTATGGATAAGTTTATTGGTGACAAAGTAAGGAGCATTGAGGATTTTTCGAAGGATTTTGGATTGTAAGGATTGAATAAGAGATGAATTAGATGGTTTAGTGGACCCCCAAAGCTCAACTCCGTACGTCCAAATAGGTCTAATCACAGTCATTTTGAGTCTTTTGTAATTAAGGGAGCTTCGAACATTTGTCTAGTAAATGGTGAAGTAGTAGGTGAAGTTTTACGACGGGCAGTAAAATAAACATTTAAACTAAAAACTTGAAAGAAAAGTAATAAAAGAAAACATTACAAATGGTAAGACATTATTATATTAATATAAACTTTGAAACCAAACATTAAACTAATATAATGAATATTATATTAGTTTAATATAAATAGTGGATATATGTATAATAGGTAATTTTATATCTTATTTCATTCAGTTTTCCTTAGTGTAATCTATTTCCCTCACTTTTAGTGTGAGGGAAACAGGTATGAGGGAATTAGAAATTTAAGGTTCATTCAAGATTAAAAACACTTCGTGTATTTTAAAACAAAAAAACAACAAATGGAGCTCAGAACTACATGAGGAACATGTACTTTAATGTAAGGAAAATAAAAATCAAACTTACCAACACTTGACCTGACACATACTAACAAAGGTAATTTTTTTGTAAGTTAGGTTACCCTCAGTTTAGTGAGGAGCTTCTTAAGTGATGTCGGCCTGAATCATGGTCATGATTTGGCGGGCTTTTTAAAAAAATGTGAGGGGAATATATTGAGCCTTTTGGACACAGCTACTAAAAGTCATTGTTATTATTGTAAGCAATAAGTCTCAGTTTTAAATATGAAATTCAATATACTGCAATTTACCAAAAGTACTATGAAAAAAAAGTAACTTAAGAATTGCAGAAATGGACAACTTATTCACCTTTAATGTTACCAATTCATGTTATGGGACACATGAGGGTAATAGATTTTTATGTTTCAAATTCAAATTTAACCATGAAAACAACTCAATAACCATGGGAAAACAACTTTACGTTTAAGATGAAATTACTTTGCACCTTCTTGTTGCAGTTGTGTTACAGAAATTTCATGTATAAACTAGTATCGCTTCGTGACAGAAATTCGTATGTAATGGGAAATTTTTATATACATATTTTTGAAAATATTTGTTGGCTGGCAGTTATATAATACATTAAATACTGTGAAGATTGAAGAAAACAACTAAACATAATAGAAACTAAATTATTTTATTTATATTTGTTATGTAGGAGACAAGATACATTATCAATAAAAAGTAGGGCAACTATTTCATATACTAAAAGTTTATTACAATTTGGGCTACATTTCTTGGCTTTGTAATTATTAAACCATAGAAAATACATTTTTTTAAATAATATTTAAAATTTGTATAATAATACTGTTATTTATTTAAATAGGTTCATTACCTGCGTAATAACATTATTTAGGTACTTTTAATTATTATTTATTTTGATTATATCATCATTCATTCGAAAACCTATCTAATAATAATTTATCAATATTTTGTTGATCGTTTTAGTATATTTTATTACTTAACTAAATAGATTTAGTTGATTAAAAGTTAATACAAAATAAACAGTTATTATAGCAACAGTAATATTGCTCTATTGCACACATTTTATGTAATGTAATATTTATAAATTATGTATTTTTCAGTTCTTAATAGTGCGAGATAGTTCCTCAATATTTAGTTTATATATAAGTGTTTTCTATAAAATAATAAAAGGTTTCAGTAAAAATATATTCTCTTATCACTTTAATAGTTCGCTTATTTCGTACACATTCATGCCACTTAGATATTTTCTTATATTTTATTTTCAGATTACTTCGAAATATGAAACAAACTAAATATCCACCATATTTCAAAATGTTTAATATTTTTGCATGCACATATTTTATAATTATCTACCATTAAACCATAAAGTTTTAATTAACAACGTTAAACACAAATTAAACTATTTATTTATTATTGATCGATGCCATATTTGATTTTGTCTTTGACAAAGCAGGCTGAATTAAAATTATTTATGATTATTTGGCATACATTATATTTTTTAAATATTGATAGTATTTACTTAGTTTAAATTTTCATTCGCTTACCAAGTCGACCTTAATTAATAGTATGAGAATATGTAATAGTTTTTTTTTAAACATGAATCACAGAGTACATATTAACATTAAATTTTAATTCCCTTAAAATTTTAATTTAATAATCTAAGATTACCACTTTAAGTTTTTTTAAAGCAGTGCCTCATTTGCACAGAGGGATATCATCGAGAACAATCTAGTTTTATTAAACAACGTTAATAAAAAATTAAACTATTTATTAAATATTGATCGATGTCATCATATTCAATTTAGTTTTTGACAAAGCAGGCTGAATTAAAATTATTTATGATTATTTGGTCTTAGATTTAATTTTCATTCGCTTACCAAGTCGACCTTAATTAATAGTATGTGAATATATAATTTTTTATATAATCAACGCTCAGTAAGTATAAAAATATAATATCACGATGCCCATTAAATTTTAATAGATTCTTAAAATTTTAATTATATAATTTTATAATCTAAGATTACCACTTAAAGATTTTTAAAAGCAATCCCTCATTTGCACAGAGGGATGTCATCGGAAATCAGAAAATTTGTAAGTTTTCGAACATTGCGAAATTAACTGCCAATCGATGTTTAAAAAAATGGTTTAATGATATTCCTTTAAACCCTGTTCAACAGATCCGCTACCTGGGACTCTAATGGACAAACGTCTCATTTGTTCTCCACATACAAGACTAAAACGACAAGAAACGTCCCGTAGTTATAAACTACTCCAACATTTACAAGACAAATCATAGCTTCTAATAAATTATAAGAGACTCATTTGCATAACAGATATTAGACCTATATAGACCTATGGAGTTGAGCTTTGGGGCTCCACTAAGCCATCCAATTCTTCTCGAATCGAATCCTTACAATACAAAATCCTTCGAAAAATCCTTAATGCTCCTTACATGTTTTTGGCCCTCTCAAGGCTGGTGCCGCGGACGATTCGTCTAAGGACGGTGTTCTGGAACTTTTGGAGGGCGCGTAGTGTAGTTTCGTACATATGATGCAGCAGTGGAGCACCGTGGAGGAGTGTAGGTCTAATGATGGACTTATAAATCTGAAGTTTCAGCCAGAGGGATATCTGGGGAGAGGTAAGGAGGTGATGGAGGCGGTATATCCGCGCCCGGGCCAGCTCGATTCTGCTTCTGACATTCGTCGAAAAGGTGAGGTGCCCGTCGAGACTGACGCCAAGGTATACGAAGGAGCTGGAGATGGTCTGCTCGATGCCATCCACTGTAAAACTCTTCGGCAGTTTTTGAGATTTACCTAGCTAGTACCTTTTAATAGGGTGTAAATAAAAAAAATACCGTTTCTTAAGCAAATAATTGTATTATTATTTCTTTGATATAAAATACAATTAATACTCAAAGTATAATCCATTGTTATCCACCTTCATTACCAATCTGCTAGCTAATTTATCGATGCCATGCTGATACCATTCCTTGGGATGGTTGTCAAAGAACTCTTAAACAGCATTTTCAACTTCCACAAAATTATCATATATTTTCCCTCAAAGAAAATGGGTCATGGATCGAAACAATAGTAATCCAAAGGTGGGAGGTATGGACTGGTGGTGAGGCAGGAGTTCAAACCCATGAAGTTCTGTGAACTTTTCTATTGATTGTTGAGGAGTAAGTTCGTGAGGGACCAGTCTACAGGTCTTTTTCACCTTCTCCATGGAGAGAAGATAGCGACTAACAGTATCTTTCGACACACCACACTCCCTGGCAAGTTTGCGAGTACTTGTAGACGGATTTGACTCAACAGCTTCCTTCAGAACCTCATCAATTTCCATTAATGGCCGTCCGTAGCCCTTCTTCATTTTCAACGTCGTACCTCCACTTCTAAATTTATCAAACCAACGCCGCGCAGTGGGCTCTTCAAGGACACCTCCCCCTTTATATTTAATAATTTCACGAGTTCCTTCAGTGGCTGTGAAATGTTTTTTCCAGTAATGTCTTAAAATTAGGAGAATTTCGTAGAATACTGTCATGTTTCTTCTTTGAAATAAACAACTGAACTGAGGCTTTCTTTGAAGAAGTCCAGTGTTAGTAAACAAGCTTAGAGAATGCTGTAAAGGGATTATTAAGTATTGGTAAATAATAATTAGCATTAAGATATTTACAGACTTCTGGACTCTGGAATTACATAAAATGGTCATTTTTTTTATAAGCCCTATTAGTTTAAAAAAAAACAAAAAATAGTTTCAGGACAACATTATAAATAATGAGAATCAAAGGTCCACCTCAAGTTCAAGGATAAAAAAGTCTAAAGATGGCATGAGAGAGAAATACTTCTCGAAGACGTAAAGATCCTAGCTGAAGATCTTGATGAATGGAGTCCATGGATCAGTGATCTTCCACGCAGAAAGAAAGTGAGAGGAAGAGAAAGAGTATTATTAATGTATAAACATTTATATATATAGTGAGTAAGAACTGGGTGAGCGGGGTACTTAACACTGAGTTACTTGACAGGTAAGGAAAAGTGATAAAACAAATTACAGCAACACAGTTTAATTGACAGTTTCAGGTATTTATATATTTATATTTGTGTTCCGTGACACGATGTATCATAAATATTTAAAATAAAAAAATTATATTGCCTTTTTTCTCCTCACATTGGGGCCTAATCATTCATTTTTTGATTACCTATTTTCTTTATTCTACTGTTTTTTTCAAGGACTTTTAGACCCTTCTATTCATTCTTTAGCCACTTTGATCTATTATTATTTATTGCTTTTCGTACTTTGGTTTTCCTCCTAGTTTTCTATCTGATGGCTAAATTGTTGTTTCAGATTTATTTAATTTCAATTCTATCTAGAAATAAAAGGTTAAGGCTCAAAATTAAAAGTATTAAATAAGTGTGACTAGTTACTGCCTCGCGTTACTACATGAACCACATATTGGTTTGAAAATAACGGAGGAAATAGGCTAAACTAGGTCTCTTGGTCAACTTCTTTTCAGATACCTCGGAGGATAATCAGGGATGGAGTGGGAAGCTGGGAGACTAGTGGATTAGAGTGGTTATGGAGCTTACTATAGAAGGATAGGTAGGTATCTTGTTTGGGCTAAATCAGCAACATATGGAACATTAAGATCTTTACGGATAAGTTTATTCGTCACAAAGTAAGGAGTATTGAGGATTTCGAAGGATTTTGGATTGTAAGGATTGGATATGAGATGGATTGGATGGTTTAGTAGAGCCCCAAAGCTCAACCCCGTAAGTCAAAATAGGTCTAATCACAGTCATGTTAATGAGTCATTTGTAATTAATTGAGAGTTTTGAACGATTGTCTAGTAAATATTGAATTAGTCTGTAACGACGAGCAGTTTCTAGTCGTTTTACTCTTGTATGTGGATTCCAAGCTAGACGTTTGTCCAAGTGGAGTCCAAGTTAGCGGATCTGTTAAGAAGAACTTAAAATAAAAATGGTCATCAGCTATCTCGGACACTTGCACAAACTTTGGTCTTATTTTCTTCCTTACTTCTGCTTTTTAGCAAAATACTGTAAAATCAAAATGGGTACCCCAGCTTTTCTTACTACTATTTTCTAGTAATAGACCTGGGAACAAAATATTTTTTGTTTTGTTACCAGTTTCTGTGGGAAAAAAAAGGCTTGTGTTCATTTCAATTGCATTAAGTAATATAATAAATGTTGAAAAAATATAATCAATATTTGTTTAAACTTATTTTTTCAAAAAATTTTCTCTCTTTAATATTCAGTTCTAGATATTACAAATTATCTTTTTCCTAGGTATTTTTATTTCATTTATGATATATCAATAATACTTATAGGTTATATAAGAAAGAAAGTGTGGTCCCACTGTTCTTCGTCTCGATTTCGAAATACTGTGATATTCTACATAAATTTTGTAGCTGGAAAATTCTCATTAGACATATCTACAATAAAACAAAAAGTAATACCTAATTACGATATTTTCATTTTGGGATATGATTTATATATGTAAGGAAGGATGCCGGGATGGACAAATGGGTTAAGTGTGCAATACATGATCGATGTTGAGCATGGTAAGTACTTGGATGGGTGACCGCTCTTCTCGGAAGACCACTTTGCGGGTGCCTCAGGAAAATAACCCATCCCTCATGTGGGCGAAGTCCGTCAACCTAGAGGAGGCAACTCTTGGCCCTTCTTCTTCCTCAGTTTCCAATAAGTCTGTTAGAGTCGATATTTTTGATTCAATTTATAATCTCGGTTTTTTTTTTGGTTTTTTGTATTAGTTGTTTTTTGATAAAGGCTAGTTACCTCTTTTTAATATTACTGCCATCATTAATTCAGATTAATTAGAATTTTTCAGTAATTTCAGATATATTGTTGTTAGGCATTTCGTATTTTTTAATAGTGTTTTATAAACTTTTTCTTTTTTAAAAATGAAATACGGTTTTAAAAGTTAATTTTCCCCAAGGGATACGGGAAAAAGAGTTTTTCATTGTTACCGGAAAATATCATTGACCTTTCCTAACAAAATTAGTATTCCCTAAGGGCGGAGCAATTTCTGCGGAACCATGGAGTTCTGCCTGCGGACCATTCATGACGATATTCATCCCCTTTAGGGCTAAACTTTTAGTACAAAAAAATGTACTGTACCAAAATGAGGTAAAATTCTTTTCAAAGTTGGAAATACTTTATAGTAAGTAAGATTTTCAATGATAATTGAATAATAATTGTAGTAAATAATCAAATTAAACTTAAATAGGATAATACAATTTTAATTAACTTTATTTATATTCAGAAGTTTTGAAGTTTTGAAGAAATGGCTTCTTGGTACCCATGACAGCCTTCAGAAATCAGAAAACTTTTGAGTTTTCAAACAATTACTAAATTGTTTAGAAATTTTCACTTATTATTTACTAGGTATTACAAGCTGCATCACAAAACATGTTCTTACAATTAATTTAAAAAAAAAAAAATCATAAAAAACAGAAATAAAGTAAAAAAAAATAAAATAAGCAACTTTTAAATTTACGAGAAAGGAAATGGGATGAAAGAAATTATAATATAAAATAAATTGTAATAGTAATCGTAGAAATAAATTAACTAACATAGGGAAAGGAAAAGAAAAAAACTTATAATTCAATGACTTTTAATTTCTAAGACTCTTGGTCGATGTTTTTATATGTTTCTGTAGTAATAATGCTAGCATATTTTATAAATACATAATATAAAAACATTGTAATACATATATGTTTTTTTGCATGTATACACAATTTTTAAAATACATGCCTGTTCTTTAGAGTTACTGCTGAAGTAAAAGAAAAAAAAACTTTAAAAAAATAAAAAAATATAATTTTTATATTCTGATTTTATTTTTGTACATAGCCGAAGTATATAGTGTACATAGCTATCTGTTATCGTTTATTTTAAAAATTTCCCTTGTGTATGACAGATTGTAATATTTCCCCGAAAAAGTTGTTAAAAAAAAATAAATAAAAAAATAAATAATAATAATAAATAAAATAAAAAAGTTTAATTAATTAATTAACAACTTTAATAAAAACAATCATTTTCCTAAACAAAACTACCATTTGACTGGGCTAAAGTAACTAGAATCCAAAAATAAGAAGATGAGGAAAGGAAATTGAACAACTAGGACAACTTTTATGGTATTTTAGATATACTTATTTTCAGCGATATGAAATAACATTACAGCGCTTAGAGTAAAAAAAAAAAAAAAAAAATTAAATAACATAAAATTTCAAAACTTCTATAATCCAGCCGAATGTACTTATTTCCATTATGAAGTTATTCTAAGCTCAAAAGTGCCCTAGGGAAGCAGGCTGGTAATATCCACTGAGCCATAGTGGGTTGGCAATTGAGAACAGCAGGGCGGCCATCTTTGTCAGGGATATTGCACATAAAGAAGATATTAAGTAGGCGATTCTAACAAAACGTAATTTCCACCTCACCAAGGCTTCCTAGGGCTGTGGAAAATTGTGAAAATTATTCGTTTTAAAGTGACATTTATGGCACCACTAGCTTTCTTACAGGTTTTTCTAGTATGTGTAGAAGGATCCACCAATGATTTATATGAAACTGAAAAATTGTTAGGTGCTCTTGTAATATTTTAGGTTTTACGATGAATATATTTATTTAACTTTACTTGGGCTCCAATTTAGATTGGGTCACAATTATAGCAAGGATGTGTTGATAAAAATTGTTCTCCTTTAATTTCTTAAAATCGTTTACGTAGATAATATTTCTACAATGAACTCTCAGATAAGACTCAAAACGGAAGAGCTTAACCGACTCTTTATGCTTAGGGCGCACTGGTTTGAGATGATATGGTACGGCCGCTACGGACGCTCATTTTAAGCGGAACAAATCTCAAATATCGAACGTTATAGATATAATCCGGATAATATAAATCGTAGAGTTCAGGGTAGTTTTGCAATAACATAATTGAACGGTTTTGTGTTTAAAGGGATCACGTTACAAAACAATTTGGGTACCGTAAAACGGCCTGACTTGAACCACTTTTGTTGAACTTCATTCTTTAACAACCTATCAACAATGTTTTTAATGCATGTATTAAAATATTCGTTTTTAATAATTAGCCTAAAAGTGCTGTTGATTCATCACTTAATCTTAAACTTGCAAAATTTACAAAACTTATAATTAATTTTATTGTTTTTGAACTTTGGTGTACCCGTGACATTGCACCATCATATCTTTTAAATTAAAAGAAATGTATTCTGGTGCAAAATTAAAGCTTGATAGTGGTTAAGAGGTGCAAAGCCAATTTTTAATAGTGTTTCGAACTTAGCTCACAAGGATTTTGTTAAATAAAACAATTGTAGATTAAAACGTTTTTATTGAAATGAGAAACAAAATTGCAAATTTTTTAAAGGTTTACTGAGGAACGATATAAAAATACAAGAAACTACCAATAAAATATTATTTAGAATCAAAATAACAATTTATGTTATTTTGCCTGAAGAACGCAAAAAAACTACTATAATTTTGGTAAACAGGACAAAACAATACCTATAAAAAAAATGCACACAGATTCTTAGAGAAACCCTTTTGGAAAAATGCAATCTACAATGTTTAGACAAAAAATATCAAAAAAACAAAAATGGACACTAGGACTTGAAACAATTTAAAGCTGGGGTCACCTACTAAACCCAAGATCGCGGGTTCGCAGCCCGGCAGATGACCTTAAGATTTTTTTAAAGGGAGTAAAAAATCCTTAGCTATGCCGTCCTTCGGAAGGGACGTAAAATGGGGGTCCCGAGCCTGTGCGATGTCAGGTACTCGTTAAAGATCCTTATCCTAATTATACCTGGATAGGCAAAATTTAGGACTCCCACCGTGTAGCATCGTCCGATTACCCATAGCAGCATAAAGTGACGTTAAACGGAATAAAGAAATAAACAAACAATTTAAAGCTATAATTAGGCCAAAATTCTCAAAGCATTCGTCAATATACTTGCACATAGATGACAACAAACGTATATTACATAGCTGTTGGCATGTATGTTTAAAAGTAAAATAAGGCTGAAATAACTTTAATAAAGTTGAGTGATTTTCTGGGAGGTGACTTTGTACCAAAATATATTTTCTTTTTAGTGAACCTGGTGCAAATTTAACACATTGGTGCAAATTCAGGACGTATTACGGTACCTAATTACACAGCCTTCATCTTTATTATATATATATATATCGTCTGCTTGGAGGTAAAAGTCATTAAGTAACAAAAACAAATTTTTTCCGTATCAATATTCAATCGGAAATATACTCATTAAAATTTTCTGAGACAGTTATATAGTGAATTTTCTCATTCCCTAATGTGCATATATAGTAGTTATATTCACTTGGTGACTGTTTATACTCGTAATTATGGGAAATGATGATATCAACAAACAATGACTTTTTATCGAATTCAGAAAAGAATTGCACTTAGTGACTTTTACCTTTAAGCAGACGATATTTCTCTGGTTGTTTTGAAATATTCATATTTTGCTACCTAACACTTCTGCACATAAACCCTTCATCCAATGAACTAGATTGTATTTTTTTTTTAAATGTTTCATTACCCTCTCATCCATCAAATCCTTCAATTTACTTCTATTATATATTATTTAAACAAATCAACTGAAACGACACACAGTCACTAAAAGCACGTCTTGTTATCTTATTAAAATAAATCAGTTTAAAAAACTCAAAACTAAAATAACATGTACTTATTGAGGTATTAGTTGACTATTGGAATTGAACGGTATTCATGCTCGTCTTGATAACCAATTCTCATATTTTTCATGAAACTTTTTCTTTTAGTTACCAATTAGTTGGAAATATAATTATTTGAATACGAAATATTTTAAAGATATAAAGATACTGATTCAGAGTATAGAATGAAAAGAAGGAAATTCATAATCATAGACAAAAAGTTAAAACTAAAATATGAATGTTCAAGAAATGTAAATATTAAAGTCAAATATAAGCTCTATGAATAGCTCACAGGAAACTATAAGGAAAATGTACAGCCTCTATTATACGATACAAAAAAAAAAAAAAAAAAAAAAAATTATATAATTATGGCCAGATACTTTATAAATATAGAGTTTTATGTCGTACAATTTTTTCGTTTGCTAAATATATATATTAAAAGGCAAAAATGTAGTTAACAATTCTACGGTAACGTCAAAAAAAGTATATTGCTCTAAAAAAAAAACTCGATATTTTTAGTTAAGAGACTAATTAATTACTCCAACAAGACCGACCGAGGTTTTTAGACTAAATATTTTTATAAAAACTTCAAGGATCTCCCAAACCTAACCAGGTTCTTCGTGTTATTATAAACTATAGATATTATTAACGAATTTAACGCCCCCATGTTCTTGGGTAGAATAAGATTAGATATGAAAAAAATTACCATTTAGCATCTGTGCTAACATTTTTTATTCAACCAATTCAAATCAGTCAAAAAGAATAATAATAAAAACTAATAGTTTTGAAACCATTTTTGTTTTTTTTTGTGTCCTGCATAACGTTCTTGAAGTCCTTTATGGTTGTAGGTGGAAGCAGGAGTAATCAAAGAGTGATCGAAAATCAGTTTTCATAATTCTATAATGTTATGGGAAATTTTAGATGTAGGAGAATAACACTTTACATATTTACTAAAATATAAATAAATAATGATAGCGTATATACATAGCCTAGTTAGATTTGTCAGATAGTTACCAGATCAGAGAAATGTGGTTGTTAATTTGGAGGTTCCATACAATATACTAAAATTTAACATTTGTCGATACTGATGTTGATTTTTTATTGATTTTAGAAGAAAAACAAGTTTTACGGTTTTTAAAAATTTACAAATTGTTTTTTTTTTTTTTACAAAATTAAAGAACACGAGATCAGTCACAAGATACACTGGACAATATTGAATTTCAAATAGTTGTACCGTTACCAGAGCCTACAGAATAACATCAATTTTTGGCAGACGTTTATACACCATCCATCAAACCTCAAAAATTTACAAATTTTATTAACAATTAATAAAATTAAAGAACGAAAAATCAACTACAAGATGCACCAAACAATATTGAATTTCAAAATAGTTGTACCGTTACCAGAGCCTACTGAATAGCATCAATTTTTGGCTGTTCTCAAAACTTTATACACCATCTTCTAAAACTTACAACATAGACCATCACAAAAATACATACTTACAAAATAATAATATAAAACATATTTTAACATTAAAATTTTTTGATAGTATAAAAATATATTATATTTTTATTTTATAAAAAATATATATACGAGGTGTGATCAAAAAGTTCCAGTACTGAATTTTTATACATTTATTTATACAACGTACAGGTTATTCAAATTTGTCTCCTTCGAAGTACTCCCCTTGGGAAGCTACACACTTTTCCCACCGGTGTTTCCACTGATCAAAGGCCCCAGAAAACTCTTCTTTTGTAAAGGTGTTTAGCAGCTCCGTTTTTTTTTTTTCTTTAATTTCGTCAACTGTTTGAAATCTTCGTCCTTTCAGGTTTCTCTTGAGCTTCGGGAAAAGAAAAAGTCGCCTGGAGCCAGGTCAGGTGAGTAGTGGGGCTGAGGAATGACAGTCATTGCGTTTTTTACACAAAAGTGCATAAATAATGCAGAGTGAAGAGGAGCATTGTCATGGTGAAGGACCCAATCACCACTTCAGCTCAGGTCTCTTTCTTCTCAAAGCATTACGCAATTTTCTAAGGGTTTCAAGATAAACAAAACGATTAATTGTTTGACCTTGTGGAAGGAATTCATAGTAGACAACACCTTTACAGTCAAAGAAAACCGTAAGCATGACCTTCACATTTGATTTGACTTGGCGTGCTTTCTTGGGTCTTGGAGAACCTTTTGATGTCCATTGTGATGATTGGGCTTTTGTTTCCACATCGTAACTAAAAACCCATGTCGCGTCTCCCGTAATGACATGTTTCAAGAAGCTTCCGTCGTCATTTGCCTTTTGAAGAAGTTCCTTAGAAACATGAGTTCGGTGTTGTTTTTGGTCTACAGTCAACAGTATTGGCACAAACTTTGCTGCAACACGACGCATTTAAAGTTTTTAAGTTAAAATTTCCTGACATGTACCAAATGAAATGTTACACTCTTCTGCCATTTCACGGATTATTAGTCGACGGTCTGATCGTACGAGAGCGTTCACTTTAGCAACATTGTCATCATTGATTGACGTTGAAGGGCGTCCGGAACGAGCATCGTCGTCTGTGGATGTTCGGCCATCTTTAAACCTCTTGAACCACTGATGGCAGCATGATCGGCTTAGACATTCTTCACCAAAAGCCTCTTGTAACATCAAAAAGGTTTCAGAAAACGTTTTGTTCAGTTTCACAAAAAACTTCACACAAACACGTTGCTCTTCTTTCACATTCATTTTCATAAAATAGCCAACTCTATAAAACTAACCTCAAACAAACTGTGCTAATGTTACTTTCAGTGATGTTATGATTGATCTGCAAACATAGCTGTGTTCCAGTTGAGTCAGGCAATACAATGCTGCCAACCGCATCGTAGTGAGACATTGCATTCCTATAGTATATAAAAAGTCCTGGAACTTTTTGATCACACCTCGTATATATATATATATATATATATATATATATATATATATATATATATATATATATAAAAAATAAAGATTTACATGTACCTAATTAAAAATATAAGATTCCAATAAAATAAAATATATAATACATGTTATTAACAAAAACTTTGAACGACATGGCGATGCGTTAAATTTTCTATCAGAGGCGCATCTAACCAGATATGTCACAGAGACTGTGACATCATAAAGATGAGAGTGCAAAAAGATAATTTCGAGAAAAAATGTGTCAATAAAAAAATAGGAAAAAAGTTCCAAGCGTTTCCATATCTGGCTTTTCTGAGTACACTATACAACTTTCTAAGTCCCCAGGAGAAGGGGGTGAGTTGAGTGGGTGATGAATGAAATCCTCGTCAAAAATCATTATTGGCTAGTACATTCAGTAGCAACTTTAATTGTGTATATAAATAATTATTTGTTTTATTCTGATAAATAATTGTTAGTTTTATTTTTAATAATAATTATTGGTTTTTTTTTTTAATGAAGATTATTTGTTTTATTTTTATTTTATTAATTATTATTAGTTGTGTGCATTTGTATTTATGGTTTGAATGAATACATTCATTTCTATACCTATAGCCTTTTAGGAAGACTGCACATTCATTTTAATAAAAATATATTAATAAAATTTTGCAGATAATTCCGTCAAAACCTTTCCCAGCATCCCACTCCTTGGGATCATTCATTATCCATTCCCACATATCCTTATTACCTACGAAGATTAAAACAATGACCCCGAGATCTATGGTTAATATTTATTTCATCAGAGTTCTAGCAATAGCAGACTTCCTACTCAAGTCCTTGGTGACTGTCACATACCTTTCTTTCTGAGTCTCCTGTGATTTTGACACTAGTAACTGAGAGAACAGCGTTGGGATTTGTTTCCCTGTTATGCTTATTCATGTTGTATATATACCGTGATTGTACTTTATTTTATTTTTTTAATATTCAGACTATTATAGTAGAACCTCGATTATGCGAACCTCCATCATCCCGAAATAAAAAAATGAGGACTTTTGTATGAATGTATGTAGTTAAAACATAATATGTACATATTTAGTTTTAATGTATAAATTGTACCGCAAATTCACTGGTTGTCAAAATGATGAAGAATTTACATGTATGTATTGAATTTTTCCTGTTTTTCCGGATTTCATTTAACAGACCGATGTTTTTATTTCTGGTTCTATGCATAATTTTCAACCTTGATCATCCGAACTTTTCCCTTATCCGAAGCACCCCTAATTCGAACCAATTAGTTCGGATAATCGAGGTTCTACTGTATTTTATACTATTATTTACAATATTTTATCTAGTTAAAGGTTTTATTTTTTTATATGTTTTCATTGTAAATACTGTATGGATGGTTTCATTATCATCCATATTCGATTGTTCTTGACAGACAGCTTTTAATATTTATTTGATAAAACGATATGAAAAAATAAATTGTAAATACTATTTGTCTTCCTAAAATACACATTTCCCTAGATATTACAGATAAAGCGTAAAAAATGACTCCCCCAGCACACTCCCACAACACACCATGGAGACTTGATAAGGAATTGATGTATGCTAGTGTTACAACATTCGAACTGATAAGATCTACTCATAATATCCTACTTTATTACGTTACTACGCACGAAACTCATTTAACTGTACTAAGTTTCACATCATGATGTCTGCTTAATACATTCAAATAACATTGACTTCGTTCCAGTCGAGTCCAGTTCCAGATCTTCCAGTTTATCTCTTCGATTTTTAAACAATATTTATTAACAAAGAAACATCACACACTGAACAGATCAACCAACATTATAGAACTAGCTAGGAAGACGCACACTATTATTTTTGCACGCAACTCAACTTTACTTTACCAAGTTTCACACTATACTATCTGTTTAATATGAGGTGATTAGTATCAAAACTAGCTCAATCCATAAATTCCGAAAAACAGTTTTTAAAGTAATTTAATACTTCTTAGTCGATTCCATCACGCTACTGAATGAAATTGAATTAATCCATCTTAATCCGCTCAAAACCCGTTGTCAAAAACCAGTTGTTTTTTTTTCCAATCCCAGCTCAATTCAAGCTTCGTTTGAATGGTACCAATCACAAACAACATCCAAGTAAGAGATGATGAAGATACATCAAACTATTTAGAAACTTCTTCTTTCTCCTGTGGCTGCGGGTATTCCTTTTGATCCATCAATGATAAATGATGAGAACAATTTACTCATAAGCATTTTGGGGATAAGACGATGGAAATTAAATCTCTCAAATATAATAAAAAACGTAATGAGGAACCATATTCAACAAGAAAATAATGCTGAAAAATAATGTGTTTCACATTGACAACTGATGAAAATACATTTATCTAAACAAATTATTTTACTCTATGTTTCATTCAAGTTTGTAATGAAATTTTAATCAGTTTAGAATAAGGTTATTATTTTTTTTTATTAGCTAGTACCAGTAGTACTACACAATTTTTTTTATTTGAGATTTTTCTTGTAAATTTTGTCGTATTTTCAATTTATATGTACATTCGGATTAGCAATATATTATTAACATTAATATGATAAATTTATTAATCAACTCACGTTTTGATTTTACAGTCTAATATATGACAGAAAATTATGAAAAAAATGTTAATATAATTTTTTTCAAAACTTAGGTACTCAATCTAAATTATTTGTATTTATAAATAATTAGATAGTAGTGATAATTTAATTTTAAAAAAACGATTTAGAATCACACAACACAGGTTGTCAAAACAAAAATTAATTTTTATGGATTGAGCTGGTTTTGATAGATACTAAACGCCTCGTATGTTACATGTGGACAAGCTAAAATGTCTCGGTATCCTGAACATGTTCACGGTATCCTAGCGACGGCTGTTCTAGCTAATTTGGTTAAACTGGTTGGATAAACTTTAAATAAAGTTATGTAGGTAATATTTAGTTTTCCCTAACTTGATCTTTTCCATTTCCTCGAGGTATTCCAGATATTTCCTGAGGGCGTTAAGTTTTAAATAAAGAGGTTTCAATTTAGCGTTGCATAATTCTTAGTGAGGATAGTTCTCTGATAAACATAAAACTACCCTTGTAAGAGCTTCGGTCTTCTGTTCTCCAATCAATTCACCCCTAATATTAAAATTTAATAATAATACTTAATGGTGAAATCGACGATGTGTTAAATAGTTTTTGAAACCCCAAATCACAGATTTAAAGGGTTAATGTTCTCTGCGAAGCCATGGATCTTGATTCGAATGTCCCCAGGCAGGAATTGGGAGATCCGGTAATCCGGTAGGACCCATTTGGCAGAGACCGTGACTGGACGTTGGGGAGGCATTCCTCAATGATATCAATGATAGTAGCCCACCGTTGATTTTAGGTGTTATTCCTTATCATTATCTTCTATTTGCATATATCAAGAAGAAATCGATTTCAAAAGAAAAAAAATATATTTATAAGGATAATGAGCAATATCTCCTAAACTAGTTTAAATATGGATGAGCTGTAGGGTAGCAACACATTTTAATATGCCAGTACTTTATAAAAATAAAAATGATACACATATTATTAAATGACACTTTGGAGAAGGTATAAACTTGAAGATAATCTTCGTTTAAGCAAACTAAAGTATTTCCTATGTATTTTCCTTGCAATAAAAACTTTAAACCCACTTATCTGAAAACATGATTTTTTTGAGTTGTGCCGCATTGCAGTACATGAGCAATATAGTGTATCTGTGACTCGTATAAACAGTCTGTTAAGAGCATTTTGAGTAATGTGTTTTTAGTGTTAAAGAACTTCTTTATGAGGGCATTAGACGAATCATTGTAGAAAATTTGCGTTTTTCATAAAATACAATTTTTGCACTTAACCGACTATTCACAAAAGCCACGGATATAGCAGAATAATTCATAATTATTAGGCTTGAATCTAATAAATATTGTTTTTTATGCTCAAAAATGGTAAAAAGTTAAAAACTACTATTACCTTGACGATGATAGTAAAAATCTCAAGGAGTCATTTAATTAAATTAACTTATTAAATTATACAAGAGTGTAATAAGTTTGAAACTCTGGTTCATTGTTTATTTTATTTTTAGATATGGTAATAAAGTGACAAGTAATGTATTTCGTAATCGTGTATTAGGTTCAAAAAAATGTTTGTTGGGAAACAGGAGCGCAATCACGGAGTATAAATCTTTTCTTTATTACTCTTTCATACTTACTCGTTTATAAATACGGTAATAAGTGAATTAGCTTACAATACATGTCGTACCTTATTTTATAGGCATGATGGAGTACCTTCTCCTATCATGGATCAAATTAAAAACCTATATTATTTGAGCAGATCTTTCACCCATCTCTTTTTTTTTGTTCTTAGAGTATTCACTCGTGGCCATGCCAAGTATAAGTACCATGGCCATATTTATAAAACAAAAGAATCGCTGGACTTTTATCTAAAGAAAAAGTAAATTATAAAATTAGAGAACTTGGTGGAAACATATTTCTCCATTGCAGTATCATTAACATAATAAAAAACTATGATCTTTTAAAACTTGTTTAAGTTAAAAGTTTTTTTGATTTTAAATATAGGCAACAGATTCCACTGAATGAAAGGTCGCTGTTCATAGAAACCCATCGCTCCTAGGTTACACTGACAAATCGGCCTATATGCATAGATAATGGCCGTCCAAATTCAGCTCTGAGGACGTCTGATCAATTTGTCTGTCCCCTGACAGATTCTTTGAGTCCAAGCCATGGCATTCGTCTTGATTTGCTAAAGTACCAAATAGCACTTCATTCATATAAGCATCTATAGATCGAGTTTCTTTGATAAAATATTTTCTATTTGTTAAAATATTTCATTATAAACTTATGATAATAAATAGATGGTGGATTAATTATAGTCTTATCACTTACCAGTGATCCAGTTAGTCAGTGAAATACGACAACCTGAATATCCCTACACGATTTATTGCTTTAAAAATTATATATTTGAATCAGATTCAATTTCAATGATACAATGGTATCAATCCGTCGGGCGCACAGTGCGGCCGCCAATGGACAAAAGTCTATTATGCGATTATTTTTTTCAACTTGGTTTCCTTTAGTAATCCTTTCATAGTGACCTCAATGATATGGAATTGTAGCTTTTAAACACATATTACAAAAGCAAAGGATAGAAATCATGTTTGAACAATTGGCAGATCGCTTATCTGTCTCATCGATACAATTTCAATTTATTGGGCCCTTATTTAATGTTAAGTACACATCAAAGTCACTTGAAGTTTTAGTATGGCAGGCATCGAAGAAGGTGAGTAATAACCATTTTTTCATTAATACCTTTGAATAATATTTTTCCTTAATATCTTTAAATAACATTTTTTCGTTAATATATTTATAACATTAAAAAAAAAAAAAAAAAAAAACTTCAAATCGACATATTTCAATTTCGACCCAAAACATTCTTAGTTTTTGAAATATTTTGATTTAATAACAAATATACATCATGAATATACAAATTATTCCTGCTTTGAATGGTTCTCTATTTATTTATTTTAGAAAACATAGACCTGAAAAACATTGATGTAATTAATATTTTATATGTGTGTATATATATTAATATTTTAATATATTCGGACCCTTTAATATCAGCAAGCAGGAAAGCAAGCCACTCAAATTCAAAGCACAATTAGAGGACATTAAAAAATATTTTTTGGGCGATGACCAATATTCTATGGATTCACATCAATCTCATCTACGTCACCTGATGAGAGTATGTCAACGAGCAGTGACTCAATATAATTTTCAGATGTACCTTAATCAATTCATGTATTTTTAATTTTATTGTTGTGATATCAGTTATTATTTTGTAGGTCTAAAGAAACTTAATTTGTATTCAAAGATCTTTAATATATTGTTTTTTTAATGATCAACTGAGAGTTTTCTTTAAAAGACCGTTTTAAAGAAATTGATGTCGAATTGATATTGTTTTTAAAATGTTATAAATATTTTATAAATCTTTTCCGTCAAGAATGACTTTTGTCTACTTCGACCGTAAGAGCGCCGCACAGTGGGGCGTGGTGATTAAATAAACTTATTTACTTGAAACTTTTTGTTGCAACCTGCAAACTTTCTTAGTCTTTGTGAGTTATTTGGACTCAAATTATTGTTCAAAACGGGTTTCAGTCTTTTACTAGTACCCTTTAGATGATGCACAAAAAGCAAAAAAAATCTATACGCTATATGGAAAGAGAGAAACGTAATTAATTAAAAACAAGAAATACGTGTTATGAAAACAAAAGATGATTTGCAAAATTGTATGTGTGTGTTTGTAAAAAATCTTTTATTTTTATAACGTAGACGCAAAAAAAAGAATTTTGATTAAGTCACGTTATTCAAACCAGCCCACTGAATATTTGAATGTCGTCATATTTTGCCAAAACATACATATTTAGCGTTCATTCTAGGGTGTATCACGGGACTTAATCAAAATTTCTTACATAGGGCCTGATAGTAAATTTAACTTGTTTTTAGTTTTAAAAAAATTTAGATCTGACAAATAGTTTTGGAGTTATAGTGAAAACTATGCCAAAAAAAAAACAACAAAAAAACTTGTACTTTAAAAATAGTAAGCGGTTTTTAATGTGCTAGTATAGGTATTAAATGGGATTTGGTCAAAATTTAATATATAGGTTCTTATAGTCAATTTAATGTGCATTCAGATAAAAAAAACGAACAACTTGTTTCGGAACTGTAACCAAATGAGTACCAACCAACGTGTTTTCTTAACGAAGTGCAACAAAAAGAGTGCTGTTTCTCACCCACCAGTTAAAGAGTGCTGAAATGAGGGGTGTAGAGTGCATGAAATATCCGATAATTTTTTACTTCACAGCTTCGTTAGAAGTAGTTAGAGGAGTAGAGGGTAAACAAGAGTAATGTCCCCGCCAAGGGGGGGGGGGGGGGGCTGAGGGTGGGGGGAGGTGAGAAGGTCCTAACTTTGTGTTTTTTAATTATATCTCGAAAACGGTGGACTCTAGAAAAATATGCTAGTAAAATTATAATTAAAGCTAATTAAATTTTCCACAAGATTGATTTTTTACATATTTGTCAAAATTCCAACGGTTTTTAGATATAAAAAAAAATGTTTACCACACTTTTTGTTAAGCATTTGCTTCAAATACCAAAAACCTATATGTGGAATTAAAGAAAATTTAATGCTCTACAATTTTGATCCTGACATTATTTTCTGAGAAACGGTCGTGGAATGTATTAGAAGCAAACGTTTGACAAAAAGTGAGGTAACATTTGTTTTTTTTCGAATATCACCGATTTTCAATAACGAATTTCTCGATGACAGTTAGAATTACGACAAATTTATATAGAGTTAATTTTATAGAAAATTTATTAAGCTTTAATGTTTATTTCAAAGATATTTTTTTAGAGTCAACCATTTTCGAAATATAATTGATAAACCAAAAAAAAAATGAACTTCTCCCCTCCCCCCACCGTTAGCTCACCCCCCAGGGGCGGGGATTTTTAGTATGTTTACCTTCTAA
The DNA here is from genome assembly GCA_003667255.2 of Euschistus heros. Lineage (NCBI taxonomy): Eukaryota > Metazoa > Arthropoda > Insecta > Hemiptera > Pentatomidae > Euschistus > Euschistus heros. The sequence goes on from RCWM02000748.1 coordinate 311,440, forward strand.
CTATTCATAACAAAGCTAGGAAGACAAAAATTATCGCATATTCCATGCACTCTGCAATGTGTTTATTGACTGGACTACTAGTGAAATGATTGGAAGTATTAATATGATTATCAATGAATTCGTCAGTTTTGCTTGCGATTATTGTGTTAATCGTTCCAATTTCGCTTTATGCTAAAATGTTATTTTTTTTTTTAGTTAGATCGAAGAGTTCATTAATAATATTATAAAATTACTTATTTATTATTTAAATTAAATAAGACCCGTTCCCATTCGATTTTAATTAATTAATGAATATAAAATACAATGTAAAACCAAAGCCTTAATATTAATAATACAAAAAAATATTTACAAACATACATATAAAAATTGTTTAATAGTTTACTTCTAATAACAATTATAGGTATTTAAATGAAATTAATTCCCCAATGTCTGAAATAGTCATATATTTTTAGTGGCTACATTTTTTTTTTTTTTTAGATTAATTTCTCCTTGACTGGAAAAACAATAGATCATAGATACGTCTATGTATAAAATATTACTTGTATATATGTTGCTTCTAGTAAGAAAACTGTCGGAAAATTACGATACGAGCAAAACCAACAGAGCTAGAGAGTGTCAAAAAAGCTCCAACACTTAAGAATTAGAGACAAAACGTGACTTTTCTTAAATCAAACTTATATAGCTAACAAACGGTATGTCCTAGCTACAAATGTTATAACAAAAAATTGTCTTTGCGATTTATGATCAGGAAACTGTAGTCCTAATGTTCGATCCGAGCAGCACTATGGTAACACATCTAACTCTGTAATATGTTACAGTTTTAAGAGTAAAAAAAAAAAAAAAAAAAAAAAAAAAAAAAAAAAACACCTAGCTCAAAGACATATCCTGTGCGATTTCGGATTGAAATGCTATTTTCTTGTTTGTAATTATTTATATAGTTTGCAAGAAATCAGCTAAAAACAAGAGGTTAATTTATAAAAACATAATTTTAACTATGTGTACTAGTTCCTATTGTATTCCTAATATTTCTAATTCTAATTATTTATTTTTAGAATTAATGATTATCATATCATATTTTATTTATTCACATATGTATCTGTTTCCTTATGTATTTATTTTTATAAGAAAATTGTGAACTGTATTATCACTATTATTTATGGGATAAAAGGCAAAAATGTTTTGTTAACTGATACATCGTTCTGAATACTTAATTATTATTAATCAATGAATAACTATTATTTTTCGATTCACAATAAATATAATATATACTTAACAGTACAAAACATTTACTATTGTATAAACAAAAATTTCCTCTATAGTTCTATTTGTAGATTAATCAAAAATGCAATCATTTATTTAATGCAATCAAAAATTGAAAGCAATCATATTATTATAATATCAAAAAAATCATTTTTGAATCATAATGTAAACATTTTGAAGGTGAAAAACGTCACACAAGAAAACTATAGAAACCTCAGCCAAAAGAAAAATCCATGCCAAAAAAGCTTATTTCTTATAATGCCAGAAAAACTCTCGTAACATTTTAGGAGTAGTAATAATACTATTTTAATATTTACAATAATTGAAAAAAAAAATTAATAATGTACTTAGATTTAGATGATTAATACTAATTATACCCAATATATAGTCTACGCCTTTCATAAAATTAAGAAATGTTTAAAAATATAAGTAAGATTAAAAAAAAAAATATATAACAAGAATGCAGACAAAATATTATTTCTTCTTTAAGAATCCTAGTTGTTTTTAAAGATGAGATGATAAAATTATTCCCTGTTGGTGATAAAAAGAGATCCGCGTTTAATTTGGCTTCTGAGTTTATTTTTCATTTTATTCAAAATAAAATAATTTTTATTTGATAATTATTTTTGTTCTTAATATATTTTTTTATTCACACCTGTTATTAATGTAACAATAAGTGAATTTGCCTACTGGCATGATTTAAAAAAAAAAAAGTTCTATTTTAGCAGATCTCCCATCCAGCTTCTTTTTAGTCTTCAGAGAGTATTTTATTTGTTTATTAGTCCCAAAGCCACTGATACTCGTTCAAGATCTGCCAGGACCCAACGATTTTCGACCGCCGAAGAATATCCTTGGTCACTCCATGACAAATTAATTTTCGTCCTTTTAAAAATTGATTACATCTTCTAGTTTTTGTTTTTTTTTAAATGACTGATTATTTTTTAAAAGGATGGAATAAGTTTTTAATTTAATAATCATGAAAGGCAATCAGCTAACTGCTAATGAATGTCTTTACGCCGGTAAGAATGAATAAATTTTAAAAAAAATTACTCATGAGTCAGAAATGTTTTGCCAATTGGTAACAATTTATTAGTAACTATTAATTTTATTTCTTGTAATTTACAGGGTTATATTAATGCCAGTGAATTTTTTACTCTAGGTTGCAATAATAGTTATTAATTGCTAATAATTCTACTTCGATCGTTATATTTATATTTGTTTTTAAATCTGAATTTAATTTCACTTATAGAATGTATCAATTACATTAGAAAATGATATAAATTTATTAAATAATACATATAATAACTTTGACTTTCATAATAATTTATAGTATGATATAGTAGTACCTTCCTAAGCAGCATATGCAACCAATATAAGTCAACTGACGTTTCATTACTATGTGAAATCGCGTATATGTTTCACGTCACCTAGTACAAATGATAGCCAAGAAGAGAGATTTGGTTATCTGACAACTTAAGAAACTACAACACAACTATTGAAAACTATCCCATAAAGCATTTTATTATTTCTTTTTTTTTTTTATTATTTTATTTTTATTTTTGTTTTGTTTTCACTGATATAGCTTCGTATCCGATATTCCATTTAGTTGGCATCTGATAAGTTATCATTAAGTATGGTGATCAACCACAAAAGTCTGATGCCGAGGCAATATTCAATTTTTTGTTGACACACAATTAGGATATCTTTGGATTAGGCCCTGGGAAAACCATCAGATTCTGAACTACGAATTCGTATTTTTTTTTATCATATAAAGCTAAAAAAATATATTATTATTTAATTTGATAAGAAGATAGTTGGGGTGTGTGGTCATTAAAAAGCATCTATGGATCCTAGTGTCTTCTATACTCTTGACGACTTACAACGTATGCCGAAACGCTGCAAAATAACGTGATTTCTATTTATTTTATTTTTTAATGATCGCAAACCCAAACGATCTTCTCTGTTTAATTAAAGCCGACCAATCAACATTATTTTTGCTTTGAAATACTTGAAAACAAGAATGCGTTCTGGGTAAATGGTTAAAATTCACCTCTCAATTATAAATAAGATGGCATTGAATGTATTAAATGCAATTCTTGTTATAGCTGCATTTGGTTGAACTGTTGTTTATAATCAGTAGTAAAAGCTACTAATTCTGAACAATAGTTTCATATTAGTTATAATAACATCTATTATGGATTTTACTTTTAATTTAAATAGAGAAACTCATATGTGTGTCATCTAGAATAAACCCAGAGTTGGTAAAAAAGATTGTGAAGCCTTTTGATTTCTCTAGGATTATCATCCTTTCCGGTTTAAATATATTTTTAAAAAAAACTTAGGAAATAATCTAGGGCCAGGGAAAGATTCAATTCTAAACTATACTATTATTAAATAACTGTTGAACAATAATATGTTGCTAATTAGCAGCTTATACATATAGCTGCAAAATAAGAAATATATGAATTAATAAACAATTATTTTTTTTAGTTTTTTTGGCTCACGCAGGTGTCTAATCAAAGTAAAACATTATAAAATAATAATTATCATTTAGTTAATATTTGCTAACAATAATGATTATGTGACTACACAAAATATTTGGCTCGATGACGAGAACATCAAAAATCTTTTGTACTACCCTAAATGCGTCTACTGCTAAAAAGTGCAGTTTATTTTTTAATATAAACGGATCCACAAATCGTGACCCTGCGTTACATTTACCTCCTCAAGTCATAGAGGTCTTAATCCGTTATCTTTACTTCTTAGAATGATTTTGGCTATTAGACTATTTTTACACTATATATGTTAGTAAGATCTATTTTGTGATTTTGTGTTGGTCATCTACCAGAAAACCATGAGAACATGGCTGCACAAGCTTTTATAAAAGCTAAAATGACTAATGTTACAAAAAAAAAAAATAATAATAAATAAAAAGAACTAAATTAATTGCCAATTCTGTTGGTATTTTAAAAATGCATTGATTTGCATTGATGATTCGTCCCACACCATAGGCATATTATGTCATTAGCATACCGATACCAGTATGTTTTGAGCAAAGTTGGACTTTTCGTTCCAATTTGTCCATAACAAGGTCTGCTAGAAGGGGTAAAAGAGGGGACCCCAAAGGTAAGCCTTCTTCCTATTTATAGAATTTATTGTAGAATTGGAAGTAATTATGTTTTATGAAATTATGAATTTTGGTAGAAGAGGCAATTAATTAATCAAATCTAACTATGGATATGTTTTAGGGGTTGACCCCTTGACCTTCAATGAGAGTCGGTGACATTGCCAATTCCCTTATGTGCATTTTTTCTTGACATCTACCCTTGCAGATCTCAAGAATTTTTGGATTTTTTTTTTTTTTTTTTTTTTTTTTCATGTTTCGTTTTAAAAGAAATTCCTGGTCTAATATAAATCCTGAATACGGGAATTAAACTTGTATCAGGTTTTGAAAAAACACTTTTGTGATTTTAGTCCAAAATATAATAACACATGTGCATTAAAGCAGATTTTGTATTTAATATCATATAAGGTGCTTAAATGCACATAGTGGAATTGGTAATCTCACCGACGATATGTTATCAATTTTTTATTTTATTTTATTTTTTTTTGGCTCATCTATGATTCAGTTTTCTGTTGTAGATAAAATTTCAAAAGGCCTTATCCTGCGGACTTGTGTTCTTTATTATTTTCGCTTACCTGTAAGATTGTATTTTTTATTTCCAAAGGAGATTAATTTTTTGTACACAACAACCGAGAGGCTTAATTTTTCTTTCTTTTTTTTTTTTAACTTAATTTTTTTTAGTTTGTACTAGGAGAAACAGAGTCAAAAGGAGCTCACACTAGTGTTTCGCTGGCTAAAAAAGGTAGGTGAACAGTAAAATATTCTTTCCTTTTTGCGGTCGTTGGACTCTATTCAGAAAACAAACAGTAACAAGAAGAGTTTAAGATGTGATTAAGAAAACGGATCTATATAATCATATTTATAAAATAAACATAATATACTATGTGAATAAATAATAAAATATTGTTAAATAAACCGTGTGAAACTGTCACCCATGGTACAATCGGCACAGAAAATATCAACCATTAATGAGATAAAAAGGCATTCCTCTGCTGACCCCTCGAAATAAAGGGTTTAAACCAGTACGCACCGGTTGATGATTAAATACCGATGATGAAGCATAAAATGAGGTTATGAATCCCTGAAATTCCTGTTTTAATGTTGGGAGCACATTTCTTTTGCCGGTCAGAGCGTTTTAATTCCCACGCATTTTGTTGTGAATTTGGCTTGAGTAATATTGTAAATGTTTTAATTATATCTCATTATTAAAAAAATATTAATATATACAATTCTTATTGTTTCTGAATTAGGTAAAGTATGCTGCACGAGGAATGTTCTCCCGATCATTGTAATCATCCAAAAACTGTACAATTTTAAATTATATGAACTTTGGATACCATATTAGGCAAACAAATCTTGAAATAATCCATTTTCAAACCAAGTAGGGCAATAATCTGTCCTATTTTATTAACATAATGAAATTTTCATACGGCAATATTAGTAATATTTTATGTTCGAATTTACTAATTAATCAGGGTTGCATTCTTTTTATTCTTTCTGGATTTTAATTTGGAAAATATAATCCTAAAACTTGTTTATGAATATGCAGCATAAGTATAATAAACAAATAATGTGGAAACAGAAATATAAGATATGATGTTTAGTAGCTTCAATAATATCATTTGATTCAAACTACGGAACTTATGCATTCATTACTTTGGCATAAATAATAAACACAAATGGAACGATGGATGAACAATAATATATATATATATATATTTGGAAATATTTCTTGATTGTTGCTATTATGTTTAATTAAGGTGCTTAAGGTTCAGTCAATAATCTCGAAACATCGCCAAAAAAGTTGTTTTTATTTACTGACTGAACCTCAAGAACCTTATTAAATTTATTAAATTAAAGTATTAACTAGAAAACACCAGTATTCACCGAATACTTTTAGGAAAAACAGTTATTCACTGAAGGATACAATTTTAAGGGGTGTTACTAGCTGGGACTTGATTATTAATAAATCTATTGATATCTTCATAGAATTGTCTACTTCAAAGGTAAATGCACTGAAAATTTAGTTAAAACTGGTTTCAACTTGTCATATCGAGTTTTTACGAAACTAAAATTATTGATCACTAGAAATATCGTACAAACGTGGATGATTCTATTATTAGCTACTTAATCCTATTTTTAATGAAAAGGCTTTGCAAAATCTAATTATATCAAGAAAAATCCAGTTTAAACTAATTTCGGGTTTCGCCGGTAACACACATTGACGTGTATATATAATAATACAAATAATTTTACTAAGGAGTATTCTGTACATTACGAAGTTTTTTTATCAAAACTTAAAACCAGCAAAGTAAATTAAGTTGACACATAGCGAATATATTTTCCCAAAAATTGCTGTTATGTATTGTCTACAAAAAAAAAAAATAAAAAAAAAATTTAGCAGCATGGAAAAATTGTACTCTTAAAAAATAGTACTAAAACCAAGAACATTAAGATACTTTTGTAGTAAGTATCTTATGAGAGAGACAAAATGGCCCCGTAAAATTTATAATTACCTGCTGGAAGATGGCGTAAGCATGCTGGCTCAAGGAAGCAGTGGATCGAGAACATCTGAGAAGGAATGGCGGCAAGAGGCGTGACTGATGAGTACTGCTTCAGCGGATCACAACGGAGGAAAAATGTAAAAGCGTTCGCCATATAAACTTTTTTTTTTCAAATGCTATATTAACAAATTATTAAAACGATTTCTTTTTTTGTTCTTTTAGCAAACACTATTTCATAATTTTTACATGTGCAATTACTGTAACCTATTTATTGAACCTCCATTTTTTATTAAAAGATCATTAGCGAATTATCTCTAATTGAAATCATCAATTGAACGAAATGAATAAATTAACACAATTGTATACTTTATAGAAATACTTCTAGGAGTTTGTGTGAATTAATTTTTTGCTAGAATAATATGATGGATATTTAAAAATTGTATGTTTTATTTAATTGATTACAGATTTAGGTGCAGTTTCTAACAATTCAGTTTAGTAGCACAGTTAACATAGGATCTAATACAAAATATTAAATTAATGAACAAATGTATTAATTAATTTAAAACATACAATTATACCATTACAAAACACTAAATATATTTATCAATAAATATAAAATTGAAAATGCAAAGCTAATTGACAAAGTTATCTAATATTACTTGTAATTTGGGGTAATAATTAGTTTTAGTACACATAGATAATTAAATACAAAACACACATATATGGAAATATACTTTCCAAAGGGAAATATACGAAAAAATAATAATACTTGATTTATACTTACAAATGATACAAACACTAATACTGACTAATACAACTCAATAATTAATACAACCAACAATATTACCAGATGCAACTAGTTAATTAATAATAACAATGATGTTATTAATTTTGACATTACAAATACATCAACATAACAAAAAATAAATATATAATACAAATAAAACCACGAAAGTAATGTTAGATTAGATTAAACCAGCTGATCCCAACCTGGGGACGATTGCCCCCTAGTGGGTGATTTGGGTTATCAGGGAGGGGGGGGGGCAATAAATCAGTGGAGGCGATGAGTATTTAGATATGGATACTTCTGAATTCCCTGAAGACAAAATCGAAATATTAACTAACCACCTTGACCAATTGAAACATGGAATCAAGATTTGAAGTTAGAAATTCTGGATTGGATACTAGATCCATTCTTGTTTAAAGTTGAGGACATGCTTGATAACTCTTTACAGACGGATTTTCAAGATCTGAAGTATGACTGTGGGGCTAAAATCATTTTTAAGGATAACGGCTACGATTTAGCATAGGTGAAGCTCATGAATACTTATCAACAACTGTCGGGAAAAGCTAAGCCACTTCTCATCTCGTTCGCGTCAACATATTTAGAAGAAAAAAGATTTAGTTTTGTTGTCCAGCCCCTTATAAGACAAAGGAATAAGTTGGACATTTGCCTCAGAGGAGAATTGCACCTGAACTTAACTAAAATAAAGGCGGATATTCTTGCTTTAACTTAAATCCACCAAGCACAAGGCAACCACAGGTAAAATAAAATAACAGAGTTTTCAAACATTTATCAATTTTTAAAAATTTTAACTGTCTACTCTCCTAATTTTCCAGAATTCAGTTAAAAATGAGAACATGTGCTCCTGCATTACACCTACTGCTATTGTGATCATAAATAAAATAAATGATTTTACTTTTTCGTTCTTAAAAAATCTGTAAATATGTACTTTTTTTATTTGTTTCGTACTTTATTTAAGAGTAAGTGGATGAAACTACTTCCGCTGTTTTTATATACAGTAATAAAAAAGATTAAAATAACAAAACTTCTTTATTATTTACACTTTACTTCAAATTAAAAATAGGCATACAATAAAAATGAGAAGGGAGCGACAGGTGTTAGTTAACCACCAGTCATGGGAGATAGGTTTCCAAAGGTTGGAAACATTTGGATTAAACAAATTGTTTTTTTTTTAAGGAAGGTAAACAGATTTTTTTCAGTTTTCGAGTGTCCAAAATTTAAAAATAAACATTGAATTTTTAATTTAATATATGTTGAAGGCTGAGCCTACTTTGGAAGATCTAAGTGATTTTCTGGCAGAAACTAAATGCAATGTTTCTCCTAAGAATTCTTGGCAAAGAGCATCATATGTCCCAAGCTATAATTCATTCCCAAAGGGAATAAAATTCTCCCTTTATACACTATACTAAGCCGTTTACAACTGCAAATACTTTTTTTTTTATTCCGGTTATAAAACAAAAATAGGGTTGTATATAATAATGTTATAGATAAAATATCTTATAATAATTAAAAAGAAATAATTAGATTTTATTCTACTGGTATATCAATATTTATATTATATTATAGCAAATTTCTTTCTTTTTTTAATTGAGCTAGTAAATAATATTTTTTTTTTCTATTTAAGATAGTAAATAAAAAAAAAACAATTAATAAAAACAGAAGAACGTTTTTACATGTTATAATCATTAACACTAACAAAAGAGCATTTCTACATATTATAATAATTAATACGAACAAAAGAAATTTTTTTCATTTTATTTTTCTTACAAGTTATATCTAAGGTCAAAAAAGTAGTAGCTCATGTCGTGATTTTTTATAATTCCGTTAAACTAATCGATATATATTATAATATATATATATATATATATATATATATATATATATATATATATTTTTATATAATAGTATAATTAAATGATTAGACTTTTAATTTTTATAATTTAATTTTTAGGTTAGTATCAACTCTCACTGCAGGGATGATAGAAATAAAAATGTTACTTCTAACCTCGGCGTCATAACCTATCAACCTAGGACACGCTAAATTGCAAACATCCCAACACACAATAATACACTTCTTAACTTAGGACCACTATTTACGGAATATCTTTTCGTATATAATTAACAGTACAAGATTTATAATTACGAAAAAATAATAATATTAAACTCTGATACCAGGAATAACCGAGTTAAAGAGGATTAATAAACGCTTTAGGCACTATTATAAAAGGTTACCGGTAACTTAGATGCGTATTATAAAAAAATTTTCTGAATTAATGAAAACTCTTAAAGAAAATCAGGACCAGATTGTTGACCAAATACATAACCAATATTCCTAAACAGTGATTTAATTACTCAATTTAATAATACTCTTAAACCATAGAATACGCTGCATATTGCACGAAAAATTATGATATAGGAACCGTATTTAACTTGTTAACAATTAAAGAATTATTAGATCACATCCAACTTTAAACATTTTGTAAATTAAATATGTGTTTCTACATCCAGGGAATATGGCTATATAATACAAAAACATTGTTTCAAGAATTAAAAAGATAGCTCCACATTACAATAACAAATTTCTTTATCCATTTCAATTTAAAATTTATCCTAGTAGAACGCACAATATCTTTACAATGTGCTTTGCATGAAATGAGATTATTTATACTTTAGCACTTCCCAATTTTTGAAGAAACTGTTTATATGATAAACAAGAATTTTTGTATAATTTTATACCCCATTCCATCTATTGTAAAGGATGAAATCATAACCATAATTCCAAAGTTCAAATATCTCTCTTAATATTAATAACAACTTTAAATTTTTTCTAATCATCAATGTATCAAAAGAACAGCATTCACCACTGTCATACAGCTGACTTATCTCACCCCACGATGACTTTATGTATTCAAGATATTTTACATTTTTTGCAAAATCATCCAGTGTAAGTCTTTACACACGTCTACATCAAGAAGAAAACCACAATCGAAGAAATCCCAGGAACACGCTACATTCTCATAGAAAACACATCCATTTTTACAACCCGGATGATCTTCAAGTTCAACAAGAAAAGAAACAGTAAACTATCATATGACAGGAATTTAATCATAATAAAACTGTATTTTCATCCAGTCAAACTCATGGTTCTCTTTATATATATATTTCCTTTAGTGTATTTTAATGTAAGAAACAAATTAATTTTTGCAAGGATTTAAAATAAATAGAAAACATTGTTTATCTTTTCTATGCTATTGACGTTAAAATATCTGTTGAGAATAAATGGTTAGCGACTTTATCAATTACCTTTGTTGGATAAAAAGTTTTGTAAATTAAAAACAAATTATGAAAAAAAATATCAGTTTTGAAATACTGCCGTTAATAGTTAATTGTTTTATTTGAGATACCCAGTTATATTGAAAATCAGGTTTATTGTTATTCAAATCTAAATGTCTTTCGAGTTAGATACGTGGTAACAGACTGTCTAGAATACAATAATTTTAATAGATTTTTTTTTTTTTTTTAATATTGGAATAAATAGTGGATTACGTCCTGTTTCTAAGCTTACAATAATTTGGTGTGCATTTGTGTGCAAAATAAAGTTATTTAAGAAATATAAATAATAAAAAAGCTTATAGGTAGAAAATTTAACGGTATTTTTTTCTCAGTATGCAATATAGTAGGAGATTAGTTGTTATTTCAAGGTTTATTGCTGCTTGCTCGTTTTTAAGGATATATTACTTATTTTCGATTGGCTATCATAGTTTCCACTGTCATAAATAGTTAATATCCTTTTTTTAAATATCCATTTATTGAAATTTACAACTGTTCAAAATATATACATCAAGTAAATATATTGATAACGATAACAATAACATGTCAAAAATTAAAAAGAACTACTCATCAGTAGCGCTTCATTAAAAAGTGTACACTAGAAGGTCTCTATCTAGTGTAGACTTTTCGATTATGATAGTCAATCGAAAATAAGTATTATATCCTTACAAACGAGCAAGCAGCAATATACCAAAGTGTGTTGGACTTCACTTTCACGCGAACCAGTTGCGGGATCCGTTTCGAATCCACTGCACGATATACGTTTCGTGAAGTAACAAAACTAATGTTTCTCGACTTTTGTTATGTCTGGAATAGCTTGTCCTCAGACTAATTCACGCTTTCGTTTCTCGAATAATTAAAAATCAATAAAAACCTTAACGATGATTGATGGTTAATAATTGGTTAATAATAAGCTAAACTTTAGAATGAAGCATAATCGGTTTTTCTTTTATCATCAGAATAATTTTTATTACTTATCCTAATATGGAAATCAGATAACTGAGAGGGGTTGTGCGGAAACCGTTACCTAACTAAAGCAGATATCGGCTAAGTAGCTTCGTCACTACTTAGTTTGCTGATCCACGCAATAGGTTACTCCTCACAAGTTACTTGAGTACTGAGCTGGTGCTTCAACCTCATTAGGTATAAAATGATTTTGAATCTATCATATTTACAGAGCTGTGTTTTTTTTTTATCCGATTTGTCTACTTTATTAATTAAGAAGTAAAACGAAACAAAATAAAGATCACGATCGGATCTTATACTGTGCCTTTTTATTGGATAAATATATCGTGGGGTATTAAATGAAAAACAGTAAGTTAAAGAACATAGTTTTGAGTGATCGCCAATCAAAAAGATCTACTTTGGTAATAACATTATTTTATCAAATCAATTAAAGACCTGAGATTGCCAGTGCTTTAACTTATTTAAAATAATTTAAGTACCAAAGCAGACAAAGCAAAAAAATCTTTGACAGACCTTCAATCAAAACCATGTTTTTGACTTAGTAGTTTTTTACTTGTAACCCCATGATATAACGAAGGTTGTTGAAAGGGACAAGTCTATGGTACGAAAAAAAAAAAAAAATTCAAGTCCTTTTTTGAAACATTTTCACAGCTGGTCAATGAAAAAAAAAGTCTGGCTGGATTAGGAAGAGGCCTTATTTTTCGTACGACCGTTTTCAATGAGATTTTAATATCTTTTGGAGAAAACCTTCCATTTAAAAATAATCTAGTAATACTAGAAAAAAAAATCTAGAAAATGGATGGCTGGCTTTGGAATTGAATACGCCTGGAATACGCCTTTGGAATGAAAGAAGCCTCAAAAATTGGAAATATGATGTAATGAAAATATGGAAATTATCTAAACATAGTATTAATTGTTAATATGAGAAAATAGAATTTTTTTATATATAAAAAAAAAATCGTAAGATATAAAATGATAAAGAAAACAACTTTGAAGGATTGGAAAAGCATCATTCAAAGTATAATAATCATAATTATATACATATACTTTAATGTAGGTATATTACATATGTTTTGTTAATTTCAACAATAATTATTTATTTATTTTTTTTATTCCATTGGCTGATCTCTTTCAAGAACCTACATTAAAATTTTCATAGTTGAAAATAGCATAGCTTAGAAGCTAAGGCTAAGGCGTAAAAGCTATATTAAGACGTAAAATAAGAAAAAATGAATTTCACTATTTCTTCTGAATTAGTCTATTTATATTTCAGTGCTTGCACCATCAGCTATAAAAAGTCTCCTTTTTCCTAGGAACGAAGAAAAAATATAAAATATTTCAAACTTATATTCTTACAAGCAAGATATCAATAGAAGTGGAAAATAACTCATAGATACCTAATTTATGCTGAAACCATTCATGACAATAGAGAATACTCTACTTTATTTTTTTCAATAGTATGAAAAAAAAATGAAAACCTTAATAATAAATGAAATGATGCATAGAAAAAGGCTTTCTTGAAAAGGCTTTACGAAGCACAAAGCATTATTATGTGGCTTGGTCAAAGTTACTGTTTTATTCACGGAGTAAGAAATACGTAACTTTAGCCTTAACGTTTTAAAAATAGAGTATTTCCTGTTTGTCTTCATCAAATGGAAAGCTTAGTTAAATAAAATTAAACTTTAAAAAAAAAAATCATTATTACTGCGAAATAGAAATAACTATGTCTTACGTGTTTCGGATGATATATTTTCTTTTTATTAATCCGCAAATCAAAAATTCATATAGCAACCAGCGAAACTTAAGAAATTGGGAAAATTATTCGCTAACTGTATTCGCAAGTCAGTAGGTAAAGTTGCCAACGAACCCAAGGTGCTTATTTGATAAGTATGGTTCCCATATTACCATCTATTTGTTCCTGATGAAAGTTCTTTAAAAAGCGAAATATGTACGGTCTACTTGTTAATAGTTTATTTAAATTATAAAACTTAAACTTAAGATTATTAGTAATTAATTTAATTTCTTAAACTAAGACCTGAAAAAAATAAAAATGTTCTTATTTGTAACGAAAATAACTCACAAACAATAATTAAATTAGTTTTTTCTTTTTCTAGTTTTTCTCTGTATTTTTTTTTCATACGTATTTGTATTTAATTTTACCTATGTTTTATTTTTAACAGCCTCTCGGCCATATATGATCTTACTTTGTGTTATTTAAAGTTATTCTTAAGGGACTTTGTCCCAGAATAAAGTATTCTTTCTATTCTATTCTATTCTATTCTATTCTATTCTATTCTAAATTGTAATAATAGGATATTGATAACCGGAATACGCGTTTATAAATGTTTAGAATGGACACGAGATACGAACACCACTGGAAATTAAATTGATATATTAGATAACCTGTAAGCCATCCTCTTTTCATAAGCCTAAATGTTTTTTATTTTTTTTTTTTTTCAATTTATACTATTTAATTTCATAAATTGAATATATATTATTATATAATTATTATGCAATATTAATATTATAATAATTACACATCATATAATATATATAATCGTCCTATAGTCTGTCTGCATTATATATGTATACTGTATTTTGGCCTTTGTTAGTCAATAACTTTGTTAAAAATGTAAATATTGGTTCGTCGTAGAAACGTATAAGCTTTGCTGAACCTAATTTGCGGGAATTGGGCTTAGCACTTTTATTTACAATTTCTTTTGTAGTAGGAATTATCCATTAGATTTAGCGAATCGATCTTCAGTTAGTACGAGGTCACGGAGATTTTTTCAAGATCTTCTTACCCGTGTGACTGATCTTCCACCTTCCTGCGACGCGGATGAAAAAAGGACCCCTTTCTCCTTAAGCCTTGAGCACACGTTGGAAGTAGATTTCTCTCTGGTCCAGCGATGATGAGGTGATGCCCATCCATTTGGTTCTTTTTTCCTCCCCGGGGATTTTCGTCCTTCATATATACACCCACGAGAAACTTATTCGTTCAGAACACGCACCGACCATGACGGGGTAGTAAAACTTCCCGATCGGTAAGTCATAATTTTTTATTACCAACAAATTTTCAAAAGTATATCCCTGGCTGACAAGAAGTAGATAGAGTAGACAAGAAGTAGGTAGCTGTCCCTACCTATTGATCGCAACGGTGGACGATTTCTAAAATCAAGTTGTTGTTCATTCCTTTTGAAACTAAAGTTTTCTGGAGAATTTTTGTTGGGATGTGCTCCGAACACAAACTTGAAGAAGAACATTATAAACATGTTAAAATACATATTACAACATATTAAAAAACTTTGTATTAAAATTTGGATATCCCCCAAATTGTTAAGCTCTCCAAGCTACTGTGGGCAGTTCATGATACTAGAATGAATTGGAAGAAATTCCGATAAGGCTCTGCCCGAGCTATGATGCGTATCGGAAGATCCCGAATGATTTACCGACTCAATAATTCTTCTTAGCATAAAAAAAACTGGAAGGTGGCAGCAATTATCCGTAAAAACTAGGGATTAAAGCTAGAACAAGCTAAATCACTGTTAACTGAGACGAAGTTATAATAATACTGTTTTCTTTTTTCTCTTTTTTTTAAAACTGTATTATTGTCACTTATCCCGTGACAACAAGCAAATGTGATTATGATAAACAAGACAACTGTCATGTCAGGCAAGAGGACGGTCAGCACCCAGCGGTACTTACTTCTAACATAAAAAAAAAATAAATAAATAAAAGCCTTAGCGAACTTAAAGGCTCATCGCCGACACCACCAACTTTTGACCACACACTTCCCTCCAACCCACTCCTTCGAAAACCTAATCCCCAAGATCGGCCCTGACGCACTCCTTCCAACTATGTCTCGGTCTACCTCTCAGTCGTTTACCCGACTGCTCAAAACTGATTAAACTTTTTGAAATCTTCTTATTACTAAATTCAACTATTTTATATGCCCACTTTAACCGTCGCGCAGCTATTTTTTGCATCATATTTTTAATTCAAATTCTTCAGCATGGTGTTTCCTTTTTGGGCCAAATATTCTACGTAGTACTTTCTTTTCTAAAACTTGGTGGTGTTACTCCCCTTAACCTAAACGGCCAGGTTTCGCATCTAAAGAGAAATGTTGGTAGTATAATAGTTTTATATATCCAAAATTTTTAATTGTTTGGAAGTAAACGCAAACAATAGTTTTGCAACCGAGAAATAACCGGCTTTTTACCCTGCCCTCATTTTGTATTGAATTTAATTTTTCCTTGATATCGTAGAACCTAGATATTTGAATCGCTCGACGTGTTCAAATTTAATCCCGAAAATATCTATATGACCGAAATTTTTCCAATCTATATTTTGTTTTACTAACCATATGTTTTGTTTTATCGGTATTAATTACAAGACCGATTTCTTTAACGGATTTAATGAGTTTAGTTGCGTTTAATTTAATAGTTTCCTCATTTTCACTCAAAAGCACCATGAAAATTAATTATTTAAATTAATTATATTTTAACAAAGTAGATCCCTCAAACAACTCCTTTTTAGCCCTCATTGGGTATTTTTTAGTATGTTTCTCGAGGTCATGAGGTTGTTGATTTGTCTGTTGATTTTGTCATCAAATATTTTGTATGAAGCATGGATGTGATCTTGTACAACGAGTGTGAGTAATTCTGGGTATTTTTTTTTTATATTGACGTACCTGGGTGATTGTGTGAGGAAAGTAGTCTTAATGTTTTTGACTGGAAAGTCTGTATTTTGTTGGATTTGTATATTTATAAGGTAATCCGTAAATTTATGAGGCGTGAGTACATAGTGGTTGTAATAAGTAAGTATTATAGAATAATACATAAGTAATATTTAATAAGGATTTAATTTTTATTATACATAATCAATTAATCAATTAATTAAAAAAACTAGGATTGCATAAATTATAATCAAATGATTCAGTTCAGACATTTTTTTTTTTTTTTTTTTTTTTTTTTACTCTTTGCTCTAAATGTCCTTTTTGTTCACAGTCTTCAAGAAATGTCTCTCTCAATGAAATTTGTTACAAAGCTGGGTTGTTGAGACTTAAGGCCACAGTTTCAAATGGAATTCTTGATTGTTGGGAATGAAGTTTTGGTGAACTTTGTTTTTAACGAATCTTTAGACTTTTAGTCTTTACCGTCTGTAACAGGTAAAGCAACTAAACCCTAACTTCATAAATTACGGCCTAAGTGCCTTCTTGTTAGCTGAATAAAGATTAGAATCTAGTCCGCAAAGTCCGGTGAATGAATTATGTATTTAGATGAGGCCGTTGTAATTTTAAACTTTTTATTTTTCTGGTGAAAAATCCTGGAAATACAAGAGTTTATGTATATAATGCACAAAACAGCCTATATTACACAGTAAATATGTTAACGAATAAAACGAAAGAGGAAAAAAATCGATACATATAGATGTATATTTTATTAGTGATTCAAAATAGAAATTTTTTTATACCATCAAGTGTTTCAAAAATAATAAACTTTATACAATTTTATCTATATAAAAATATATAAAGTTAATTTTTAGAAAAAACAACAAAAAAAACAACAACAAAAAAAACGACTTCTTCAAGATTAAACATGTAAAAACTTGAACTAAAAAGTAAAAAAATTAATTTTTTTTTTTTTTCAAAATAAAGAACATTTGAGGACAATCAAACAAAATTATTAATACTTAAATAACTATTCAAAATTTATTTTTTGGGTCAGTGCCACCCAAGAAGGGTAGTTTAATCTATCTGTACTTTTTTTACAATTATCAGCATTCTTTTGAATGCTGTTCGTTTTGATTGGCACCGACTCCAAAAATAGCCGATCATAATTTGTGAATAGCTGTATAGGTATCGATAATTTCGTTCATTATCTGCTCTTTGCTTCGAAGTAATTATAATATTATTTGATACTTCTTAGTTTTAGTTTCCTGCATGTAGGTTTAATCGTGTAGTTCGTTTTTGTTTATTTTTTCTAAAATTCAACTTTTTTTTCAATTATTAGTGGTGAGTGAATTTTGTTTTTTTATTTTCTACTTTATTGAGATTGTCAATTTAATAGACAATTATTAAAAAATATATATATTCTTTTGCAGTTCACCTTCAGTTCCTCTCAGCGTTGGGGAGAAAAAATGTTTATATTTTTATTTTTTTTTATTTTTGACCACAACATAAAAATTAAAATATTAGTAGTACTTTAATGCATTTTTATTTTTAAGGACTCTGTAAAATACAAATTCCCAAGTTACAATGTTTTAATATATGTTATGTACCTTCTAGGTACAAAAAAAAAATGATCTGCATCATAAAGTACACCAAGGAGTGATCGTTGGGCTCATTATGTTCTTGTACATAATGTCTCATATCAATGATTTTTTTATTTATTTTTTCTGAAACTGTTTAACACTCTGATCATTAAAAAATACTTAGTAGAATTATATTAAATATCAGATTTAAGAGAGCGTTTTTTTCTGTTTTTTCATTTTGAAAATGGTCTTAAAAAACAACAACAAATATTTGTGACCAACAGCACAACAGTCTTTCCTAGTCAATATTTACTTTTCATTGTCAATGTTTCTACAATATCAGAAAAGTGACAGTCTTACACAGCTTATAAAATTTATTTATAATATGTATTCATCAAATAACGTGTGCTGTTTAAAAAAAATAAAGTATTATGAATGATGATGTTATGAAAAAATCAAATTGAAGCTTTACTTAAAAATGTCATTAAAAAATATGTCGCAACAGTTTACTTACAGTTGATATATTAGAAGTTAGGTGTCATTTTTTTCGGCTGATGCAAGTCTGAAACAGATATTGAAAAAAATTAAATGGTTGTAAAAATAAATTTAAAAGTTGTTTGTTATTTTTTTTTTAATATTTTTTTTTTTACTTTTTGATAATCACTATATCAAAGATAAAAGGAATACGATCTTAATAATAATATAGACGAGTTGAGAACCTCCTCTTTTTTTAAGTTGGTTGAAAAATAAAATAAACATAAATATGCCAGACTTCGTGACAAAAACTCATTCTTAATTCACATTTAAGTTAAATTAAATATTTAAAAATCACTAAAAATAATAATATAATTAAAAAACAATCCGAATATTTGTTGAAGCGGGTAAATAAATATTTCTAATATCCACATTTTAAATTGATTTCCAGTAGTAACTTAAAAACCGATAGGTCATTAGGAAAATCATCGTTATAATACATCAGAAAATCATAGCATAAATGTACCAAATAAGTATTGTCGTCAAAGACTTAAAACAATATTAATTCAGAATACCAACAAATGATGTGAAAGTTCTTAAGAATACAAAAAGGAATCTATTAAAAGGATTGTTGATTTATGTTTTATTGGTTCTAAACGTCCTTATTAATTCCAACTAAGGCTTGGAAGACTTATTCTTCAGGTTACCAACCTAAGCCAGGGTGAGAAGGATTAGAAATGATTTAATAGTATCTTCGTGCTCACCAGTCTCATTACATGTTAAATGATAGGTTTTCAAAAAAGGATTTTTAAAAAATAATATAAAATTGTGTAACATAAAAAAAAAAAAAGAATCAGATCAAAAAAAGGAAATTTCCACGGAATTTCCATAAATTATACATAATGCGGTATTATTTTGAACGAAAATAATGTATTATAGTATCAGTATTTATATTAGAAATGAGAAAATGAAAATGAACAAAAGGTTGTGTGCAGCGCTTAATTAGCGAAATTAGTAGTTGTTAAAATTTATGATCAGGTATGTGTTGTATCAGTTAGTTTTTTTTTACTTTTGTAAGGCCAAGTGAATAATATCTGGAAAGTTATCTTAAATTTTTAAAGATTTAAACAAATAAAAAAAGAAGTTGGCTTCTAAAAAATGTAGTGGGTGAAACAGATTGCCTTTGTATAAAGATGTTTCAAAAGCACAAAGGAAGTTATTTAATTTAATAATATTTAATCAAACCACGTAACATTAGATTATCTGTCAATATTTTCATAGAGAAACATTTCTAATTTTTGTGCGGACTAAAAAAAAAAAGAAAAAAAAAATGTATTTTTTTCTTCTATATCTCAGAATTCATTTTTTATTTTTTCCCCGTATCTGCACTGAAATGTAGTGCGCATAAATGGTATGAATAGTTATCATTATTTTAATAATAAATGTTTATAACCCTTCACTGATAAGCCTGCCTGATAAGAGCCCATGTAAAGTATGGGATTTTGCAGTTGTTTTGTTTTTCGACCGATTGTGGTTAGGTTCGGTTAGTAGATTAATAGTTAGTTGTGGTTAGTAGTTCAACCAGAATCACACTTAAATGGAGTTTGAGGTGAAACCTTAAAATTTCGCTCCGAATTCAATGAAGATTATCCACTTTATAGAGACCGAGTATGCCCAAGGGTGGTTCTTTTGGCATAAGGATTCGATCCTCTATATAATTATTTGCTTAACCCGGCATTGGTGGCTAGGTGAGCATTTCCCTCTCCCTTTTAAAAAATATTTAATAAGTTAGTCAGAATTTAACTAACATCGCTGAATCTCAGTATAGCTAAGTTTAGGACACTTGCGAATAAGAATATCAGATTATCTCTCGTGCAGTTTATTCATGACATTTTACTGAACGAGTTTTCTAATTTCTTTCGATTGATTAGTGATTATTTGGGTTCGAAATGAGTCGTGGATCTAAAATTCTTGGATTCTTAGAAAAAAAAGCCAGTTGAGAAAATAAATTGTAAGTAATTAGTTGATAAATAATCGTAAATTGTATTTATATTGTTTTTCAATCATTTACTAGGAATCTGAAATTTTTACTATTCCAGTTTCTTGATCGTGGCTGCTCGAGGCAATATAAAATAGATCTGGTATAGGGGTACCGAAGAAATTAAAACAAAAATGTGAAAAGTGCAATGTTCCAATTCACAATGAACATACTAAATATACTTGTAATAATTGTATAGAAATAGAAGAAAATGATCTAGCTGATGAAAAACACATTATTATGTAAATAGTAAAATATTTAATTTTTGTTTGTTTTTTTGTTGTTTTACAGTAAATATTTGTTAACATATATAACCCTTATACTCCATACTAAAATATTAATACATTATGATGACATTTATTTACCATTTGTAACTAAATATTTGGGAACATAAAACTGCATTTTTTTAGTGAAAATTAAAGAAGTGAGGGAACTGCTCACCTAGCGACTAACGGTGTACCTGATCGGGTAGCGACCAACACCGGGTTAAGGCAGACTTGAACCTGGACCAGGTGTTGAACTTCGGTCTACAACGTGAAATGCAAGGACATGCAATACAACATAGGGTCTTTTTGACCCAACTCTCTTTTTAGTCGTTTTGATCATTTTAAACATTTTGGGAAACAATTAATGATCTATCGTTTCATAATACAATTAATTTATTATAACTATAGTTATATGTTATAAAAAAAAAATCTTTATAAAAAAAAAACATAAAAAAGTTAATTAATTATATATTATCCTAAAATCAGTCTTACAAATAAAAAAAACAATTACTTTTTGCCGTTTTCATATTTTCTTCTCTTAAAGGATTAAGTACAGTATAAACTAAAATAATGATGGTATTTAACTCCGGCAATAGAATAAAACTCAAATCAAACATAAAATAATAACTTAGTTACAACTATAATAAGCAAAGGATAACATTTAGTCTTGGTATGATTTTCATCAGTCTTCAATTATTTGATTTTTGAGACCAATTGGAAAATATGACATCAGGATTTGTTCTGCATAGAGGATCAGTAAGTTTCAGAGGATATTGGGTAGGTAAAAGCAAACCTTCCTTAGTTCCTTTTCCTACCAACGTATGGCATACCACCAAAGAATATCCTTGCGTCACACAATGACACAATTTTCTTCCCATACCTTTCTGATTTAGCCGGAATATACATTTTGAATGGGTATTTGCTCCTAAAGCTAAGAAGTTTGAATTATAAGTAGTAGGACTTATCATACAGCGTGGGGTCATATTGACCCGTAACAAAGATTCTCTCAATATATTCAAATGTTACGAAGTCATTCAACCTTGGAACACTTGTCAATCGGTGTCCACGCCTGCAGAGATGCTGGATGAAAAGCTACTCAAGGTCTCAACCCCCTCCCAACCCTTTACTTTAAATCAGGCCCGTTTTTTGTCATATCGGGGTCTATTTGACCCGTACGTTGTAGAACGATGGTTAAGAATCCACTGACGTATTCACTGAACTAACACACCGTTAGACGATAAAATGCATTTTTTTTAAAAGTAGCCTTTATTTTATTTTGCAACTATCTTTTGAAGAAACATTGATCGACCGAAAATAATAATCAGGATGGCTAGAAGCAATTAAAACTTCCAAAGAAGACCAAGTTTATACTATAATTTTTATTTAAGAATTAAGTAGAAGACTCCCATTTTATGAAATTCTGAAAAGAAAATGTTCTAAAAAGGAACGCCTTTTTCTCATAGGAGCAGTTTCAAGGGAGCTAAATAGTTCTTTTGATCCTTAATTTTTTAGGGTAACTTTTTTCATCAGGCCACTAATAACCACTCCCTTTGATACCAACTTTTCGTTGATTTTATCACCATGTAACAAGATAAGTTATTAAGGGTCATCCCGAGGGATGGACACCTTTAGGGCAAAGTAGGTTACTCTGGAAACAGAACCGAGTCAAGGTAAACAGTTACATATTCATATATTCAGCTTCTCATCTACCGTCCGCCATCTCTTTAATATTCTATGACTGCAAAACAGCAGATAGGATTTTTATGGAACACCGCGTCGGACTTTTTAGCGTGAGATAAAAAAAAAAAAAAACCCTGTAAATTAATATATTTCGCTATGTTTATTTTATGGTTGATGAAGAGCAATATTCATACCCTATCCACATCATTGATGCATTAGAACGTACAAACAATTGGTCTTTTTAACTCTTAAACAATAAGGTGGGTTGTCTAGACATCTAGATTATCTGTTAATGGTCGGAGCCACAGTATCTCTCTCTTTAATTGTGTTATTGATTGAAAAATAAAAATAATATAAACAACTTCAAACATTATTTTTAAAATATTAATTAAATGAATACCCCGAAAAACGTTTTAAGTGACAAAATTTCCGAAGTGGCGATTTCAAAGGTTTCAAAATGTATAATGGTACGTCATAGTATGATATAGTACTCCATTATGTCATTATACATGTGAATATAACAAATTAATATGTGAAATATACCTAAACCTAACCTACAAAACTAACAAAAAATTCAGATTATGATTTTCTTTCACCGATTACTCACAATTTTATGTTTGTCGCTTAGAACATTTTTTCGCGGATCCATTCAATTGAAAAGGTGAAAGAGAAAAAATTTTTTCTTTTAAACTTTAAAACCTCTATTTACAACTGTAATAAAACATTACAATCAGCCAATGAACCACAAATATACCATATAATAACTAGCATTCCCCGTCGCGAGTTCGCCCGCTCTCATAATTTAAAAACTTTACTTGTAATAAGGTAATTTTAACTATTTGAGGTTTTAAGTATATATATTTTCCCATAATATTTGTAAGTAAAATTACAGCTCTTCTATACAAACGATAGTACGGTTTATTTAATACATCTGAAATATTTGAATACATATCAAAAATAAAATCCTTGACAATACTCACTGTCTTACCAACTTTTTCGTTGATAGCAACATATATTTTTTGCTTAATTTCAAACCTTTAGTAAATACATTGGAAATTCATAGTCACCTCCAGCAAGATGGACTAACATATTTTTTTTTTTTTTTTTTTTAATTATAGTTGTTAAATGTTATTCCAAATACATGAAGACTTTAAACATGCTTTTATTGTATCGGCTTTAGAACCTTTTGGAGTCGGATAAAGTCTACTGAAATATCCGGTAAAAATGAAGGTTATGCCACAAACTAACTTATAGTTTGAGGATATTTTTTTAACACACCGTTATATAAGGAGAAGGCAAATTTAATTATCCGCGAGATCCACGAATCATATTTTTACACACATCAAAAAGCAGGGGACCAAAATTTTGATTTTGCAATAATTTTAGCGATTTCATCCGGTTGGAGTTTAATTTCTAACCATAAAAGTATATAACAGTGTGACAAACCTCGTTTCTAATGCTCAAGACTGTACATATAAATTATTATAATAGTAAACTTTATAAATGTGAACTTTCCTAGAAGTAAACTCTGTTGCAGAATGGTGGCAGACTTTTCAACCACATATTGGTCGGCTTTTCAACTGCACTAGGATCCACATGTCGCCCCACATATTTATATTTTTTTTTCAAAGAAATTTAATTGAAAATAATTAAATTTTATCATAATTTTCTTGCTCTATATAACACCATATCATTGTAACCTCTCTCGAATGGTGCTCGTCACCTCGGTAGATTATCAAACTTTACTGCTCACTACATATTTATTTCTGTTTATGATATTGATTGAAAATCTCTACAAATTGTTGTTGATAAACCTTTCTTGGACTATGAAGATGATGTGGTTAAAATTTGGTACAGATTGGTTCATATTATAACTTCATTATAATGCCATTTCCAAATATCACCGTTTTCGTCCCACTGTGCGTCGCTCCGCTATTACATGAACTATATTTATCGGATAAAACTTCCTAATTAACGGTTCTGCATTACAAAGCCTTTTAAGTTCTGCCAGTTGATCCTTTATTGGTCCAAATATTCTAAGCAGTACAATATTTTCTAAAATTTTGAGGCGGTGTTCTTTCCATAACCTAGGAGGCCAAGTTCTGTAAGGGATTCATAAACTATTTGAAATATTTTTTGAAACCACTTCTTTGACAATTATTCGTATTTAATAATCAAGCATCATCGAAAGAAGTAGAAAATAAGAAAAAAATATCGTTATAGTTAACTAACTCCATAGTTAATTAGTTCGCTAATTAAAGTGAAGAGTAAATTTTTTTTTAGTAAATAAATGTTTTATTAAGAATGTATTAAAATTTGCCTTTATGAGAGCAATTAGTAAAATGGATGGTTTTATGGATATACTATCCATTCACATAATATATACACCTGAGAATAAATGAAAAGAAAAGGAAAAAAAATTAACCTCATAATATATAATGTTATAAATAAAGTAAATAAGAAAATAAATAAATAAAGAACCTCAAATAGAAAGTTAGAAATGGCTGAATTTTTACCCTTCGGTAATCTTAAGCATTTTTCCTTAGTATTTCATAAGAAGTAAATAAAATTCATTTTTATGTGTTTATCAACTTGTATCCTATGTTATATTTACATCTAATGAGTTAATTTGCATAGTTCACAAACGAAACGAAAATAAGTACCGATTTCTCCAAATATTAGCTATATTTCGTGGTATAAGTACGGTTTAAGTATAATTTAAATTTAAAGATATTAAAATGTATCTTCAACGAGAGAATTCCTGAAATTCTGTTTCCTGTATTCTGTTTCTTTTAAAACTAAATCAAGGAAACACAAGAGGTAGAGCTAGACGTAGATGGGGGGGGGGGGGGGGGGTGTACTTAGTCTTATCCCGCCGATCTGTTTTTCAATTGTGAAAAGGATAATTTATCGTGTTATCGGTATAATACCTTCAAGTTGTTATATGCTATTGTTATTCGTTTTAGTCTTTGTCAATTTCCTTAACATTCTGTGTAAGCCAACAGTGAAAGCAGTGATATAGCATATACCGTAATATGGATAATCGTCCTTACAACTGATTCATCTGACTAATTTGAATCACGACACTTTGAAGTTAAATGTACGAATCTTCTACTTCAAAGACTTCCGTACCTTAGGTAGACTTTTAATCCAGAACGTTACAGGAGTAATGGCTTACAAAACATAGTTTCTTAAACGCCATTATACAATTTTGAAAACAAGTGTTTATATGTTTTTTTTTTATTCTTCTTATAAATATTATTACATTTTTTGTTTCAATAATTTTGAAACACTAAATAAATTGTGACTATCATTCTACATTAAATCAACCTAACCAACTCAGAATTTGATGAAATTCGATATGAAGGTTCTTCTCATTAAAATTAAGAAAATTGCCAATTTATATTTCTACGTAAATAATTACAAAATCCAAAGAAAAAAATATCTCACCATGACCTTTCCCTATTTGAGTTAGAGAGGTGGGAGTGGTTGTATTTAAGACAGTTTTAAATGATCGTTTTTTTTTTAATGTACAAAAATGATTATTTTTTTTTTACTCTAAGATCTAAATATAATATCAGGTTCTGGTTAAAAAAAAAACTCTATATACTACACTAGGGGATCTAATGTTTACAGCAAAACTAATAGAGGGAAAAATATTGGGTTGTCCGAATATTTCATGTTTAAGCAAAGCAGAATTTTATTTATTAACAAATACCTGATATTATAATTAGAGAGGTTGTTCATCTGAAGAAATATAATCTAAAAATAATATCAGGTTTTGGTTTAAACATCGAATTCTGCATTAATTTTCGGACTACCCTATATTTCCCCGCTATCAGTTTTGCTGTAAACGTTAGATCCCTAAGTGTAGCATATAGTTGTTTTTTTTTTTTTTTTTTTAAACCATAACCTGATATTATTTTTAGAATTATCATTTATCTGAAGAAATATGTAAATGGTGCATTTGGCCGGAATAAAAAATTAATCTTTTTTTTTTTTTCGAAATATAGGAAAAGAAAAAGAAACAATAATTTGATGTAACTTTTAAATTAAAAAAAAATTCCCATTGATTTACTGCGGATTTCATTGGAATTTTGTAATTTTTGTTGTTTTGTTTTGTTTGGTGTTTTTGAGCACCCTGCAGGCGTGTTCGGGTTTTAAGCATAACGAAAGTATTTCTATTTCAAAAAGCATACAAAACTATTTTTGAATATTGAGAGCTGAGAAAAAAATAAATGAAACATGAAATATGAGGACAATCTTCATACTAAATTTTATCAAATTCTGAGATGGTGAATTTATTTTTTTTATTTTAGTGTGTTGTTTTAACCGGAATAACCCGCCTGTTATGTATTGTCCATGATTTTTAGTTTAAATAGTTTATATAAGCTTACATATTCTTAACCAAAAATTAAGAAAACCAACCCACACAACCAGATTCATTCATGATTAACCAACAAGATGTTCCTCTTAACAAGTTTTCATGTTTTACGGGGCCTCAGTGAACCTGATGGCGGGACCCAAATCTCAACAGTCATCTCATAAAACAAGTAAATAAATCGTGCATAGCCGTACTCGAACCAAAGAGTTAAAGAGTCCAGTGACAAAACTATTCAGATTCAGACAGAACAATACTTCCCATCCTTCTAAAATACCAATAAAAAAAAACAAAAAAAAAAAACAGATTATATTTGTTTGATTTTATGCTAGAATTTAAAAATATAAAATACTAAAATATGAAATGTATGCACGCATATTCTGAAATAATTGATAAACGTTGATTGATACTGATGATTTATAAATTTTAATATTTTATTTTATAATTAGTAATTATTAATTTTATTTAATAATTTAGGAATATTTAAGGGCCTAATCTAATGTGAATGTTTTTTAGTTCTGAGGATGCAATATTTGTATCCCTTAATTATTTATATTAAATACAATTTTAGGGTTTCAAGATATTGTTTTGAACAGTTTTGAATTAATTATTTGCGTACAAAGCCAATGAAGATTATAATTATCTTTCATAATTCAAAAGTTTTGTTTAAGCATATTTAATTTTTTCTATATTTTTTTTTTTAGTTTAATCGTACATTTTTTAGCTAAAGATAACAATATAAAAATCATTTCACAATAAAGTAGTTTGGCATATATTCTGAGAATAACCTCTAATAAGTTTTTTAGAAATTATTGCTAACATAAAAAATTTGTAAATATTTTTGCTTGAATATGTACCTTTTCTTCGTAAAATCTATGATCAAGAAATAAATAGTTATATCAAAATCTGTGCGTTGTGCAAACAAGAAACAATATTCATTGGTCAGTCGGACAGATATCCTAAGAAGGTATCCCATTAATTAAATAACTAAAAAAACTATTATAAAAATAACAACAGTGAAGAGTACAATTGCTGAATATGCATTGGTTTTTTTTTTTTTTTTTTTTTTTTTTTTTTTTTTTTTTTTTTTTTTTTTTTTTTTTTTCTTATCCTCCATTTTAAGATTTGTTGCTTCGTAGATCCTTGCGCTTCAGTTGACTATTGTCTTCCTGTTGTCTTGATCGAGTGAGGAGGAATCACTCTGCTGGCTATGGTGTGAAAATAGGTCAGCCTAAAAAGCCTGAACCCCTTCCCTAAGCGAATACGTCCACTAAGGGGGTCAAACCTTGCCACCTACCAGGCCTGGGAGGTGGGGCTATGTCCCTGAAGAGAGGGTTGGCACAGTACTTTAGGCCGTCGAAAAATTTTATGTGCCGTCGACCAATGAATGAAGGAACCGATGGTAGTTGCAAATTTTCAGTTATGACGGTGTTTCTGGCCCTCTCAAGGGTTGTTCCGCGGACTATTCGTCGGAAAACTGAGTTCTGAAAGCTCTGAAGTGCTTTCAGTGTTGTCGTATACATGTACTGAATAATTGGTTTTGGTGCAATTATTAAAACTTTTAAAAATACAATACGAAACTAACTTTAATGATAATCTACCAATGAGTATGCTGAATCTGGAAAAGGTTAAAAAAAAAATCATTTTTATTTTTACATGGAACCAAAAATAGTAAGTTTTATTTTTTTTTTTAAGAAGCGTCATATGTAGGATTACACCTACATTACTCCTTTCGCCATCCCTCAAGTTGATACGGGGTCTGTTGTTTTAACGTTGAAGAAAAAAAAAAAAAATGATGATCGAAGGATCTAAAAAATAGGGCACAAGCGGCCGTCTTGGGAAACCGTATAGAAGACGCGAGGATCTGGAAGCAGTCGACCTAGCTAGGCATTTTGACCAATTCAGGCCAAGATACAAAATTCCAACTAACTCTCAAGGACGGCAAAGATTTTTTATACATATTGTATAGTACTTTAATCAATTTAATGTAGGAAATTTCATCATTAATTGAATTACTCATTCGAAAAACAACATAAGTCAACAATTAGAAATTTTACAGAAGGGCGAAAAATCTGTGTAAATTTGGATAAGTCCAACAGTGAATGTTTCCATTAGTTATAAGTTGTCGAGAACTTGTTTAGAAATTTATAAACCATTAATTTGGTAACATCGATAAACGTTCAAAAAAATTGAATCTTTAACTTTGACTTTAGTGAATAAGATCAATTTCACACATTTGAACAGAAAAGCTGCACAGTATTATACAGAATAAAAAGAATAATTCCATAAAACTTTATGGAAGCAATATTGTTCATTCAAAAAACCTGTAATAAAAAAGAAAAATAAATAAAAATTTATCGTTTTCGATTTCAGCATCACCATCCTTGCTCGGTCACAGGCTGGTTGAAAATATTTCTGTAGAACACTTCTTCAAACTCTGAAGGAATGTAGATTTCAAGATTTTTAATGGCTCCCATTTTTTGAAGATCAATACATATCTTTCCAGTCTCAACCTGTATACCTACCTGATTTTGAGGCAGGAAGAGTGATCGATTAATGCGGAATCCCTGGCTTCAAAGACAAAAAATTATGCTTCACAA
This sequence comes from Euschistus heros, assembly GCA_003667255.2. Taxonomy (NCBI): domain Eukaryota; kingdom Metazoa; phylum Arthropoda; class Insecta; order Hemiptera; family Pentatomidae; genus Euschistus; species Euschistus heros. Next base: position 341,120 of record RCWM02000748.1, read on the forward strand.
GACCTCCAATGAATTTGTACCACAATTTGTTATACGACCCATATCAGTAAACGCCAAAAAGAATCTCATTGTGGAATGGTTGCGCGGTGTTGGCCTGTGCAACCATCAACAAATTAAATGTAGCTTCCGAACCGATGTAGGGACTAACTCATCGATGTAGTGTAGTACCGTCTGAGATGAGAAACAACACTAGTTACCGACTACAGTTGTTTCTCCACTCGCTGCGGAAGTTCCCATCCTAATGACGCCCATTATGTTTGTCTGATATGTGTGGTTTCTTTTCTCAATGTGTGTCTATCCCAAACTAATCAATTTCTGCCAAAAAAATAATAATCGATAAAGTTATAACATGTTTCTCCAATCACCCATTCAGTTCTTGGAAACATATAAGACATATGTGTCCCCTAGCTGCAAAACCACATAAATCCACACAAATTTTTCAGAAAACACAAAAAACAACTGACAGTCAAAGCATATGTTACCCCAGCTGCAAAGCCACAGCCATCCACAAAAATTTTTCAGAAAACACAAAAAACAACTGACAGTCTAAGCATATGTTACTGAGCTCGTGTTCCATGCACTATTTTCATTGGATGTGCACTAACTTGAAACTCATTCAATGTTTTACATTGATCTTACCTATCGAGAACTTGTGATTTCTTGAAAAAAAATATTTTCTACCAAAGGTGGATGTGTCGGATTTTGCAAATAGGGGACACATATATGGTGATAAAAGTTATTAAAAAAAAAAAAAAATTCTGGCTTATAATGAATTGTCTGAGATATTAACTTTAAAAAGAGAATAATATGTATTTTAAACTTAATAAATAAAGACTTAGCGAACCCGGAAGTTCGGTGCCGACACCACCAACCGTTGACTACACACCTCCCTCCAATCCACTCCTCCAAAACCCAAATCTCCAAGTTAAAAGTTTTGTCCTTTTTTTTTTTTTAGTCTTACGAACCCAAAGCCGTTTCCACAGGGCTTGGGGCAATATCTTGCGGTTGAAATCTTTTCCTCTAGCGGAAAAGTCAAGCGTAACACAGTGTGTCTCGCCTTTTCTATGTATATGTTAAAATAGATTTCATAGTATAAAACATATACCAAATTATTATCTTAAGATGAAGGTTATAATGAATCTAAAATAAAATAATGATAAATCGAAGAAGATCAAGGTTATAAAATTGAGTAAAAGTGTAGAGGGTGCGGTCGATAAAAATAAAATGACCTATAAGTTCATTGTGCCAACGTTTCGGCATATTTTCTAAGTTTCATTTGGGCTAAAAAACAAAAATATATATGACTTAGCAGGTTATGTATTGAAAATTAAGAAGATCCTGTTATCCTTTGAAGGTTATCTTCTCTCTTATAGTTTTCCATTACTCAATCTCTTTGAAACGATTATTACTGGTGTATAGTCTATGCCCTTTCTCGTTTTTCGTTTCATTACTTTTTTTATTTTATAAATGTTGATAAAAATATTCATGCCAACCTATATGCTAATACTTGTATTTATTTTCATAAACGTATTTATAAAATTTCGTAATATACCTAGCTTACATACTTTCTTTGTATTAGTATGAAATTATCAAGCATTATACTAATTGAATTTCATCTTTAAATAGTTCATATTTGAGGTTTCAATTACAACCCTGATTACAAGTTATTTACAATTGTTTTTATTAATTTTATCATGTTTACTTTTTATGTAAGCCATTTTTATTTCTATTCAGTACCTCATAAGCATATTTATATATAATACATATTCACATTATCTCTCCTTTTATATTTTATTTGGATTCTCTCTTTTTTTAGTCATATATATATATAATTTTTATTTTTTAGATGACTTCTTAAATAAGCTAAAATGTTGGCACTAACTGTGACTTATATTTCCGTTGCGTGTATTCTTCCCCATTTAACTATTTATATACTATCATCCAACCTCCAATGTTTTGTGACGACACTTGAAAAACAATATTACTTTTATTTAAATATTAACATTTTTAATACAATAAACTATTATTATACTTATTTGTTTTTTAATAGTATTTTTTCATTTTTGTTTTTTTTTTTTCTGTTGTATTAGACTATTATTTCTTTTTAACTAAATGAAAACGTGAAATACCTTAGGATAAATGTATTTTAAGTCCTCACATTCTCTTAGAAAACTCATCTCCATAAAGAAAATCTATTTTGGTAATGGAAAACCTACTATGGGAGGATTTATGTAAAATACTATCCGGATTTTACAGCTCGTGGATAAAATTTACAGTCCTGAAAAATTAGTTTTCTATAACATAAACCTGTTTAATTTATATTTATAATTATTGTTTGATAATTTTTTTCTGTATTTACTATTTCACCTACTTATTAGAAGATATGTTATCTTAAATTTAGGTATAATTCAAAAACATGAGTATAATTTCTCAGTGTTTCAATATTTTCCAAACTAACTGTAGTAGGCCAGTCAAATAAGACAAGAAAAAAGGCAAACATCGGAAAAAATGAAGAAGTTCTGATTTTTTTAATATTTTGTTAGGATACATGGGGGTAGTGTAAAACCAAGTTTGCAACTTCCAAAGACCTGTGCTAGCTCCGTGGTGGTCAAAAAACCTAGATTGTTTTCCAACTTTTTCAGAATTTCGTAAATATCTCGAGAGCCATGCATCGTACGAAAAATATTGTTCACTTCTTTTTTAAAGTAAATAAAATTACCTACAATTTGAGCCTAAGATCTGCTCTGTAGCTCTAATAAGTTCGGAGATTCAGCTCGTCAAAGATCGGGTATTTTTTCCAAAAAATTTCCAAGTCCACTTAAAGTCATCTGTTCAATAGAATATCGGCTTCTATACTCATCCTAGGACATTTTTTCTATTATAACTCTGTTATAGAGAAATTATTACCTTTTATTTATGCACAAAGCGGAGAGCCCAGTAGCTCTTTCCTATTATTAAAAAATCGTCTGCCAAGAAGGATGGCACATAGCTTCCTCGTATTGGAAGATTATACGATTACAACTGTTCAACGGGACAGTTCAATCCGATCGCAATGAATTTATAGGAAACAATGCCGTTGCTAGTTCCTAATTACCTCGAAAGTGTCAACCGGATTCGACGATAAGTTCGCAGGGAACACATTTTTAAAGAATCTCATGTAATTTCTAACGATTGTGAAAAGCCTCCTATAGATTCGATTGCAACTAGATTGTTAGGGGGGGGGGGGCATCTATACTACAAACTACATACTACCTGGAAATTTCATTGAAATAGGATAAATCTTTTGGGAAAGTAGGTATCAAAAGAAATGAAAAGGTACGGACTTTGGCGACAATAACCATTAAACTAAACGCAAAGACAGTTAATATTGATCCACTCACCATTTTTCAAAGGCTTTGTGTTACAAAGCAATCCGACGATGATCTGAAAAAGCACTTTGAGTATGAACTAGCTCCCTATCCGAGGTCACTATTTAGTGAAGAAGGAATGCGCAGAGGCACCAAGTCAACATTTTATTCAGCATTCTTGCCACGCCCTGAAAATATCGTCATAGGAGCAAATTCATTTGCGGTGCTAGATGGTGGCTACTTGCAACATCGAGTAATTTGGCACCCCAAAAATACAATAAGTCAAATAGTAGCGTCTTACATAAATTACACATCCAATAATTATGGAAGAAATGCAACCGTTGTTTTCGATGGCTACCCTGAGGATGATTCAAAACGAAGCACCAAATCGGCGGAGCGTTTACGTCGTGCTGCCTCATCCTGCAGCGACATTATTTTTGAAGAGGTGACTCAAATAGTGGTGCCCCAGGAGAAGTTTTTGACAAATGAAAGTAACAAACGACGCCTAATCAGCTTCCTCCGGTCCGGTTTAGAAAAAGTGGGCATAGAAACAAGACAGGCAGAAGAGGACGCAGACTCCACCATCGTAAGAACTGCAATCGATAAGAGCTCTTTCTTTGAAAATGTATTGATAATTGGAGAGGATGTCGACTTGTTGGTTCTCCTGAATGGATTAGGGTCAGAAAGGGAAAACGTCATCTTCCATAAAAGTAGCAGATCAGGTTGCCAGCAATTTTCATCCATATCGTTCAGATAAGGAGATCTGTTCTTCCCCCCCCCCCCCCCTCTTTCGTCCTGTTCCTCCACGCATTTAGCGGTTGTGACACCACATCGGCTATATTCGGGCAAGGAAAAACAAAGATGCTGGCTACTCTGGAGAAAAATCAACGTCTAGTGGACGAGATAGACGTGTTCCTAAAGCCTGACGTAACTCAAGAACAGGTAGCTGCTGCTGGCATCAAGTGCCTTGTAGCACTGTATGGAGGAGACACCTACAAACACTCTGCACTCTTTGCGGTACAAGCTGTTTGTGCTTGCAGCTGCCAATGCAAAGGTCAACCTGGCTCGTCTGCCCCCAACTGAAGAGTCTGCCGCTCAACACTCCTATCGGACGTACCACCAAAATCAAAAATGGCTAAGAGTGGATAAGGATCCCACCTTGTGGGGATGGACCAGAAGCCAGCAGTGTCTGCTACCCGTCACAACAAACAAAAGAGCCTGCTTCACAAAGTTTGCTGAAATTTATCTCATGTAAGTGTCGTAAGCAATGCTCTGGAGGAGGCTGCAGCTGCAAGAAAGCAGGGCTGAAATGTTCTGCTTTATGCAGCTTTTGTATGGGAAAGACGTGCTTTAATACTCCTACAGTAGATATCGAGGAATCCGACAATGAGGACTAGAACACAGGCCTGCGCCTAAACATATACGTATTTAATTTTTTTTTCAATGTTAATATTTTTTGTATTAGATATTATTTCACAATTAGCTTCAATCATGATACACAATTTTATTATTTTTTTATTTTAATTTATTATTATTTCTTTCTATCACAATGATAATCTTTTCCGAAATTATTAATAAACTTACATTGGAAATCTTTTGTGTTTTCTTTTGTCTTTTTTTTTTTTCTCTCTTTCTATAGAAATAATATGAGTCATGCTAATTATCAGACTCTGAAGTTGCAAAATTTCAGAATTTGCCAATTTAGGTTTTTGAAAATGATAGAGCTATTGGCCTTTCAGCTAAGTGCATAAATAAAATGTAATAATTTCTCTACAACAGAGTTATAATAGAAAAAAATGCCCTAGGATAAGTATAGAAGCCGATATTCTATTGAACAGATGACTTTAAGTGGACTTGGAAATTTTTTGGAAAAAATACCCGATCTTTGACGAGCTGAATCTCCGAATTTATTAGAGCTACAGAGCAGATCTTAGGCTCAAATTGTAGGTAATTTTATCTACTTTAAAAAAGAAGTTAACAATATTTTTCGTACGATGCGTTTCTCTCGAGATATTTACGAAATTCTGAAAAAGTTGGAAAAAAATCGAGGTTTTTTGACCACCACGGAGCTAGCACAGGTCTTTGAAAGTTGCAAACTTGGTTTTACACTACTCTCATGTATCCTAACAACATATCAAAAAATCAGAACTTCTTCATTTTTTCCGATATTCATGTCTTATTTGACTGGCCTATAGGCCATTATTGTCCTCCTGCCAAGCTGCTACTCTTATCTTAAAAAAGAAAATTTTTTTCAGGATCGCCAAAGGTTTCTTTTTCTAAGCCAACCTTGTCAATAGTTGAATCCTGCCTTTGCAACAAACTTTTAAATGACACGAGGCAGCGGTGTGGTTAGCAACGACTCCAAAAATAACAGCATGGATTGTGAATAGTTATATAAGTATCGATACTTTCGTAGATTGCCATTTAATTCTCTTTGTTTCGAGCTAATTAAAAAAAGTATTTTTTTATTTTTTAGTTCAAGTTTGCACATAAACGATTAATCTTGAAGTCGGTTTTTTTTTTCTGACAATTATTTTTATTTTTCACTTTTTAGTGGTAATGGAGTATATTTTTGTTTATACAGTCAACTCTCAATAAGTCGATCTTCAAGCTACTTTGAAAAATAGTTTGACTTATCGAGGCTATCATTTGACTTACTTCCATGTGAATGGAAAACATGAACACAAAATTGGAGATGAAATCATTACAAATATTTTTTTTACTAAGGTATAAAAATAGGTATAATAATTTTGATTGCACGTTCATACAAAGTCATTGAAATAGAAAATTAAACGGGACCACTTAATCATTCAACTTTTAAGATCTCTGAACTGCGCTTTTTTCTAGCAGTACCTAGAAGTAAACTTACCATCTTCCACCAGTGAAAGTCCTGGTCCCTTCTTTGGACCCCTATTATCAATGCGACTTATTTACACAGTTTTACGTTTTTTTGCTTGAAATCGACTTACTGAGGTCAAATTTAAGTGTAATGTACTTGTTACCGTAGATTTTGTTAAAATTATTTAAGAATTTGGCTTATCGAAGGAAGTTCGACACATCAAGAGGTGACTGTATATGTAAAATATTTTTGTTATTAATTTAAATTTAATCACCTTATATAAATATATTTATAGTCAAAGGTTTTATAACAGCAATATCTAATTTAATATTTTTGGTTTTTTTTTCTTTAAAAAATAATGATTGTTTTTAAAAGAACAAAGTGACCAATTAAACGTTAGTGGCGATAAATAAGTAGTAAATCTTGAACTGCTTATTTTTTTATGGAGACAAAACAGCTAATAGACAGTTTTTAAAAAAAAATCATTACTGATTAATCATTTTTCATTATTAATTGAAAACTTATAATTTAGTTTGATAAGTGGCAAAAATACAAATAATTTGCAATAATACAGTTAGCAGCAGATTTTCAATTAAATTGTCATTAAAAAACCGATAAATATGTCGAGCGCTGTGAAGTTTGCTAACCGACCGATAGGTGGCGAGCGCTATTCAAGAGAGATCACAAATCTGGAGTGATACATAGAGCTAGAAATTTATAATAAAACTTATTTATTTTTAATTAAAGTGTTAACAAAAAATCGATGCGGTGCATCATGTAGATCCCAGTGACATTTAAAAATCGACTGATATAAGGCTAGCACCTATATGTAACAGTGTTTGCGTTAATGAAACACTTTAACCGGTTTTTACCAAGTTCTGGTATCATTATCACCTTCATAGTTCTGGAGTAGTTTACAGTAAATAATAGTGTACTATAATAATAATTTAAAATGTACAGCGTCGAGTGGGAGAAAATATGGTTACCGTAATGGAATTTTATGGTATTAAAACACAACCAGTTGAAATCGATAAAATTATATCTGCCGCCCTAAAAATTATTTCCTGATCGAGATTGTGTATAAAAATATGATTAATGGGTCTTTGGTTGTAAGCACTGATAATGCAGTCCAGAGTATATAAGTTCTTTACTTATAAAAGAGGGAATGCTAATTTAAATTAAATAAAAAAAAAAAAAAAAGATGTAGGTAGTTGGGGTATGCAGCCATAGAAACGCAGCAATTAAAAATAAATTTTTAATTTATTATGCCGACGTTTCGACTTGTATTGCAAGACTTCTTTAGGGCTAGAAGAAAAAGAAAACAAAAAAAAGGTATGACAAATTTGCTGACAGTATTAAAAATATGGAATAAATAACTGTATGAGAATAAGGACTATAACGTAAAGGCAATTTATACAGACCAAGAAGGAATAAAAAAAGACTATTGAATTAAAAACTAAAATTAAACCGAATTAAAAATAGTTTGAAATAAATAAAAGTAAATGACTAAATACAACAAATTGATGGCTTAATATAAAAAGCAGTAAATTAATAAGTATATATATAAAGTGAATTAATGAGGTTAGGTTTTTGAGTAAATACAACTGATACAATAGAAGTACCTGGCAGTACAGGAATGATAAATATTGGGGCATAAGATGTAAAAGAATTGTGAACATACATAGTAAGAAAAATTAACTGTGCAAAACAAATAAATTTAAAAGAAAGCACTTAGAATTATTTAAATACGGAAGATTGTTAATTACAAAGGTTATGTGGTCAGCGAAGCAATTGAGAATTCTCCTTCCCACTCATTACTCATTAAACGTCGGCATAATAGTTATTCATTTCAATAACTTAACCTCATTAAATCACTTTCTTTATATCTACTTATTAATTTAAAGATTTTTATATTTAGCCATAAATTTGTTGTATTTAGTCACTTATTAATTTTTCTTTATATAATTAAAACTCATTTTAATTCCTTTTCATTTTAATTGTTGATTCCATAGTCTTCTGAGACTGTATATATTGCCTTTATGTTATAGTCTTTATTCTCATATAATATTTTTTATACTCTCCATAACTTTGACATACCTTTTTGTTTGTTTTTTTTCTTCTAGCCCTGATGAAGGCTTGCAGTGCAAGTTGATACCTCGGCATAATAAAAAAAAAAATATTTTTAATTGCTGTGTATCCATGACTGCATACCCCAACTACCTACATTCTAAAATACTTCTCAGGCAACTTATACCCAATTTATTAAAAATATATGTTATTATTTCTTATCATGCAATAATATAATGTAATATTCATTGTCATAATATTTTGAATTGTTGGTTGCATACATTGTCGGTTTCTATCTGATATCATTCCAATTGCAGATATCAGCATGGTCACCGCCTTGTAGTGTATCCTTGCGGGACACAGCTAAATTTCCCTTGAGATGCTCTCCCAGCCTTATACGATTCTTTATTTTGAATTCACGAGTAGGTATGGCAGTGGACTGAAACAATTTATTTTATATGTAAATGTATCAATAGCGGTGCTACGTATCAATATTATCCGATTACTACTAAAGTGTTATGTATATATTAATGCATGATTATATTTTTATTTAAGGAAATATTCGCATTTTTGAACTATCGAAATGTTAATTTAACAGTTTTTACCATAGCAGTTTGTCTCTCTATATTCTTAAATCCTCATGACAACTCAAAAGCAGAAACGAAAATAATAAAAATAAAATATAACGTGCCTCAATACTAATTTATTTATTTTTTTATATTTATAACTCTTACAATATAAAAATCAAGAAGTGTATGGGAAAACGATTACAACATGTTAATAATTTACAAAGCAACTTCAATAAAAGTGCTATAATAGATGATTCCTAGGATATCTTATTTTGTTGATAATTTGGAGGTTTGTTGAAACGCATAGAACATACGAGAGTATTACGGATAATTTTATTGGTAGGAACATTAAGGATTTGATTCAATAATAAATCAAATAAAATGGATTCCGACTTCAATAGTTTTTACTTACTTACTAGGACAGCACCACTTATGCTCAACTTTTAAAAATGTTTTAACGAAACCGTTTGTTGTACTTTGTTTTTAGTCCTGATGATGGCCATCAAAGGTATGACAGAAATGTTGACAAATTAAAAATATGTTTTTAATTTCAACAATTTGTTTTTATTTTATCCATTTACTGATCCCTATCAACAACGTATTTTAAATGATTAATGATTTTCAAATTGTATTTCAATTACTCCATTTCTAGTAGACCTAAGACTCTCTTCCCTACAGTATCCTTTAATAATGTTTCACTAACCCCTGTTACAAATCCGGTAATTAGGACTAAATGTAGGCAAACGTCTAACTAGGAATCCACTCAAAAACTAATCCGACAAGAAACTGCTCGTAGTTTTGTAAATACTTTTACATCACTCGGATTGGCAAATAGATACTTTCCATAACAGCTGGGAGCAAGGAAAGTAGGCCTTTACACATCTCAAAATTTAGAGCAAGGGTAAAACAACGAACATATGATTTTACACGTCTAGCCGGGAAAGTTTTCGCAGCTAGCAGTGTTTACTGTTACCAACACGAGGTTCGCTAGCGTTTCTTTTAGTTTATAATTTAATTTTACATTGTTAGTGTGCGAAAATGGCCTTTAACATCCCTCAAAAATTAATTAAAGAAGCTGAAGGAATAACTGATTCGTTATTGCCCGGGAAATCTCGTAATAGATACGAAGAAGAATTTAATAAGTTTTGTGAGTGGTGCGATAGTGAAAGTTTTAACCCTAACCATGATAATTATGAAGTGATGTTAGTATACCTATCAACTTTATCGAAAAAATTTAAAGCCTCTTCTTTATTTAGTAAATTTTCCATGTTAAAATCGTGTTTAAAAATAAAGAAAAATTTGGATGGTTCTAAATTTTCGAAATCGATAGCATTATTAAAACACCACAGCGTAGGTTATCACCCCAAAAAATCTAAAGTCTTTAGACAACATGAAATAAGAAAGTTCATGGACACTGCACCTAATTCGGAGTGGTTGTTAACAAAGGTTATTTTAGTTGTAGGTATTTATGGAGCATGTCGATGTGACGACCTTATAAATTTAAATGTAGAAGATTTTAAGGATAATGGAACTTTCTTTACAGTGTTTCTTAAAGGTGGTAAAACAAATAGTGAACGCACGTTCATTATTACTGACGCAGATTCCTCATTTCAGATATGCGATATTATTCGACAATATTTGTTTCTGCGGCCGCCGCACATAAAAAGTAAACGATTTTTAGTTGCCTATAGGAATGGAAAGTGTACTGCTCAAAATGTCGGTCAGCATACAATATACGCTGTGCCAAGAAAAGTAGCAGAATTTTTGAAGTTGGAAGACCCCGAGAGCTACACGGGCCACGCTCTTAGGCGATCTTCTGCTTCAATGTTAGTTGAAGGTGGGGCTAATTTACTCACACTAAAGAGACATGGAGGTTGGAGATCGTCGACCGCTGCGGAGGGCTACATAGAAGACTCAGTAGCTCGGAAAGTAAAGGTAGCAAGGAAACTGTTCAATAAGGGAGGCACATCATCAATGGAAATCCCAAATGTTGCAGACCAAGAAATTGATTTTGTTACAGTTGATGATTTATTTCGGAATACCGATAGTGAAGATGAGGACAGTAAAGAGAACCAACGCTTGAATAAAGTGTCCATTAAAAACACGCAAATGAAGAACCTAAATAAAAAAAAACATTAACTGATGGGTTAAACATTACCAACAACCAAAACTGTAATTAATATTAACCTGACCCTATAAAAATGAAGTGTTTTTTATTAATATATAAACTTACTCTTTTTATAAATGTATTTTGAATATTACATTTCAGTTATTAAACGTAATTATATTAAATTAAACTTGTCTACGGTTATTTCTCTAAATCAGCTGTTACAAATAATCATTAAAGTGGAAAACAATCATTTAGTGTAATAATATGAATTATTAAAATCTTAATATGTAGATTCACGAGTAAAAACTGCGTAAGCGTTTTTGCCTCGAGATGAAAAGTATCGTACATTACTCGTACCGAAAGTGATTTTACGATGCTCGATCGAATTAACGGGCTCGGCTTCGCCTCGCCAGTCAAACACGGTCTCGCAACGTGTAAAAATGCCACTTTCCATTTACAATCTTACTCCGTATTTTGAATTATTACATTTCAGTACTGGAAAACAATCATTTAGTGTAATAATATGAATTATTAAAATAATGTAAAAAATATACTATTGTTTGAAAAACGTTCATAACCTCCTACTAATTATAAAAATCCATTTACATCACAGTGATTTGACTTATTTGGACATATGTAGTAAACCTTTAGTGCTCATCTAAACCATCCTATAATACTCGTTTCGAATCCTAACAATCTAAAATCTTTCGTAAAATTGTAAATGCTCCTTATCAGGTCATAAAAAAAGTTATCCATAGTGAGCATAAAGTCCAATATTTAGTTGATTTTTCCATAAATTGATAACTGCCACTCCATAATATTTTCTATAATTACTTAAATCCACTCTCGCAACTTTCAAAGTATTGTTTAATCTAATGTTATTTAATATACGAAATAATAAAGTACTAAATTTGTCTTAGTGCTGCACCCTTGTTCAATTTTTTTTTTTTTTTCATTTATTGATTTCACAACAGTACAAAATAATATACAACAAGTAAATGTGTTGACAGTGAATACAATGACATGTAAATAACTTGTGAAGAACTACTCACTAGTAGCACTTCAATAAAATCTACACTAAAAGGTCTCTAGGCCATCTTCTTTTCAGATGCCTCGGAGGATTATCAGGGATGGAGGAGGAAGCAAGTTTGGAGATTAGTGGATTGGAGTGGTTATGGAGCTTACTATGGAAGAATAGGTATCTGGTTTGGGCAAAATTAGAAACATATGGAACATTAAGATCTTTATGGATAAGTTTATTGGTCACAAAGTAAGGAACATTGAGGATTTTTCAAAGGATTTTGGATTGTAAGGATTGGATATGAGATGAATTAGATGGTACGGCCAAATAGGTCTAATCACAGTCATGTAAATGAGTCTTTTGTATTAATTGGGAGCTTTGAACGTTTGTCTAGTAAATGTTGAAGTTGTCTGTAACATTCAAAAATTAAAAACATTTTGACAGTCACATGCAATTATGAAAATTACTGTTAATTTCGTAAATATAATTTCAACATTTTTAACTTTTTCCCTTCAGTTTATTTCTGTTGGATTTTACACATTTTTATCAATCAAGAACACCTTTAAATCAAATATTTTTTTTATTATTTTACAATTTTACAATTTGTATTATTGTTTCGATTATTATTATATTACAATTAGTTCAGGTCTTCTGTGCATTTGTTTTTTTTTTGACTAAATTACCACTAACAATAAAATTTTTAAGTGGGACCCATATATTTCACCATCTTTCTGAAAATCGAGCAAAAGTTTTTATTACTCAAAGCCCTACGGGACAAATAAGTCCCACTTAATATCAGCTAGTATAATTTTTTTATACGCAAACAATTACTCAGAAGTAAAATACAATAGTCAAATCCAGAATCAGAAATTTAAAAAAAAAAAAAAAAAAAAAAAAAATCGAAATATGATAAATAGGTTAAACCAGACAGTCACTGAAAAGCTTATATTTAATTGAAAAAAAAAAAAAAAAAAAAACTTTTGTGCTAATGTTTAGTTTAAAAAAATGGGGAAAATGTTGCTAGTGGATCGTCGAAATCTGCTTTGGTAAAATATTTTCAAAATAAAAACACAAAAAAAGGTAATAAATGCAATCTTAATATAGAAGGCTACTAATTCAGTGATTTAGAAGAGGTTTTTTTCTGCTTTCCTTAAGAAACGTCTTCAGTGATTAATGGTCAATTTTCTTTTCATCGTTCAAATAATTTAAGATAAGTCATTTATTATATTCATTACCTGTTATTAAACATTTAAATGCATATTTAAAATTAAAACTAACAAATGTAACATTTTTTTAATGAAGATGTCAATTACTGGTTATCAAATCTTGCATTTAAGGTATTATTGACACTCCATGCCATTTAGTAAATTGCTGTTTTTTTCATGAAATTAATTAATTTATTCTACAAACGAATATCATTTTATGATATAATAATGCTGAAGTAGTTTTTACAATTTTATTTTTCATATTTCTAGTTATTGAAATGGGTGACAATAGCTGAATCTTGTGTCTAATGACCAGCTATTGACACTGTCAGGATTTTGTTGTAGGGTTGAAATACATTTATTTCATTATTAATTCATTGTTGTTTTTTTTTTTCATTTTGTTGATATTAGCATATCAAATATGTTACACCGTGGGAACAGAAGATTTTAGTGAATGGCAGTTAAATGTCTTGGCAGTATGTAACAATTTGATTTTTTTTTTTTTTTTTTTTTTTTTTTTGAGCTAGACATTTTATATCCTCATGGATATTGTAAAATAGGTACATCAAAATAATATACTTAGTTTAATAGATATGTTTTGAATTTATAATAAAGTTTGGTTTTAGCAAGTGAGCTATTTTATTTCTTGTATGATTTATCTTCTTATTTGCTTATTTTTATTTCCATATATTTATACAATATTAGTAAACAATGAAGATTGTGGTGCAAAATCTGGAAACCTTCATTCCTTTCATGAGTAAATGCAATGCTTTAGATGAGGAACAAATAGAGAAAACACACACGATATGAGTTAAGATTATATTGCACTGATCAGGAATATACATCCTCATAAGTCTGTTTTGTAAGATTGCATGCTTAAAGTTTCTGTTAAACAAATCCAATTGTAATGAAAGCATAGATAAATGGGTGTCACTAACTTTGGTGTCAATTACTGATCCGTAGGTTGTCAATAAATGTAATTTGAACTAATTATTTTTATTTTATTGAAAACTCTCTCCTCTGATATTCTTCCTCTAATCAAAACATTTTTATGCAGCATTGAGTAAGTTAATTAAAAAATAGTCCCAATAAATTTCAAGCTGATTCAATCATGTTTACTATTTTTTTTGAATTTATACTATAGGATATTGCCTTAAAGGTGTCAATAATTGTCTAGTTTACCATATAAAATAAACTTTTAAAAAAATAAACTAAAAAATTAATTTATTTCATCATTAATTATTGTCACACCTTTAAATTTAATTTTGTATTTATTTATTTTTTTATATTTGACTACCTCTTTCTTTAGATAATGCCCGAAACGTTGGCAAATTAAAAATGTGTTTTCCTAATTTCAACAAAACTTATTTTTTTTGTAATCCCATTGACTGATCCCTCTCAACAATCTATATTATGATTGGTTAGAGCACAATATGATATTCCTGTGGTTTATTTCGGGTTATCGAATGCACGATGAGGATACGAAATCGATCACTTGGCTCATATTGACTCGTTCTGACCATATTTCTTATTGAAAGATAACAATCCGACACGATTGTTTTTCTTGGCCCTAGTGTGCTATCTATCTTCCTAGCGATGGTAGAGGATATTTAACATCGACCATTTCCGATGAGGTCGAAAATACGTATAAAGCGATTCCAGACGTTTTATTAATGATGAATGGAGGCTGGGTGGAGCTTAGGCCTCCATCCATCGCCTTAACTTGTATTATATTATTCCTAACGCTCTTATCAATACTAAACGGTTTATTCCGAGAAAGGGGCTGCAAAAATAGCCATTTTTTCTTTACCACATCCTACTTTTATTAGATTGATTAGTGTCAACGAGCGTTTTACCACAGAGAGATCCGTGACTGTTTGGTGGTGTTTAGAACTAAGCTGGTAATGCTTGTTATTTCTCGATCGCAAAAGTACTCAGTTCGCGCTTACTCTCTAGCAAATTTAATTGTAGGATATATAAAACTATTGTACTACCAAGAGTTCTTTGCGGGTACGAAACCTGGCCGCTTACATTAAGGGAGGAAGAGCGATTGAAAGTTTTCGAAAAATCGAATATATTTTATATCGAAAATATAATACTGCGTAGAATATTTGGCTTAAAAAATGATGGAAGAAACGGAAGAATTGAGAAATCACATATTTCAAATATCACATATTTATTTAACTTTTAATAATATATAGATGCAGAGATTAAAATAGTACCAAGTGATTTAACCGCTTTAAGATTTTGTATAATTAAAACAAATGCTTAACATATTATCAATAATTTAGCATACAATAAAATAGGGATAAAACATTATATTTTCTGCAATTTACTATGGTCTAATTTACCAAGTAGAGATCTGTTGCTTTGAGTTCTTCCCCTTGCTCAGAAAACGAAACGAACCCTCTATGATCAGGATTATGCAATGATTTGATGTTAATAAAATTTTATTGTAAACTAAATGAATTTCAGAACTTATTGTTATTATTCATCGGTTGATAATAAAAAACTCTTAAGAAAATTCGCAATAAGGCAATAGATTAAAAGTCCGTCTGCCGAAATGATTTGTATCCATATTTTAATATAATTTAAATGTAAAAATATTATTTACAAAAAAAAAAAATATCCTAAATTATGTAGACCTGTATTTAGCAAACAATGCATTTAACAAATTACTACTTATTTCATGTTAACTCACACAACAAATACAGTTATTTTACTATTAATTTTTATACATTGACCTAAAAACCATTTCTTAATTTATTTTTTTAATGTACAACTCCAAAAAAAAATATTATATCATTTGCTTTAACTAACAAATTAAATAAAAAATAAATCATTATTAACAAATAAGAACATATTGGTTTTCAAAAATAATTCAAATAGATATGTTTTTTTTTACATATGTTACTTACTAACTTAACTATTCCTTCTTTCTTTTATTATAAGCTCCATATTAAATTAACATCTGTAAATCAGATATTTTTTCAGGGATAATACATTTAAAAATATTACTAAAATTTTTTAAAATGATATGTTTACTTCATTGCTGATAAAATATGGATGGGATCGATTAGATATTGTAAATAATAAACTGATGAAAATAAATTGTCTGATTGAAATATATAGATCCACAAATACGAAACGTTTGAGTTAGTAAAACAAAAATCATAAAAATAAAGCCTTTTTAAAATAGAAAATTAGATAAAATTTATGAACGATCTTTTCAAAAATAATTTATAAAAAATGAAACGCACAATTCATGTTGAAATTACTAGATCAATCGAATATGAAATAAAATCTAAATATTTTTATTTTCGGATAAACAAAAGCAAAATGAAAAATAGGATGGCATTAACAGTTGACTAAAGGGCAGGTATTTTAATTGCAAATCGGAAGTAAATACATATCAGGCGTGGAATTCCAAAAACCAGCAAAGTTTTTTCCAATTTTTTTTTTATTGAATAATTTTTCAACCTGACTAAATATCTTAAGTTTTTTTTTTTTTTTTTTAAAGTAGTTAAATCACATTGAAAACAGCCATACAAAAAATAATTCCTCCTCCTAATCCTATTAGGAGTATAATATTACTGTTATAGTCCTGCTGTGAAAATTTTTTAAAAAAAATGGACTTAGTTGGTTTTGGAATTCTACGCTTCATATGATTGCAATGCTGAGAACAGATATACTTTAAAACAAAACACTTGCAGTTCGCATATAATTGCCAAAAGGTATAACTATTCAGTTTCGTTTCGAGTTCGTCGATTTCTTATTATTTTGGGGAAGTATAAAAGTTAAATGTCTGATTTGCTAATTCGTACAGTTTCCTACAACCGACTGAAAACATTCTCCTCGAAGTAAAATCTTGGCTATGTCAGCTGTAGGCACAGAAGATTCCTTACTTAAGATTCTCGGAGAATACTAGAAGAGACAAGGTGCGAGATGAGGACATGCGTAGTTCTCTGGGTATCGCTCGTAAATGTCCCAGATCCTTTGACAGAAGCTCGTTCTGCTTGGTCAAGCAATCTTCACAACTTTACGGTTTATCTGTAATTAAATAGATTTTGTGCCTGTTGTTCTACATTATCAAATGAATAAATAAGGCAAAATATAATCTGACTTTTCCTTTATTTTATATTTTATTGAATTACACAGCATCGCCATCCATTTATTTAAATTGGAAATTTATGAGATCACAGATAGTACAAATGGGCTGACAGCGGCGAGTGCTGTTGAAGAAAAGCATCTTAAAACTGCTCTGTTGCAGAGCATTAAAAAATAAATTATACGTAATAAAAAAAAAAATAAAAAAAATTATACGTATTTTAGTCCGCTCTGATTGGAACAGCTCAGAAGAAAATCAAATTCGCCTAGTGAATTATGTAAACAATTTTATCAACCCTAATTTTGTATAGAATAACAACTTTTGAAAAAGGAAACGATTTATAGAATAATCGAAAAATGTTTCGAGTTCTATTGTTCAGTCAACATTCTAAAGGGCATCAAACTCGAAATTCCAAAAATATATTAATTGTAATTAAATTAAAAATCTTTTAAACATTATTTTAATGTTTTAAAATAAAAAATAAATTTACTATTGATACAATTATTAATAGTTATATTAATATTTTTTTATAAATCTACTGACTATTTACTTAATTGAATGTTGACTCCAAAATACTTAAAAATGTAAAATAAAATAGAAACAATTTTTTGTTTTAATAATCAAGTTTTTTTTTAATATTATAGATCTATTAATCATACTTGTTTAAACATATTTTTGAACTTTCTATAGTACATTTCAATGACTTTGTGCACGAATGCGAAAACACACACACACACACACACACACACACACACACACACATATATATATATATATATATATATATATATATATATATATATATATATATATATACATATTTATTACATCTCTTTAAAAATTATATTTTATTACTACTCAGTTTTAAAATTTAGCTGAAAAGAACGAGAAATACCCATTAACAGTACCCGTATATTATATTATCTTCGTATAATATACGGGCGGGTGTTTCAATATTTCGGGTATTTAACCTGTTAAAGGCGGATAGAGTTCAAGCTGAAAACGCGAAATAATGTAATAATGCCTTGACTGGATAGAGCAGGTTGGTAACTCAGAGATATCCTAGGAATTTGGAGCAATATCTCTATTTAGTTTAGATTACTGGTCTTGCTGCCCTTACCTGATACTTTTGGACTTTCCTCTACTTTAAAACAAATTAAATATTTATTTTTAAAACACATAATAATTTTATACTAACTACTGAATGCCAAATTTTGTAAACATAGATTTATAAAAAAACATAATAAAATGTTGATATGCATTGGTTCCTTTCATTAAACATGGTTTTGTACGACCTTTAGCAAAATCCTAAATGCCTTAGCTAAATAAATATATAAACATTGATTAAAATGGACATGTTAAAATAAATAAAACCGAGCTTAGCATCAAAGAACGATTGAAAAATTTTTCCACACATTAATAGCACTAGACAAGCATAAAAACACACATCAGCAACTAACATTATTTCAAACTTAACATTTCAAACCTTTTCACTTTGCTCAGCATGATAGTTTTTATTTAACGATTGTTCAATTCATTATAAAGATTGTTGAAAGGAAACAGTTCTATATGAAGTGATATGGAGGTTAGAAGTGAGTACTTTGTATTCAGGAGGTGGGCGAAGGAATTCAAAGCAGCTCAAGAATATAGGACGTTTTATTTTGGTTAAAATAGCAAGCTAGGAATTATTCCTAGGTAAACTGGAGATAATTTTTAGGAACTGTTCATTAAGTACTTCATTGTTTAGGTGAATAATCTAAATCTACTGATGATCTAACTGATGATGGAATAAAATATGTTACCTACTTGTTATGTTATTTTCTTTTAACATCTCCAAAATATTTCTAAAACCGACTATGCACAAAATTATACAAAGAGCCAAGAGGAGGGGGGGGGGGGCACGATAGTACAACCTAGTTAATTTTAATGAAAATTCAATTTGCCGTGATCCAATTTCGAAAATTGAAAATTCGTTTTCTCAAAAAAATATTTTTTTTACCTACATAATCGTTTCCCTCTACAAAAAATTTAAAACTCAAAAAATAATTCTTAATGCTCCGGGATTTACGAGGCATTACCAAACTGCTTATTTTTCTAGGTGAGGGAAAACTCTTTAGTCCAGGCATAATGTCCTGAACCTCCACCTTCTTCATTGTATCAATTTATCAGAAACTTTCGACCGGTAAGGGTGGATAAGGTCGAGAGACTATATGTTAGGGACTGAACAGTCCAAAAAAACAGTCAAAATCGAAAGGAATAACTGTTAAGAAAGAGTGTCCTTTTAAAAAAATAATACATTTAATCAATTAAAAAACAAAACAAAATAGCAATGGTTGAGTATCCTTTAGCTGTCTAAATTTGTTAGAATTTGCTGGGAAATTAAAAATAGCATCCTTTAGTGTCCTGTGGAAAAGGTTAAACGGGAAGACAGAGTGTCCTTTGTAAAAACGTAATAATCAGTTTAATTTCCAAAAGGACAAAATTTGATTTGTCGGAAAGGAGTGGCCAATATCCGTCAGCCCTCAGAAATCGTTAGATCCTGACAAAAACTAGTATTTTCAGTAGCTTTGGACTGGTCGCTCAGGACTTGAGCTGTTTTTCTTCCTTACTGTTTTTGTATCGATTTTCTGTGGACTTAAGTTTTTTTACACTTACTATACTATCAGATAGCTCGACCTGTTTAAAATCAACAAAAAGTTAATTACCGTGGTTTCCCCTTTACACCCTACATGTCTCATTAAAAAAAAAAAAAAAAAAAATTGGACGAAAAATGACAGTTTTGAAAACTTGACAAAACTCAAGTTTTATACAAACATGATATGAATACTTAAACCTATTTATTTCTACTTAAGAAACAAGCAAACCTCAAGTCAACTTCATTGTTAAGTTCCTGTTCTTATAAACATTCAGGGCTTCATCTCATAACACTTGAGAGTAAACTTCTGGGCACGCAGAAATTAGCTACAGAAGACACCTTTTGATTAAGTTAGTTACAATTTTGGGATAGAAATTTCACCTCAGATGCTATTGCAATACTCATTATTTTTATTATTATTTGTTGTTTTTTTTTAGTTCAGAACAGTCTGTATTCGACAAAATAGTTCTGGATCCATGCATTTCGCACAGTATGTAAATTAATTTTTATAATTCAATGCCACATATTTCATGGATTTATTTATAGATCTTCATCTCTTATGACTATGCTCTTTGAACTTCATCTGTTCTTTTCATGTTGAGGGCAATAGAAGAGTATGTTTTTAAAACCATTCTGTTGTTTGTCCTTTTACCACAACCAAACCCTTTAGAGTTCTCTTTTAGGAATAGTTGTTAATGTGATCAAAGGAAGGACGGTGTCTTCTGTGGTGAATTTTAGCGCACCCTGAAGTTTTTTTGTTTTTTTTTAAAGTGCTACCCAGCTGTAAATGTGTATTCGAATTGGAACTTTAAAGAGGAATTAAGGTTCTCTTGTTTTTAATTTAAAAAATAATAAAATAAAATTTTATCCTATTCCAAAACGTTAAAACTAATTGTTTGAAGATAGCCCTCCAGTTAATTAAAATATTTCTTATCATTGATATTTTTGTTTTGTTAAGAATTGTATTAGTATATAGTTTTAAACAATATAAATATAAACATTATTTTGGTTTGTTACACTTTATTATTTTAACTTTCTTTAAAATATGAATAGTAAATTTCTATTGTTTATTATGTTTTTTTTTTTATTACATTTTATTTAACTAGGTTGTAAACTGGTTAATCATTACTTATTTGGAACAACGGATAGGTATATGAATTCCATTGTAATCGCCTGCCTATTTCTTTTTAAATCCCTTACAGATGAAAAAAAAGCTTATTTTTTTCGTTTTTAACTTTTTTTCCTACTTTATATTTTATTTTAAAAAAAAAAAAAAAAAACAAACAAAAACACAAAAACAAAAAAAAAAAAAAAAAAAAAAAAAAAAAACATGATAAAATTAAAGGACAAGAAACTGCTGGTCGTTTTTGACAACTCCTACATTTACTAGATAAACGTTCGAAGTTCCCTATTACTTGCATGTGAATTATTTACATTGCAATAGTTAGACACCTCCGATGTTTTTTTTGTTGTTTTTTTCTATTTATTGATATTTACAACTGTACAAAATAATATACAACAAGTAAATGTGTTGACAGTGAATACAATGGCATGTAAATAACTTGTGAAGAACTACCCACTAGTAGCACTTCAATAAAATCTACACTAAAAGATCTCTAGGCCATCTTCTTTTCAGACGCCTCGGAGGATTATCAGGGATGGAGGAGGAAGCAAGTTGGGAGACTAGTGGATTGGAGTGGTTATGAAGCTTACTATGGAAGGATAGGTATCTGGTTTGGGCTAAATCAGAAACATATGAAACATTAAGATCTTTATGGATAAGTTTATTGGTCACATAGTAAGGAGCATTGAGGATTTTTCGAAGGATTTTGGATTGCAAAGATTGGATACGAGATGAATATGATGGTTTAGTAGAGCCCCAAAGCTCAACTCCGTACGTCCAAATAGGTCTAATCACTGTCATGTAAATGAGTCTTTTGTAATAAATTGGGAGCTTTGAACGTTTGTCTAGTAAATGTTGAAGTAGTCTATAACGACGGGCAGTTTCTTGTCGTTTTAGTCTTGTATGTGGATTCCAAGTAAGACGTTTGTCCAAGTGGAGTCCTAGGTAGCTGATCTGTTCAACAGGGATTAGTGGAATATCATTAAAGGATACTGTAGGGTAGTATTTCGTAGGTTTACGACGAAGGGTAAGGGTTTTTGGTGAGATTTTTTTGGATTTATCTTGATTCTCCATTTTGGCACCATTCTTGAAGGTTTAGGATATGGGATTGGAGTGTTTGAGAGGCGATAAAGGGATCATTGTTTACTGATAACACACATGTGTCATCAGCGTAAGTGGTGAGGGTAGTAGTAGGATGAGTTGGGATGTCAGCTGTGTACACTGTGTAGAGGATAGGACCTAGGATACTACCTTGAGGAACTCCGGCAGACTGGGTAAAGAGGGGAGAAATAGGAAAATTTATGGTTTACTTTGAAGGTTCGGTTACTGAGATAGGATCTAATAATAAGGAAGTATGTAGAAGGTAGGAACTGACGGAGTTTATACAGCAGTCCCGGGTGCCAGACTCGGTCAAACGCTTGTTCTACATCAGAAAGGCTCCCGTGCAGTACATTCCGCGCTCCAATGCAGAGGAGATAACGTCCACCACACGATGACATTGCTGGATTGTTGAGTGTGATGTTCGGAATCCAAACTGGTGATCTGGGATTACATGATGGGAATCTAGGATAGGATACAAACGTTTTAAATGAGTTTTCTAGGATTATATATATATCTATTTCCATTCAGCAATTAAAATCTAAAACTATTTTAATTTTGATAATTCTCTTTTATTTCGTATTTCAATTACCAATATTATATTTGAGAGAGAATAAAACAAAATCTAAATTAGACTTTGCATCTCAAATTATAATAACAAAAAAATGGAAAAGGTCAGTTGGTAAGGCACTAGAATACCGACTTCCAGATCCAAGCTTGAGTTTTTGTTTAGGGTAAAATATTTTTTTTCATTATATCAGCCGTGGATCGATTCTAGAAATGGAATTGAAGAATATCTGACCACTATGGTGTGGCCTCTTATTCAGATGGTGAAAAACGTGGGTATTTAATTCGGATTACATCCTAGTGTAACCATTTGGTTGTAAATATATATTACTTTTAATGAACTATTCGGAAATGAACCTATCATTATTTTATTGGACATGTAGCAGAGGAAGGTTGATACATCGATAGCAACGCCGTCCATAACCTCTTTGCTTTTAGTGCTACAACAAGTACCGACACAGGGAACACACATGCTATAGAATAGAGCACGTGCTGAGAAGATTCTGTGTGATTTATGTGCAGGGGCGTTGTACTTGTGATGTGACTGGTGGAGTGTCATACAACTCTAGGGTGTGCACACCAAATAAGCGCGCAAGTAGTGATTATAAGTAGAAATAAGCGTTATTTATATTACCATTAATAGTATTGTAAGTAGTTTTAAAATATCCATTTTCATTTTGTTTCTTTTTATTAGTTATAGTTCCCTCTGAAACAAATGAGTAATTGTTTATTCGTTGTAATTGTAAATATAACAAATTGTTTCTTTCATTTAATAAATATTGTAAAAAGTAATGGTTAAGTATACCACGTGCTTCAAGTAACCGGTCACATCAATCGATTACTTGCCAAAGAGGTAATAGACACTATTAATGATGTTTAAAAATGATATTGAAGATAACTGAATGAAGTTTCTTGTAAAATCAAACTTAAAATTTAACAATTTAGCTTTGAACTAACAAACACTAAACAAGAGGTAGTGTTATTTTTACTTTAATTTAATAACCACCCAAAATAGCATTGTATAATATTTTATTTTTATTTCAAAAAATATCAGGTAACTCCATCGGTAATGAAACCTGCTCCAGTAATGGTTACATGGAATTAAATCGTTTATAATAAGATAGCTAGGCTTTAAATTTGTTTCAGACATACAATAAATGAAGGAGGCTAGTCTAGAAATGATAATGTTCAATAACTATAATTCTGTAAAATCGAAAATGTAGATTACAAACTATGGATTTCTATTATCGGGAAAAGGGGAGTAATTAAACACACTTTAACCCAGCTTTGGTCGCTAATCGCCGTCCCTCTTTATAGCTGAGTTCAGGACATTTGCAAATAAGAATATTTGGTTTCTAAGTAAAATGGATGCAGGTGGCCTGGGTAATGGGAGATTTTTACTGAAAATTGACATTTCCACACTTCTCAGTATCAGTTTATCTCTCGTGCAGTGTATACGTGACATTTTACTGATGGAGTTTTTTTTTATTTTTTTTTTCCGATTGATTAGTGATTATTTGGGTTCAAAATGAGTCGCGGATCTAACATGCTTGAATTGTTGGATTAAAAGCCAGTTGATTAGATAAATTGTAAGTAATTAGTTCATAAATGGAATGGGAAGTAGGTTGAGAAACAAGTGGATTTGGGCAAGTAAGTTGCTTATTATACTATAGTAGAAAATGGAGCATTTAAGATTTTAATAAGGATTTGGATTGCAAAGACGAGAAGCGGGAAAAATTAATTGAATTTTTAACATAAATAATAAAATTATTTTAGATCTCAGATAAAAAAAAATACTAAGACATCTGAGAAACCTCAGAAACATCTAAAAAAATGGATTACCTATGGCAATAAAACCTTCAATCCTGAAGAGCAAATCATGCAGGCTCTTGAAAACTTCATCCAGACCATATCAACTACATTTTACAAGGAATGAATTGAAAAACAGCCAAGAAGATTGAATAAGGCTATCAATAATACCGGTGAATACTTAATTAATTAATATAATTTTCTTTTTTCGATGATAACAAAATTAATGTTTGCTAAAAACGATAGTTACTCATGACTCTAACAAACAATTATAAATTATTATATTAATAATAAATTATTATTTATATAGTTTTACCCACTGAACTGCCTACATACATATATTATACAACTATAATCTAACGTGCCCTTGCTTGATACAGTATACACTTTATAAAAAACAACTCAATTTCTTGATAGATGATTTAGATCTTCCGAAATTATAAGCGTTTTACCTTGAACTATTGACTTACTACACAGTATCTCTGTTTGTTATGCATCGGTGGCATTTGTTTTGAAAAGAAAAAAACTCGAACAAACTGTTTAGGAACAGAAGTCGGCCGCGTGTTTATTATTGTAGTCTGAAGTAGTAGCTGAAGAAACACCGGTTCTATTCTAAGCTAACCTTGCTATTTTCGGTTATTGCTCTAACTGATTAACATTTTTCCAAAATTAATTATGATACTAAGGTAAGTAAAAAAAATATATGCAGGTATACATGTTTCCTTGTACATTGCAGCAAGTGATGTGCTAGAATGGTGTGTAAGGTGTCATTGAGTTTTGTGTATGAATTGGCACCGCAAAATTAGGAAGCTTTTAGCCACAAATAGGGTTTATGATTATTAGATGAATACTTTTTTTCAATATTTAACGATTTTATTAGTTTTCGTCCTTAAGGATACTATTATAAGATTGCGGCAGGACATCTTTGATTCACACACACACACACACACACACACATATATATATATATATATATTAATTTTCGCCCCTTAAGGATTATATGTTTAAATATTCCACGATTTAACGGTTTTTAAGTTATACGAAGGATATTCCGCCATTGTTGTCCTTATAGTCTTTATCCTTAAGGATAATATCGAACTATTCCACGATCTAACGATTTTATGATGGCGGAAGGATATTTCGCCATGGTTAACGCATTCAAAGGGAAGTTGGAAGTTATTACTACCCCCCCAAAAGGATACTGTTTTTTAGATTCGAATATTCCAGATTTAACTTCTGTTTCTTCGGCCGTGGAACGACTTCGAAGTCTAAAGACCTTCCTGGAGCACACTCAGCCTCTATAAAGTGGGTACCCTTAGTTGGGGCGAAAACCTGGAGGTTGAGCGTGATAGGTAACCACAACCGTTGGTCACGAAGCAATACTTCCTTACCAATAACTGAAGGCTCTTCATGGGTTGTAGTTGTGCAGATTTTTTGTAAGATAACATATTATTTTTTATCTATTTACGTAATAGTTGTTCACTTCATCCGATTCCGTTAATTCAATTAAAACTAGCTCTAAAACAAACTTCTATTGCGTAACTTGTAGAATATTTGGTTTATTTTATTTTTATGTTAGGTTCTTTTTAGTTTTGAATTTTTTTTTTTTTTTCCATTTGGAAACTATGGACGGAAAATAAAAACGCTCATTTGTGGAACGCTTTACTTTTTTTAATTGGGCAACCGAAAAAAAAAAAGAAAAAAATTATATATATGATATGTAATTTTTTTTTTTTTCTGGTTAACTGCAAATACTGGCTTAACAACACATAAAGAAGTAGTTCATAGCAAATTTAAGGTACTATAGTTTGATTTCACTGTTTCTCAAGAAAAACGTTGATCATCTTCAGTCCCTTGCTCTGTACGTGAAATCTATGAATCTTTAGTATTTCAGATACAACACCCGATATAACGTGAAAACAATTAAGAAATGTCCCGTTTTTTTCTCTTATATCATTCATATAGAAACAGAAAAAAAAAATTTGTTCGATAAAAAAAATATAATTTAAATAAACAATTAAAAAGTTCAATAACCAAAAACAGAGAAAAATGAATATCCTATAATCTTATAGGATTTTTAATCCGAATTAAAGAAAATTTTCAATTTTTGTAAATACGGAAACAAAATGATAATAACAATTTTTAATAACAACCAAGAATATTATCCCTTTTTAATAATATTAGGACTATGCATTTAATTAGATTTCCTGATACAAATAACGTGTTATCATTAAATAGTTTTATTGATGACAGTATTCCACGATTCAAGCCATAGTATCTCGAAAAATTGACTATAAATTTAAATTGTTTCAAAAGAAAATTATTTTTATTCTACCGGCGTCTTTATTGCATCCTTTCTTGGGCTTCCTAAATCGAACCAACTTAACCCATTAACAAATCTAGAACGGATGGTTCGGAACGATTTAAGATTGGGGTCAGCTTCTTCACGACATCCGTCTCTAATCGGTAAATCAGACGTGTTTTGATTTGTATACGGTTTCAGGAAGATTTAAGACTCACAGTCAGAGAACGTAACACATAGTTGGAGGAATATATTGTCGTATTTAATTTCATTTTATAATTACAATAATTTATTAATAGCTTTCTTGCGTGTCTCTTTTTTTTTTTTTTTTTTTTTTTTTTTTTTTTTTTTTTTTCTCTTTTTGCCTGAATTACGCAGGCTGAAAATAGCAAACAATGAATTTAGAATAAAATAATCTCTGATGGTATGTTTGAGTATTTGTCTCTATCTCAACTTTCGCTGAAGAATACACACAAACACATTTATATATATATATATATATATATATATATATATATATATATAATATATATATATATATATATACATAGCTGGAGTGTATATGTAAATTTAATGTATTGGCAATCAAAGTTAGGCACAGTCAAGCGTGGTCAGCCTTGGATAAATGTCCTAAATAAGTAACCATCTACCAAAGAAAGCTGGGTTGTTCCGGATTTCTCAGGCAATTACCCTTACCCCTCAGGTATTTGAGACCCATCAGCTTACTGAAGCTTATATAAAGTGTGATTCCCTTCTAATGTAAAATAAATAATAAATAAATAAATAAAAAGAAATAGTGAAACTGGACTAGAATGAAGAAAAAATCAGCTGGGCGCATCTTTTTATTCCAATCCGTTGCAGATATATGAAAATGATATTATTTTTGTGGGTAAAATACGTTTTTTGCCACAAAAGCTCTAATATATCCACTTGGCACAAAGATTTTTAAAATTTTGACTACATTTACTGATTTAGCCCTAAATTTCCTATAATACCAGAACACATTTAACATGGAACTGTTTTTGAATAAAACAATCCACAAAACTGCAGATATTACAAAAACTTGCATATTTAACCAGTTTTTGAATGATTGCTTATTGATTTCATGGAGAAATTTAATTTTAAAATCGGAAAAAACATGGTGTTTTTATTTGCCAGGAAATTAGATATATTAAAAATTAGGATATTGGGTAAATACAATATTATGAATAATTGCTTGATAAAAATCGGTATTTTAAACAAAATAAACTCTCCATTGGAATAAAAAGCAAAGAAACAAAATCTCGTTTATTAAGAATAAACGTTAGGAACTGACTTAATGTTTGATAATAAAAATAAAGAAGGACTTTGACTATTCTCAGTACTTTGAGCATTTTTTGCTTTTACATTATGAATTTTTTATATTTATTTTGAAATGGGGGAAGGGGGGGGGGTCATTATTCAGTTTATCGATACACCTAATCCACGATGGCAACTTTTATCTCTTTTTATTTGTGGAGCCACATCAAAAGCAGATTCTCCTAGCTACGGTAGTGGTCAGCATTGCGGCTTTACAAACAAGGATTCTAGAGGCCAGTGCCAAATTACAGCATCGTCGGATGTTAGCAATAACCGTAGAGGCTGTGAAAAAGAGAGAAAGACGCTGCATTAGAAACAATTGAGGACATTTTAAAAATCTAATAAAATAATGTACTCCTTTTTTCTTTGCTTTTTGCTCCAATGAAGAGTTTTATTTTGTTTAAAATACAGATTTTAACAAGCAATTATCATAATCTGTTATTTACCCAATTTCCTGATTTGTATGGTAAATAAAAACAGCATGTGTTTTTTTTTTTCCGTTTCAAATGTGAATTTCCGAATGAAATCAACAAGGAATCATTAATTTGATTATACCGATTAAAAGGTGGTTAAATATGTTTTTATGATATTTGCAGTTTTGTTGATTGTTTTACGAAAAACGTTAAGGTTGAAGTAATATAATAAATTGTAACTTTCCTAAATAAATTGAAGATCAAGCTGTTCTCTAGGTCCCAAGTTTTTAAGGTTACATGTGCTCTGGTCTTATAAGAAATTTAATGCGAAATCCGTAAATGTGGTCAAAATTTGAAAAATCTTTGAGCCGAGTGGAGATATCACAGCTTTTGTGGTAGAAAACGAGGGTTAACCAAAACAAGCTTAGAAATTTTATATATCTGCAACGGATTGGAATAGAAAGATGCGGTAAGTGGCATTTTTTTTATTCACACTAAGAGGGAATCATCCTGTGTATATAGACTATAACTAAGAGTTATTACAGCTATATATATCGCATATTACTCATATCAAACAGGCGGGGAAACGATGACTCTACCTTGAGTGTGTTAATCGGTTACCGAATGTACTCTTCCGTTAATCCCAAGATGAAGTCTACTGATGAGATTTGGTCGACGGACAGTCATTTCAGGGAAAAGATATATAGGTCCAAGAGAGCTGTATAATCTGTGTATCTAGACTTATTTGTCACTCTTCTTGAACCCGAGTATATGAATGTACGTCTGTAGGATGGGCACTGGTGAATTAATCCCAAAGGGACAGGTTATAGAGCTGTTGGTAGCCTACCGCTGCACCATCTTAGTAGTGCTACTTAAAACAAGATGAATTTATTTATTAAACGTTTCTTTAGTTAGCTAAAATAAATATTTCATAACATGCAAGTATGTTGGTTGTTCTGTACTTTTTAAATTTAATTCATTAATTTTGTACAAACATTTAATGATGTTTGCTGAATACTGCCCGATTCACTGGGGCTTGTGAATAGACATTTAAGTGCAAAAATTGTATTTTAGAAAAATCCCAATTTTCCCCACAATGATTCACAAATTAGTACTACTGGTATTACTAATTTTATTAGATACAAATAAAGAGAACAAAAATTAGCTTTTTTGTGATAACCCATAACCCGAAATTCACAAACAAATTAACACAAAAATTGCACTTGGCTGACTATTCACAAGTGCCACAGAATTAACCTATTTTTTGATTTATCAACTATTTTTCACAAAAAAAATGTACGAATTTTATGAAGTTGAATATAAATGATATTCTAGTAAAATTATCCGCATTCTGTTAATTGGAGATATATTTATTTTTATGAACTTTTTTTTCCATAATATGTTCATATGTATGTAATGGTAATTAGAATAAAAAACTTATTAATTAAAAATTACTTATTAAGAATTAATTTTTGATATAGTAAAATAACTTAAATATTTCTTTAGACCCTAGTATGATTGTAGTTCTATATTTTTTATTTTGTTCGTTAATTTTGCATATTTTAAAGATATTACATTAGTATAGCTTAGTTAATTTTCTATATGATATATGACCTAATTAAACTCATTTATAATGGTGTCTCTCAACTATTTAAAGAATATACGACTTTTAATAAGTGTAATATGAAAAATATGTTATTAATACTCTCTGAATTATTATTGAATTAGTTGATAATTTAAAAAAATATATATTTATTTATTTGTTTTATTAAAGGTTCTAATATTATAGTTATCCAAGAGAATACTGATAAGAATAACAGCAATTCATCAATTAAGAAGTAAGGAATGCTATATTTGAAATAATAAATTACCTATTTCTTTAATTTCATGTGTTTTGGTAGTAATAAAGTTTTGTTTCATTAGTCTAATCTTTGTGATCGGCACAACATTCGGTAATAGCAACTTTTTAATTGAAAATATCTAAATTAATATAATTGTTATTGTAGTTAAAGATTGTTTGAAGATCTGCATAATCGGCATAGCAAAGTAAACGAATTATTGTAACCTTTTAAATATGTAATATAAAGCTGTTACGTATACCTTATACATATATATATATATATATATATATATATATATATATATATATATATATATATATATATATATATATAAATAAGGTAGTACTTTATCATTTATTGTTACTAAACAAACAAAATTGTATTTTATTCTTGAATAAACACTAGGGTGGGCCAAAAAAACATTTTTTTTTTTTATTTCGAAATTGCAATAGCGCGGAAAACTTGCGAATTATATAGACAAGTAAAGAAAGAAAAATTTATCGAAATCGGTTGACATCTTCCGGTCGCGCATAGGCCCTAAAGTTAAAAAAAAAAAAAAAAAAATATATGAAAGAAACTTCAATTTGTGATTATATTTATAATATTTTGTTTGTATGTTGTCTTAATGTAATATTTTCTTACGTTTTCAAATTGAGCCTAAATACATTGTGTTTTGGTTTGGTTGAGATCATTTGATACCTTCCAGTCCTGCTTAAGCCCAAAAATACTGAAAATTTCACATTTTTTCGAATTTTTTTTTGTGTCTTAAATATACTTTTTTTTGATCGTATTATTAAGAGTATGTTTATTTTTGAACAAAAGAACATTGTTTTTTCTTTTATAGTGTGAATTAATTACCCTCTTTCGGTCGAGCAACCACCCCCAATGCAATAGAAAAACAGTTTTTTAATTAGCAACAATTTTGAACTGACCATAACCGGTCTCTAAAAATACGGGATATGAGTTATGGTCACCCCTATCCATTTCAATTTTCTTTGGTTTTACAAACTTTCTTTCTGCTAATAAAGAAGGAATATAGTTTTCTTCATTTGAATATGTCATTTTAAAACTTATATACTACATCCTTTCTAGTAGTTGTCATGTTAGCGCTTACGTCTCTTAAGTTACTATTCTAGCTAGTTATATTCTGAACTTCACGGACCACACTGCTGTTTAAGAAAACTGGAAATATTGAAAGTAGATTACAAAAAGTACATTTCTTTTAATTCATTAATTTTTTAGTGGGGATGATTATCATATTGTATGCCGTTACTGTTTAAGTAGAAAAATAAATGAGAAGTGTAGCTATAAATTATACACCGTTAAGTAGTTTCTTTTAATTCATTTTAAAATATCATTTCATGATGGCTTTCTAAACCAATAAGTAACTACAAAGTTTGTGAATTAGTGCGAATGATGGTGTTTTTAAATATATATTTTATTTTATACTAGCTGAAAGTACCCTGCTCCGCTACGGTTTAATATCATTAGGATTAAGGACAACTTAAATTAGTAAAAGTTAAGCTTAACGTTTATAATTATTATTACTTAAATAACCTAAAGAATTACATTCTTAAAATAATTTCAATGAGTAAATTTGAGAATTTGAAAAAGTTAATATTATATCATTTTGATAGTCCTCCAGTGAAGCTTCGAGGCAGCACTACCATCTTACCCAGCTCTGATACCAGACCATCAGCTTTTCTCATGGCATACTTGAAGTGAATATAGTCTCAACTTCTCAACTTTTTTGATTTTTTTCGAGTTAAGTCTTTCTGTTTCTATTTTTGCGTACATATCAAGCATAAATTGGTTGAGGAGATTACGAAATTGAAGTAAATAAGGTTCGTTCACCTCCTCGCTCCATCAACATTTAGGTGTAAAAATCAGCTGCAGCCACAGTTTCCTTAAGTGGTGTATTGGTGTTTGGGTCACGCTGAGGATTGTTAATACTGCACCCATCTTCTCCATGGTAGAAATGAGACGATACTGAAGAGAATCATACACTTGATAGAACTCACATGACAATAAATCTATTATTATTCACCCAATAAAAATTGTAATCGCATTTTTCGCGAATTAGCCGCGATACAGGCCGATTTTTTTAAATTCCTTTCTTAGCGAGCACCTACGGCCCTAGAGGAAGCTTTATACCAAATTATTCCAATCCGTTCGGTGGTTTCTGAGATTTCGTGTTAAATGAGTGAGTGGTATTTGACAAATATATAGTAGATTAGACCACACAGTATTAGTATTTCGATTATTTATATAGTTCTATTTGTTTATTAATTAATACTCTTTTTTAAATTATTAAAAACATTTGTTTGAAAATTATTTTGCCACATGACCATAATTAGTCTTGGCTATCACCATAGCCTGGTATTTCTAGTTTTTAGTAAAAAAATATAAAAATTTATATGAAAGGAAGCTTTAGTATGTTTGTCGATTTTAAATTCAATAGAATAAACTTTTGAGAATATAATTGTAAGTATATAACCAAAGATGTCATATTACAAACTGTATCAACGAAATTCCTTTTGAATCTTCTTTTAGTTCTCCTAGATAATACTAATTAGAATAACAATCATTTATCAACCAATAAGTAAGGGATGTTATATTTTATATAATAAATTACATTTTTTATTTTATTTCAAGTGTTTTGATAGTTATATAGTTTTTTATTAGTCGTTCAATCTTCAGTGTTAGCATTACAGTTCGTAATAGCAGCTTGGCCTCCTGAACTGCTTGCTCCAGTCTGTCCCGAACAAATCATCTCCAGCGATCTATTCCTAAAGCCTTCAACACCAGGTCTGCCTAAACATCATCCAGTCATTGCAGTCAAAGCCGTCCACCAAATCGTCTATCACCTACATGGGTTTCGTGTAGATTCTACCACGACCCATTATCTTCTTCTACGTCGAATATCGTTCCACTGTAAGATAAAAGGACGATGCTTTGTGAATAATAAAAAGTTAAGAGCTTTTGAAGTTGAAGAAATCTCCACTTTTACAGGTGGACGATTGAATGATTCGAGGTGAAGTTTTCTCTCCTAGACTTTTAAAACTCTGTTTTCAGCCGTTAATGCCCATGATTTATTTACATAGGTGACAATCGGCCTTATTAATGTCTAATAAATAAAAAACTTTGCCACCTTAAAAGCTGCTTGAATTAAAAGGCCTTTTATAAACCCTTCAAGCAGCGGTTTTCTGGTAGCAATTCTAACTTTTAAATCGGATGTCGACAAAGTTTTGGTCTTATTTGAGTTACTGAAATACCTTAATGTTCGACTGAATTAGGATTTTTTCCAGTTGAATGGTCTGGTCTTAACGTTTCTGTGCGACCGTTCTTGTTATCGAAATAATTAATCTGTATTCCAGATATAGATCTCTTTATGTTTTTTAAAAATTAGTATTGATAAGAACTTTTCATTATAACGATATTTTGCACGATTTATATATTAAATACGTGTAGTAAATAATTTATTTATAATTTTTTGTCGATTTTATATGGACGATTCAATAAAGGTGTACGTAAGTTATTCTCTAATGTGAATATATATATACAGCATTTATATTCACTTGGTAACTGTTTACACCTATGCGAAATGACAATATCAAAACACAATGACTTTTTCTAGAATTTGGAAATAATTGCACTTAGTAACTTTTACATCCGAGAAGGAGATATAAAAAATAAATATCGGTCTCTTGATTCATAAAAATAACTTATAAATTGATCGAACAGAACCACAACAAACGTTATTATACAAACTAACTTGGTTGTAACTTCACTGAAAGTTTATAATTGGACCTCAGTGTGTGCCACTACAGTTATACTCATCTCACTCATATCTTCAAATCACAATGGTTACTATAAATCCCACAGAACAAACATTATCTTAAATATAAAATTCGAATCACTTAAACGTTAATAAAACATAGTGACATTCGTAAAATGTATTTGTATATCTGAAAAAGAAGTATAAGTTACATAATCATTTGATGAGTTGACATTCCAAATAGGATAAATCCATTATTTGAAAACATGAAATATCCGTCTTAATTTTCTAATTTTTTTTTTTTTTTCTACTTTATCGCTTGGTAAAATTGCTTCTATTTAATTCTTACTAAATGTAATTTCAATGTAAGATGAAAATGTAGGTTTTCTTATTATCCGGATGTCACATGTTTATTTAACTAGAAAATATTTTTATTTAGGAGCTAAACGTATAACGCTATGATTGAATAATTCGCATATTTTTTTGACAGTTATTTTAATTTTTGTATGTTCCAAAAATTCCTCATAAATATGTTCATTCTATTTAATTTTTTTTCTATTCGATATTACTCCTACCTCTACAAAACAGGATCATTCTATTTCAGTTTTCACAGGTTTTTTTTTTTTGGGTAGTTTATTAATGATAAGAAACCTTATATTGCTATTAATTGTTGTGCAATTGCGCAATTTCGAATGTTGACCGCCTCCTTGTAAGTTTTCGACCACAAAAAGGCAGATAACATCACAATTTGTATAGTTCCCATGTTATCATTTGTGTTGAGTCTGTTTGAGATTCTGCTGCTATAAATTGCCTATTGCAGCTTCGATCTCCATAGTATATTGAATTTTTCAGGGGGGTGCAGTCAAGGTTGAATAAACACAGCCAGTTTTTAAATGAAAAACTTATATTTTGGCGTGCCAACGTTTCGACCTGCCTTGCAGGTCTTCATCGGGCTAAATAACAAAAAATTGGATGTGACCAAGATGATACTAACATTACCAAAACTAAAAAAATAAAAAAATTTAAATAATAAACATAATTTAAAAACAAAAAAAAAAAAAAGAAAAAAAAAAAAAAAAAAAAAAAAAAAAAAAAAAAAAAAAAAAAATTTGTAGTTAACTAGATACTTGAATACAAAATAGTAGTGAACGTTTTAGTCGAAGATACAGTTGTAATAGAGTAAGTTATAATTTAAATTGAATAATATAAAATTTAAAAATTTTGTAAACTAATATAACAATACAAACTAATGTTACAATTTTATTAACAGATGTTTTTTATTAGGAATTAAAAAAGGTATAAGGGATCTATATGAAAAGGAAAATGATAAAATAGAAAGGTAAGCAAAATAATAAAGTTGGCATAACAATAAACGAAGGAAGAGGGTTGAGAAAATATGAGAAATTAAATAACATGGACTTACTGAAGTAGTCTAGATGAAGGCTTGACTAACAATGACTGTTAAAAAATAAAATCAGGGGAAAACGGGGGGGTGGGGGATAATGACTTGCAGAAAGTAATTAAGGGTGGCAGTGGCTAATATAACATATGAAAGGGGGCGCATGGTGGATAAAAACCGAACTATACTCTTTATTTTAATTTTATTTAAAAGGCGTGGAAGATGTTAAATATTTCGCTATCACCCGTCAGCAAAAAAAAAAAACAAAAAAAAAAAAAAAAAAAAAAAAAAAAAAAAAAAAAAAAAAAAAAAAAAAAAAAAAAAAAAAAAAAAAACAAAAAACTAAATAACAAAATAATTAATAGTGATGGAAAGGTTATAGTTTTTTAATAAGATTTAATACTTGGGAATAAGTGAGGGAAATGTATTGTTTATCAATTTTTATGGTTTACAGGATTAGGTTCTAATGGATGTAAATGGATTCTGATAATAGACGTTTACTATGGTTGGGGACAGTGGCAAGGATAGATGCTGGGGGGTTTTTTCGAAATCAAAGGTATGATTTAATGATAAGGAATGTTCTGAAAGTTTTGAGGCGGAGGGATTTTTGGAAGAGATGGAAAGTTTGTGTTGGGAGATGCGGGCTTTAAGGTGATTTTTGGTTTCACCAATATATGATGAAGGCAATTAGGGGAGGAACATGGGATACGGTAAACAACATTTGATTTAAGTTGGAGAGGAATAGGATCTTTTAGGTTGGTGTAGATGTTTCGAAGTTTATTCTGTGATTTAAGGCCTAGACGTAGGTTAGGGAAGGTTGAGCGAAGAGACTTTGAATGTTATCAGAGAGGAAGGGGATATAAGGTAGGGATCTGTATAAGAATACAGAGGGTGGAGGTGCGGGGGAATTAGAAGAAGGAAGGTTGGGGGTAGGATGATTGAGGTAATTTGAAAGTAGTTTATCGATGGTCTTAAGCGGGAAACTGTTAGATTGAGGAATTGTTTAATACGTATGTTATACGTAAATACGTAATTCTCCAATCTAACCGTTTCCCGCCTTAAGACCATCGATAAACTACTTTCAAATTACCTCAATCATCCTACCCCCAACCTTCCTTCTTCTAATTCCCCCGCACCTCCACCCTCTGTATTCTTATACAGCTTCCCTACCTTATATCCCCTTCCTCTCTGATAACATTCAAAAGTCTCTTCGCTCAACCTTCCCTAACCTACGTCTAGGCCCTTAAATCAACAGAAAATAAACTTCGAAACATCTACACCAACCTAAAAGATCCTATTCCTCTCCAACTTAAATCAAATGTTGTTTACCGGTATTTATCCCATGTTCCTCCCCCTAATTGCCATTCATCATATATTGGGTGAAACCAAAAAATCACCTTAAAGCCCGCATCTCCCAACACAAACTTTCCATCTCTTCCAAAAATCCCTCCGCCTCCAAACTTTCAGAACATTCCTTATCATTAAATCATACCTTTGATTTCGAAAAAGCATCTATCCTTGCCACTGTCCCCAACCATAGTAAACGTCTATTATCAGAATCCATTTACATCCATTTAGAACCTAATCCTGTAAACCATAAAATTGATAAACAATACATTTCCTCACTTATTCCCAAGTATTAAATCTTATTAAAAAAACTATAACCTTTCCATCCACTATTAATTATTTAGTTATTTTTTATTTAATTTTTTTTTTTATTTATTTATTTTTATTTTTTTGTTATTTATTTTTTTTTTTTTTTTTTTTGTTTGTTTTTTTTTTTTTTTTGCTGACGGTGATAGCGAAATATTTAACATCTTCCACGCCTTTTAAATAAAATTTAAAATAATATAGTTCGGTTTTTATCCACCATGCGCCCCCTTTCATATGTTATATTAGCCACTGCCACCCTTAATTACTTTCTGCAAGTCATTATCCCCCACCCCCCTTTTCCCTGATTTTATTTTTAACAGTCATTGTGAGTCAAGCCTTCATCTAGACTACTTCAATAAGTCCATTTATTTAATTTCTCATATTTTCTCAACCTCTTCCTTCGTTTATTGTTATGCCAACTTTATTATTTTGCTTACCTTTCTATTTTATCATTTTCCTTTTCATATAGATCCCTTATACCTTTTTTAATCCTAATAAAAACATCTGTTAATAAAATTGTAACATTAGTTTGTATTGTTATATTAGTTTACAAAATTTTTAAATTTATATTATTCAATTTAAATTATATAATTACTCTATTACAACTGTATCTTCGACTAAACTTCACTACTATTTTGTATTCAATTATCTAGTTAACTACAAATTTTTTTATTTTTTTTTTTTTTTTTTTTTTTTTTTTTTTTGTTTTTATTTTTTTTTTTTTCTTGTTTCTTTTTCATTTTTAAATTATGTTTATTATTTATTTTTTTTTTATTTTTTTAATGTTAGTATCATCTTGGTCACATCCAATTTTTTGTTATTTTAGCCCTGATGAAGACCTGCAAGGCAGGTCGAAACGTTGGCACGCCAAAATATAAGTTTTTCATTTAAAAACTGGCTGTGTTTATTCAACCTTGACTGCACCCCCTGACAAATTCATCTCCTTAGTTAAAAAACTAACAGTCAACAATACAAACCATCATCATATATTGAATTTTCTATTTTGTACTTATTAAGCCGAAATCGCTTAAAAGGACAGACAAAGTAAGAACGTGTTATTCGCCCACCATATTTTTCTTTTGTATTTTTGAAATTATCCTATTTTTTTTATTCAGTTTCATTGCTTATTATTATATTTTACAAAACGTAAACGTACGTTAGATCTATGTTACAGGTAGTTTTGTAGTCCACAGGTGGGTAATCAAAATTCATTAGTTGTTGGTTCTAAGCAGCTAATTTCTTCTATGATATCACCAGCCCTGAAATACCCAGTGGACGCAGGTATGTCTACGGTTTTCTTGAATCGTCTAGTCTTCGGTTTAAAAATGGGCTTCCCATGCTGGGTTGTATTGTTATTTTTAACTCCATGTCCCATATGTATCCACAGGCGAGTTGGTGTCTTCACTCAAGGCAAAAGAGGAGCTATGGCCAGCTTCAACGCATAAACTATTACTGGACTGGTTTCTGAAGGCTCCTGTAGCAAGACGGATGCCTGCATGGTGGACTGAATCAAGTGTCGCAAAGCAGATTTTGATTCGACGATGAGTAAATAAAGCTACCATAGTCCAGCGTTTGATCTTATCAGAACGGTATATATACCTTGAGCATACTTTGATCTATCTGCTCCCCATGCACGTCCAGCCAGAAACTTTTAAAAATTATTCACCTCTTGAGTGTTTCTTCTTTTAAGCATCTAATATGCTCTTTCCAGGTGAGTTTACAGTCAAGGGTTAGCACCTAGAAATTTAACTTTTGTATCGAAAGTTAAGTTCATGCCTCTGTAGGTAATGTTGGAAAAGGAGTAGGTGTTCCTGAGTTTTTGAAAAAAGGAGACCATTTAGTTTTTTCGTTGGAGAAGTTTTAGGACCCGGATTTCATAGACATGCTTTCCTAATGCGCTAAATCAATTTTGTAGTAAGATGTTTTGCATTCTATTTACATTTTTAAATGGCAGTAACAGAGCTAGATCATCTACAAATAAAAAAGTTTTTGATTTGTTTAGGAATAATCTCGGTAACTTTGTTTATGACTATTGCAAAAAGAGCCGCAGCTTAAGACACTTCCTTGTGGGATTTCGTTGGTCATTTCTCTTACCGAAGACAGGCGATTACCTATTCTAACTTGAAATGTTCGATTTCTTAGAAAGTTACAAATGAGCACGAGAAGGCGACCTTTAATTCCCCATTCACGTAGCTGATGTAAGACGAGAGATGTTTTTAAGTTATCATAGGCTTTTTCTATGTCGAAGTATATACCGACACATTCTTTTTTCTCAGCAAAAAAAGCTGTGTTGAGGATTTCATACTCCATTGTTTACCAGATGATCTAATTGTAGAGCGGTCCTGTTCTGAAGCCGCTTGTACGTTCGATAGTAGATTATTTTTTTCCAGTATCCAGGTAAGCCTTTTCAAAACCATCTTTTCTAGTAACTTGCATACGCAGCTTGTAAGTGAGATAGGTCGGTAACTCGAAGGAAGCAACTTATTTTTTCCAATTTTTAAAATTGGTATTATAATTGACCTCTTATTCCATATCTCAGGAAAGTCCCCAGTGCTCCACTCCTGGTTATAGAATGCAAGAAGCGCGTCCTTTGCCGGTATCACGGTAGATTCTTCAAAACATATCATTATGTATCTCATCCGCTCCTGGTGAGGATGGTTTCAGCTCTTTAAACAGGAAAGCAATTCTGTTTTGGTGAACGGTAAGTTATAAGGGTGTTTCATTTTGGTCGTCAATGCTATCTGTCACGGTTTCTATTGTCGGTTGTGGTTGGATGGAGTAAAATATTCGAGTAATGTTCAACAAAATGCTCGGCCGATAAATCGGGATTTTGCTCTATTTGGTCATTGATTAGAACGGGGTGGCTGGTAGTCAAAGAATCTTCCCATAATGTTATTATCTTCTTCCAAAATATCCTGGGTGGGGTATTAATGAAATGGTGCTCAAAAAATTGTTCCACGATTCTTTTTTTTCTCATTTGATCATTCTGCGGACAGTGAGCGGTTCTTTTATAGTTTATTAAATTCTGAAGAGTTGGTTACCTTTTGAAACACTTTTAAGAGCCTTTCTTCTGTTCTTAATCGCTAGTTTGCATTCATTATCGTACCAAGGGACACTTTTGATTGACGTTGTGGAGCTTTTTGGGATGAAAGTTCCGCTGCTGCTAAATAGATTAGTAATTTTAATGATTGATTTCATCATATTGTTAGTAGTTGGTATATCAGAGGCTGGTATCAGTAAATGTTTTGAAATGTTGTCCAGTCGGATTTTTTTCTATTATCCATATAGGGTGTTTTGTATCCGTGTGTTAATGTATGGGAAACTGATTACTATGGGAAAAATGAGCGCTAGAATATTGATCTTGTGAAACTTGCCAATCCAAATGAGTATATAAACTAGGTGAACACCATGTCAGGTCAATGCAGGAGAATGAATGGTATGCTGGACTTAAATATGTTTGGCTTTCCTGAATTTAGAACTATCGAGTTGGTGCCGTCTATAATTCGCCTCATAGTATTTCCGCGTGGTTGAACAGTAAGATGAACCCCAGGAGGTATGATGGCCGTGTACGTCGCTCATAACAATAAAGGGAGAACGGGTATTACTCAGAATATTAAACAACTCTACTTCATCAAAACTTATCAGGGGGAAAGATAAAAAAAAACTATAAAATAAAAATAGGAAGTGAAGAAAGCTCTTGACTACCACTGCTTGTAGGGAGGTAATTTATCTGAAATCAACTCAGAGACGACCCTTTGTATGTACGGCAATCAAAACCCCGCCACATTGCTATACTTCTATAATCAAAATCATTTCTGTAGATATTATAATCCTTTAGAGTAAAAGTTTTATTGATGGGGTAACTTAGTCTCTTGTAAGCATAAAAACTACCGGTGGTATTTGTTTATAATAAGTTTTAATTCTCAATGCTTTCCTTTATACCATTACAGTTCCATTGAATTTATATTGGTTGGAGTTGTCATGTTAAAAAATAAAATGTAAATAGGCTAGAATTTAGATAAACAATATCGTTGATTAGATTGAATTGTTAAATGAAATAAAATGGAAAACATAATAATAAATTAAAAAACTACTTACTAATTACTTTCCATTCTTTCTATACTTTGCTCACGTTTTGGTGATTTTTCCTGGTCTTACTTCGAGTTCTTCTTCCCTCGACTTTTGTCCACCCGGTCTGTTGACCTTCAGGACACACGTGAGGTTGTAGAATCTTCAGCCGTCATCTGTACCGAGGGTAAAATCCTCGGTTTCAGGGGCGACTTCGCAGTTGGTGGAACGGGCTCCGAATTTTTTTCGGATATCCCACAGACGGTCGGGAATTTTGGGAAGTAGGGATTTTTGAAACGGAGGGTAAGGAGAATAAAGAGAAATTTTGGGTGAGGAGGAGAGGGTGTGGTGGGAGGTGGGACGTGGGTGGGGGTATCAGTGATAGCATTTACTGTGGTGCTGCCGCTAGGCCGTGGATGTTTTACTAGGCGTAGCTGTTGCTACAGATTTTCTAAATATAAGTTGGTTTTCATTATTTGTTCAGTTTGTACACTAACAGATTTTTTTTTTAGTTTAACAATATGCTTAGCGAAAGATATTGAGTTTTTATCGGGTGGCAACAGATCATATTTTTTCTTTGCAGCAATGTATGTTACTTTTTCTGCCTCTTGAATTTTTTTTATTTCTTTTTCTTAATAAAACGGGACAATGTTTTTGAAAAGGCATCGTGATTACCAGAAACAATTAACACAAGTTACCGGATTATTGCACTCAGACCCCTCATGTTTTGTTTTTCCACAAAATTTGCACAATGCTTCTTTACTACAATTTTTTTCGTATGACCAAATTTTAGGACAGACGTAACACCGTATTGGGTTTGAAATGAATTGTCTTACTGAAAACAGAATGAAATCCTAGTTTAATTTCAGAGGGTAAGGAGGGATTATCGAAAGTTAATAAATAGTGTGACTGTTTAGTTTTTCATTATTTCTAAAAAAAGTTAACCTTTTAACATCAATAACATTCTGGGGCTTGCTTAGCTCCTCTTTTATTTCATCAATATCAACATAATTCAAATCCGGGCACCACACAATCCCTTTACTTAAATTTAATCTTGCATGGGGTTCTACTTTTATAGGAAAATTATTACATAGGTTGCTACATTTTAAAAGTTTTACGATTGAGTGTCAGAAAATACTTCAACTAAAAGTGTTCCATCTTTCAATTTTTTAATTAACTTAGCCTCACCTATTATGGCTTTAAACTTTTCTGTATTAAAAAAGGGTGAAACCTTTCTAAAATCTGAAAAATTACTTTCATTATCTGTTTCAAGCCTCTTTTATAATTAAAAAACTTGACACAGTTTTTCCTTGTTCATTATTGCCCTATAGTTGTAAACTTAAACCTACCTTTCTTCCTTTTCAAAGGTGGGGATTCAGCCATTTTTTAAGCTGAATTATGCAATTATATGAAAAAGAGAAGAAAAAAAAAAATAAATAATGCAGAAAAAAAAAATCAGTTTTAATTATATATTATAATTAATATATAGAAAAACAAAAAAAAAGAAAAACCTTTTAAATAGACTTAAAAATACGAAAACGATAGAAATTTTACAATAGAAATATATATAAAACAAAACTTATCAGTTGTTGTACTCGGCTAATCCGCAGGAGCTCTGAAACCCATACGTCTTCACTCGACCGATTCTAAACACAAACTCTATTTATATAGATAGATATATTTGTCAAATACTACTCACTCATTTAACACGAAATCTCAGAAACCACCGAAACGGATTGGAATGATATTTGATATGTAGTTTCCTCTAGGGCCGGAGGTGCTCGCAAAGAAAGGAATTTTTAAAAATAGGCCTGGATCGCGGTTAGTTCGCAAAAAATGCGATTACAATTTTTATTGGTGAATAATAGAAGATTAATTGTCATAGGGTGTGGTTGGGAGATAAGCTAAGTTAAAAAATAGGTTAGATATTTAAGCCGCACCACTTTGACCACAAATTAAGTTCCTTATAGTTGTAAACAAACAAAAATACGATCTATGTCGAAACCTTATACTATGGTACTTTTCTGTGAACTCATGGTGGCTGCAGAGGTGGACCCTTACAAGTTTGAGTTGTTTCGTGACGAGAAGCTTTAAAAGACTTATGTTAAAGAGGAGGTTAAAAGACTGATGTTAAAGAGGACGTCAAAAGACTTGTGTTCTCTGTTGATGCCATGTAAGGCCAGTTCGATGTAGAGACTGAAACTGAAACTGATAAGAATCAGTGAGTTCTATCAAGTGTATGATTCTCTTTAGTATCGTCTCATATTCTACCATGGAGAAGATGGGTACAGTATTAACATCCCTCAGCATGACCC
Organism: Euschistus heros; assembly: GCA_003667255.2. Taxonomy (NCBI): domain Eukaryota; kingdom Metazoa; phylum Arthropoda; class Insecta; order Hemiptera; family Pentatomidae; genus Euschistus; species Euschistus heros. The sequence goes on from RCWM02000748.1 coordinate 384,725, forward strand.
AAACACCAATACACCACTTAAGAAAACTGTGTCTGCAGCTGATTTTTACGCCCAAATGTTAATAGAGCGAGGAGGTGAAGAACCTTATTTACTTTAATTTCGTAATCTCCGCAACCAATAAATGCTTGATATGTACACAAAAATAGAAACAAAAATATTAAACTTTATTCGAAAAAAAATAAAAAAAGTTGAGAAGTTGACACTATTCACTTAAAGTATGCCATAAGAAAAGCTGATGGTCTGGTATCAGAGTGGGTAAGATGGTAGTGCTGCCTCGAAGCTTCACTGGAGGACTATCAAAATAATATAAAATTAACTTTTGCAAATTGTCAAATTTACTTATTGGAATTATTCTAAGAATGGAATTCTTTAGGTTTATTTAAGTAATAATAATTATCAACGTTTAAGCTTAACTTTTACTAATTTAAGTTGTCCTTAATCCTAATGAGATTAAAACCGTAGCGGAGCAGGGTGCTTTCAGCTAATAGATTGATAAAAACCTTCCTTGTGCCTAAACCTAAATTTAATAATAAAATTAGCAGAATTGGTTGAGTTGTTCTCGAGTTTTACGCTTAGCAACACATTTGGCGATTTTTTTTTATATAGATTGATAAATACCTTCCTTGTGCCTAAAAAAGAAACGTTGACAAAAAAAAAAATAAAAAAAAAAATTAGCCGATTTGGTCGAGCCGTTCTCGATTTTACGCTTAGCAACACATTTGGTAATTCATTTTTATTTATATAGATAGATAAAAACCTTCCTTGTGCCTAAAACATAACGTTAAAAAAAAAAATTAGCCGAATTGGTCGAGCGTTCTCGGGTTTTTTACGCTTAGCAACACATTTGGCGAATTATTTTTATTTATATAGATAAATAAAAACCTTCCTTGTGCCTAAACAATAACGTTTACAAAAAAAAAAAAAATTAGCCGAATTGGTCGAGTCGTTCTCGAGTTTACGCTTAGCAACACATTTGGCGATTCCTTTTTTTATTTATATATAAATAAAAACCTTCCTTGTGCCCCTAAACAAAAAACGTTACAAAAAAAAAATTAGCCGAATTGGTCGAGCCGTTCTCGGGTTTTACGCTTAGCAACACATTTGGCGATTCATTTTTATTTATATAGATAGATAAAAGCCTTCCTTGTGCCTAAACATAACGTTAAAAAAAATATTAGCCAAATTGGTCTAGCCGTTTTCGAGTTTTACGCTTAGCAACACATTTGGTGATCCATTTTCATTTATATTGATAAATAAAAACTTTCCTTGTGCCTAAACATAACGTTAAAAAAAAAATTAGCCGAATTGGTCGAGCCGTTCTCGAGTTTTATGCTTAGCAACACATTTGGCAATTCATTTTTGTTTATATAGATTCAAAAAACAAAAATCTCAATAAATAAAATTACTTTTGTGGTTTAAGATGGTTTTTTTGTCTTTTAATCGTGCATATTCGGCATTGCAAAGTAAACGAATGATTGTATCTAGAAACATATGAATACGTGATATGAAACTGTAATCGATTCAGTGAATTCGGTGTGTTTGTGAATTTCGTATTATGGGAAATCATCAGAAATCTAATTTATTCTCTTAATTTGTGTCTAATTGACTTAGCTATGAGATTATTACAGATATGGATTTGTAAATCATTATGAAAAAAATGGAGTTTTTCCTAAAATACGGATTTTGTACTTAACCGCCTATTCGCAATTGCCACAGACATAACACATTTTGTAATATAATAAGACATGATTCTAATAGATATTGTGTTTTTCAAGCATAGTAAAAATTAAAGCATTATTATTATCTTATCATGATAGTAAAAACCTCAAGGAGTCATTAATTTAATTAGGCCAAGAGTAAAAAAAATTGAAATACTGGTTTTATTGCTTCTTTTATTTTTAGATTTAGTAAGTGAAGTGACAAATAATCTATTCTAGGGAACATCACAATCGCAAAAAAAAAAATGTATTTGGGAAACAAAAGCGTGATAACTAAGCAAAAAAAAAATATGTATTTTTTCCTCTTTCGTTACTTTATTTGCATTTATAAATCCAGCAATAGATAAATTAGCTGACAATACATGTTTTCCCTTGTCTTACTAGGCATGGTAGAGATAACCATTCAACAGTACCTCCTCAAGCAAGGATCAAATAAAAAAAAAACATTTATTTTGAGGAGAGTCTTCCTCTCTGAATTGAAAACCCTTATCACCCACTCAATTTCAATCCTTACAAATGTTATCCCTCATCTAATTCCCCTTCAAAAAATGACTAATCCTTAAATGCCTTCCACAAAACCTTATCCATTCTCTTTGGAATGCGATGGTATTCGCAACCACCAATGACGAACTAACCATCATTGCTACATTACAAAGAAATCGATGTAGCTTTAATTACAGAAAACCAGACTGACCAGTAAACAGGCGTTTCAACATATCAAATTACCAAACATACCGAACAGACCACCCTGATGGTAGAGCCCATGCCGGAACTGCTGTCATCATTCACCATTCCCTCACTCACCATGTATTTCCTTTACCAGCAAATGAATTCCTGCAGCCCACATCAGTGTTATCAAAACCTTCTCCTTTTCCCGTCACGATTGCAGCGGCCTACTGCCCCCCAAATAAACCCATTTCCAATCCCAGTTCCTCTCATTTCTTAATTCCTTAGGTCATCGCTTTCTCCTCGGTGCTGACTTCAATGCTAAGCACCAGCAATGGGGTTTCAAGAATCCATTAACTCCCGTGGGCGAGCATTACAGTCAGCACTTAACTCTCGAAGATCCAATTTTATTTTCTCCAGGCACTCCTACCCTTGGCCCACGGATCCAAACCGAAACCCCCAGACTTCTGACTTCTTCATCCATTCAGGATTAGGACCTCTCCATCACTCCATAGAAGCCTGGATGACCTTTCCTCAGATCATAGTCCTTTAATTCTAACCCTTTCTGTCACTCCAATCCCAAAACCTCTTTCCCCATCATTTATAAGAGGGCCAGTAGACTGGAACCTCTTCCGTCAAATAATATCCGACACTATAGACCTCAGAGTATCCCTAAAAAAACCTCCAGACCTTGACGATGCAACTAATTCCTTTACAAACATAATCCAGCAGGCAGCCCTGGGCTGCATTTTCCTCACCTCGTTTTCCCCTTCCCAAAGTTCGAAAAGAAAATCCTTTACCTCAAGATCTACTGGACCTTATCCAAGCTAAACGCCCATGCCAGAGCCATTTGGCAAAAGAACCAGGCATCCAGATGATCGGAAATCCTATAATTACCTAACCAAACTCCTTAAAAAAAATATGGCTACCTTCAGATCCAAATCCTATAATTCCTATCTTTCTTCACTCTCCTCTTCAGATAACTCCCTCTGGACTACCACTAAAAAAATCCTAAAAATATCAACCTACCTCCCATCCCCCCCTCCGACGCGAAGATGGTTCATGGCCGGCTTCTGACGTGAACAGATCCGAAGAATTCACCCAGCACCTATCCAGCATATTTCTTCCCCATCCTGAATCCAATCCCACCCACACAAGAATGGTTCATAAATTCCTTGATTCACCGATACCTCTCTCCTTACTCCTAAAGCTATAAACCCCTCTGAGGTCAAATTCCTTCTAAAAAAATTTTAAAATCCCGAAAATCCCCTGGATATGATCTTCTAAGCTCACAGATCCTCAGGCAACATCCTCATAAAGCAATCATATTCCTTACCTACCTATACAATTGCATCCTCCGGACAACCCATTTCCCTTTGCTATGGAAGCACTCCATCATTATCCTTTTCTGAAACCGGGCAAACCTCCTAACAACCCTTCATCATATAGACCAATTAGTCTTCTCCCAGTCCTTTCAAAAATGTTTGAAAAGCTCCTTCTTAAAAGAATCCTGCCCATCCTTGAATCGCAAAATATTCCCTCACACCAGTTTGGATTCCGCTCTAGACATTCCACTATCCAACAGGGCCTGAGAGTTGTTGACCATATATCCTCAGCACTTGAAAGCAAGCAATATTGCTCCGGCGCATTTTGGACATAGCGCAAGCTTTTGACCGGGTATGGCATGACGGTTTGCTCTTCAAGCTTAAAGCCCAGTTACCGCAATCCCTATTCCTTGTTCTCCGATCCTACCTCTCTAACCGTTCCTTTCGAGTTCGCTGCGGAATGGAATACTCTAACTGCTACCCAATAGGGGCAGGTGTTCCACAAGGTAGCGTTCTTGGCCCAGTCCTGTATATCCTCTATGCTGCAGATATCCCTACCACTCCTGATACTTTCCTTGCAACATTTGCTGATGACACTGCTATCCTTTCGTCCCATTCAGATCCTTTAATAGCTTCCTATTATCTCCAAAACCACCTATCCTTGATTGAAGACTGGTGCGATAATTGGCGGATCAAAGTAAATGAAACTAAATGCACCAACGTAACCTTTACCCTCCGCCGAAATCCTGTCCTCCTATCGATTTCAATGGTATTCCACTACCTAAAGCTGACACAGTTCGGTATCTTGGTTTCTACCTAGACAAAAGACTTACATGGAACCCTCATACTCGACTCAAAAGGCAAGAACTCAACAGACGCTTCAGTCAACTGTATAGACTATTAAACAGGACATCTCATCTTTCCATTGAAAACAAACTTCACATATACAAAACCATTATTAAACCTATTTGGACTTATGGACTTGAACTGTGGGGCACAGCTAAAAAGTCGAATATCAAACGCATTCAATCCTTCCAATCCAAAGTCCTCCGAACTATAGTTAATGCTCCTTACTATGTATCCAATAAAACCCTCCACAATGATCTCAACATACCATACGTCCTCGACCTCATACCTCTTAAATTTTTAAAATTCCATCACAACCTTTCTTTCCATCCTAACCCTTTGGCTCAATCACTATCCACTTCAACACACCCTGATAACCCCCCCCGCGCAGATTAAAAAGGCAGTGGCCCCGAGATCTATTGTAAAAATATATTTATGTTGGAGTTCTGGCACTGGCCAGCTTCTCCACTCATGCCCTGAATGACTGTACACTGCGCTCTCACTCAGCCTCCACTGGGTTTTCTTTAACACCAGTGACGCAGCTGAGAGAGAAGAGCTGGGACCTCTCTTGGCCGGGCCTGTCCTTCCATGAGTGGAGGGACAGGGTTGGTTGGGAGATCCCTAGGATGAATGTGTATTGTAAATAAGTATGAATGTAGTTTTAACTTTTAATTTAATTTATATTTCATTTTATTTATATGTATATTGCTTATGTATAGGATATTCTTTCTGTTTTCTTTTAATTTATTTTATGTATATAAATTTTTTTGTTTTTTTTTTTTTTTTTTTTTTTTTCTCTTTCTTTGTACATAATGTGTGAATGTAAATCATATGCCATCTATATTACTTATTGCCCATATTTGTGGCAGATTGTAATAATTACTCAATAAAGTTGAGGAAGTATTTCCGGGTATTTTAGTCCCGTGAAAAAAAAAAAAAAAACGTCTGTATATAATCCTGTCATTATATAAGGTTATGTATATTATCGTTTAGTGTAGGTATATAAAAATCCGAATGATGTGTGTAGTTATTATTTATAATTGTTTATTTATCAATAACACGATTACAGGCGACCCAACGGTTTTCTAATTCACTATTCAACCACTCCTCCAATCCCTCTCCCCCTAAATATTATTTAGGTTTGCAAGAAGTTTGCCGTGCTGTGGTAGTAATTAAAAGATTACGTAAAGTTGATTAGAAGATCCTTCACCAGATGGTAGCAATCTGCACAGCTATAAATTGCAAACCCCTGCTTAAAAATTACTCTAGAGATAGCTCAAATTCTAGAGCTAGTCTACAAATTATATTTAATTACTCTACAAATATCTCTAGTTATCTACCGTCTGCAGGTAACTCCTTATGAAATTATTATTTAGGATTAACTTCAGAAAGCAATTGGTGCCATTGATTTTATGGTTGGAATGCTTGATATTACTTTGAACTCATTATTGTACTTATTTTTTAAATCTTTATTTGTATATATTTTTTTTCTTTAACTTGTGGTTTTTGATACATGTGATTTTGCACACTCAAATTTTAATTAAAAAAAAATTTATATTAATAATTTTGATATTACGATTTGCTCATAAACTTGTCTTATTCAATGAAATGACACTTTTATGGGTTTTTTACTATTATCAATAAGATAATAATATTTCTAACTCTTTATTAATTGGGATCATGAAATAGACAATAACCCACCTCTACAATATACAGGGTCGCCCCCGCGTCTCCGTATTTAAATGACAAAACTTCAGGAACTTATAGGGGACCGAAAAACTAAGACAAAAATCCTTTAGAGATTTGCTCGTTTTTGCTTAGTTTTAGAGAAAATTGCAAAAAAAAGAAACAAAACAAGTTTTCATTTTTATACTTATTTATTTACATTTATATTTACTGTTATGTTCTTTTTTAATGTAAATATTGATCAAAATGTTGTCCTCATGCACCAATGCAAGCATTACATCTAGCACTCACTTGAGTAAATTGCAGCTAAACATTGTTCTGATGATATTTAGTGCACTGCATCTATGGATTCGGTGGGTCTGGTAATTGCTCTCTTGAGTGATGACATCTCAGAAACTTTATGCTCCAAGGTTTCCATACGGAAAAATCCCATGGGGTTTTTTCTGTTTTAACCTTGTGCTGTTATTTAAAATTTAGAAAATAAGATTAACTGTCACTCAATAAAACACAAGTTGAGTTTCATTAATCAAACAATTTATGAAATTAGATGAAAAAAATAAATATTTTTATGGATAAAAACTCGGACAAATGCAAATACAAAACAAACTTATATATTACATTACGCTTTTACGACTGGCCACGGATAAATAAAAAACTTCTGTATCAGACTTAAGTACATTTAAATAAAACCTGACAAATCTTATAATACAACCACACAAGAGACAAAACTATGCCTGCATGCTCTGATACTCATACTAAAAACTAAAGTCTTCTGCGTCTAGGTTACCTCCTTCTCACATCCAAAGAGGTAGGTAACCTAGACACAGTTATTATATCCAAGCTATTTGCCTCCGCTACAGGTGTACCCCAATATCAGGTGATCGGTGGCCAATGTACTACTCCTCCCACGTCCAATCCATCGTTGGGATAATTAATATCAGCCAAGCTCGAGCAACTCTGCTTTAATGAGCTGGACATCCATCGAGTTGGAACCACTTTTCAATCCGCTGCTCTAAGAGAATGTCATCTAAATAATTAGAAAAGTCCTTCTCCAAAGAATGTGTAAATTTGATAACTATTCAATCTTCCAGGTAAAAAATATGGTCCAATCAGTAATCCGTTCCAAAATTCCAAGCCAAACGCTAATAGCAAATTCATGCTGAAACCTATTCTCTTCAATAGCTCTGGGATTTTCAAGAGCCCATACATGATAATTTCTTTAATTAACATTCTTCCTCTTGTAAAGGTAGCTTCATCGGTCCAATTATATAAGTTTTAAATGGAAAATACATAATTATCATCGCGACGAATTTTGTCAAGAAACCAGTTACTAAAAATTCAATCTCATTGACATAATCTTGAGGTAATACAATTCTGAACTTTTGAAGATGGTATGGGTAGCGATCTCACTTTTCAAAGTTCGCCATATTGCTTGCCGCGATATTGCTAATTGCAGCAGATGCTCTTCTGATGCTAGTCTAGCAGGATTGTTTATCGAATTGGCGTTGGACACAATTTCTTCTCCGATAATCTGCTCTTATTGCTGCCTGGAATTGGTCGCCTTCAGTACGTATAAGAATGATCCCGAGTCGCTCATAGTCTATTAAAAGTTAACGAAAGACTCGTCGATTAGGCACGTAAACACCTGAAAACTTCGCCTTTTTCCCTGACTATATCATGAGCTGTGGTATTTTTTGTCAACCCCAAACGTTTTTACAAATCCTTGACAAAATTGGACCAATTATCCGTGATTGGTAGCTATACTTTTTGTTGGGACTCAAACCAAAATTCGAATGAATAAGTTGCAAGTTCGCTAGCTATTCTATGGAAAACTTTTTTTGTGTGAACTTCTACAACCTTTTGCACGCCAGTGCTGCCGATCTTTCAACCCCAAACGGTTTAAATGCTTTAATAAAATTCGAGCTCTTGTCCGTGACTGTAGCTATTATTTTTGTTGGACTCAAACCAATTTTCGAATGAATAAGCTGCAGTTCGCTCCCTATTCTATCGAAACTATGTAAACTTCTAAACCTTTAGCACGCCAGTGCTGCCGAATCTCATAATTTTGTTAATCCAATTAACCGTTACACCTCAAAAACTTCGCCTTTTTCCTGACTGTATATGAGCTGTGGTACACACATGGTCCTTCAACTATTCTTAATAATGATCATCAAAAATGTTTTCTATATTCATTACAATGCCTACTTGACAGTTTAATGGTGCACCTCTCAATTTTAAGGCATCGGAAAATTGCATACAGCCATTTGTTCTCCACTACACGAAATGGTACATTAGAGTTAACAATGAATTTCGATATTAAATTTCCAAATTCAGATTTCGGTGTTGGATTCTATAAATTTTCTGTCAACCCCAAACGTTTTAAATGCTTAGACAAAATTCGACCAATTATCCGTGGTTGTAGCTATTAATTTTTGTTGGGCTCAAACCAAAATTCGAATGAATAAGTTGCAGTTCGCTCGCTATTCTATCGAAACTGTGTGAACTTATAAACCTTTTGCACGCTAGTGCTGCCGAATCTCACAATTTTGTTATATCCAATGAACCGTTACACCTGAAAAACTTCGCCTTTTTCCTGACCATATATGAGCTGTGGTACACACATGGTCCTTCAATATATTCTTAATAATGATGTTATGATCATCAAAAATGTTTTCAATATTCCTTACAATGCCTACTTGACAGTTTAAGGGTTCACCTATCAATTTTAAGGCATTGAAAAATTGCATATAGCCATTAATCCTCCACTACAAGAAATGGTACATTTGAGCTAATCACGAATATCGATATTAGATTTCTGAGTCGGATTCTATCAATTTTCTTTCACCCCCAAAACGGTTTAAATCCTTTAGTAAAAGGCGAGCCATTGTCCGTGACTGTAGCTATTATTTTCGTTGGAATCAAACCAAATTTCGAATGAATATCTTGCGGTTCGCTAGTTGCAGCTATTCTATCAAAACTGTGTGAACTTATAAACCTTTTGCACGCCAGGGCTGTCGACTCTTTCTCATAATTTTGGTTAATCCAAAGCACCGTTACACCTAAAAAACTTCCCCTTTATCTTGACCACATATCAGCTGAGTTACACACATGGTCCTTTAACATATTCTTAATAATGATGTTATGGTCATCAAAAATGTTTTCAATATTCCTAACAATGCCCACTTGACAGTTTAATGATGCACCTCTACTATTACTCTTTGTCTCCGTTCGTCTTGCGACTTCCTTTATTCTTTATTGTTTTTCGTATAATTTGTACTCCTACACTGCCTCTTCCTCATATTTCCTTTTTAAGTTTAACTCCAATATAAAATTTACAAATCTGTTGTGAATTCGATTAATAAATCTCTATTATTTTCGAGTTCTTCAACCTTGCTATCGTCTGTGAACACATTTATTTCTGTGTTGTATTCTATCAATTTTCTTTCAACCACAAACAGTTTAAATACTCTAATAACATTCGAGCCATTGTCCGTGACTGTAGCCATTATTTTCGTTGGGCTCAAACCAAAATTCAAATGAATAATTTGCAGTTCGCTAGCTATTCTATCGAAACTGGATGAACTTTTAAACCTTTTACACGCGATAGCTTCCCACTCTCTCTGATAATTTTGGTTAATCCAATGAACCGTTACACCTGAAAAACTTCGCCTTTTTCCTGACCATATATCAGCTGTGGTACACACATGATCCTTTAACATATTCTTAATAATGATGTTATGATCATCAAAAATGTTATCAATGTTTCTAACAATGCCCACTTGACAGTTAAATGGTTCACCTGTACTATTACTCTTTGTCTCCGTTCGTCTTGCAACTTCCTTTATCCTTTATATTTTTTTCGTATACTTTGTGCTCCTACATTGCCTATTCCTCATGTTTATTTTTTACGTTTAACTCCAATACAACTAATTACAAATCAAATGTGTATTCGATTCATAAATCTGTATTATTTTTGAGTTCTTCAACCTCGCTATCGTCTGTGAACTCATCGATTTCTGTGTTGGATTCTATCAATTTTCATTCAACCCCAAACGTTTTAAATGCTTTAATAAAATTTGAGCCATTGTCCGTTACTGCAGCCATTATTTTCGTTCGGCTCAAACAATAATTCGAATGAATAAGTTGCAGTTCGCTAGCTATTCCATCGAAACTTTGTGAACTTCTAAACCTTTTGCACGCCAGGGCTTCCGACTCTCTCTCATAATTTTGCTTAATCCAATGCACCATTACATCTGAAAAACGTCGCCTTTTTCATGACCATCTATCAGCTGTGATACACACATGGTCCTTTAACATATTATAGTGGTCTTAAATAAGATTAAATAAAAACAGCAAACTGAATAATACATAAACGTGTTGAACTAGTATGACAAGGTTAAGCAACAACACAAACTATATTAGTTAATTAATGATAATAAACATATGGCAATAATATTACAAAGAAGTAGGTAGTAACAAGAAAACCAAAGGAAAATATATCACCACACACTCTCTCCCCAGTGTCAACGATATCGTTCAGTTACACTTGTGGTACTTCCGCTTCTGGTGCAAACTGGAGGAAGGTAGAAGGTGACGCGCTTCTTTTGACGTATTGGATTTTTTGAATTGTTGCTGCCCGTTGCCGTTGTTCTCGAAATGCTTGAAGGTAGCGAAGGGCTGTTTGGCTTTTTCGAGAGTATATGGGCAGGTTCCACTCGATCTCTTGAAACGACTATGTTCCCGCATGGTCAGGGGTACATTGCAGGTTCTGCAGGATGGTGGGTAGAGTCCCTTTAATGTAATGTTCCTATGGAAAAGTTGTTAGTCACTTCCTAGTTATCGGTGATTTCGTCTATATTTAAAGTATTCTCTGTAGAGTCCCCACTTTATTTTTAATATCTTTGATATTCTTCATTTGCATCGCCTGTCAGTAGTTGTCTGCTTCTTTGCTTCGGCAAGCATGTCTTTTAGGCCCTCTTTGCTGTTCGTGAACTCGTGAACTAGTTCGCTGAAATTATTAGTTTCGGAAGACGTTTGAATGAACTTCGCCATTTCATCAAAATAATTTAGGTGAATTTTCTTCTATTAACTGTCTGGAATTTTCGAAGTTAATTTCAGGATTGATATTGGCCTTTTTTTAAACATTTTTTTTACTCATTCCGAGAAGGTTGAGGAGCTGGGAAATCCTGTAAACTAATGGTATTTTCGAACTCACCCGGAGAATCTAAAGATAAACTTAACTTTATGTTGGATAAAGTTGAAGCAGGAGGACTTACGTAACATCGTCTAGTGAAAGATATCGCCACGGGTAACGCTGCTAAATTATTGCTGGAATTAACATCTGATTCGGCAGTTTTACAGTGATATAGTCCTTGTTGTTTGGCTCATCACCATGGCTACATGATACTTGGTTTAAAGCCTCTATTCTGTTGCTGCTTGGAGTTATAGACAAATGGCTTACCTCTTAATAGCCAGGGCAGGCAGCCATTTTGGAGTGCACCGTATTATCAGTATATTAACCTCTTATCAGTTAAAAATTTGGTTTCCTAGGCTTTATAATGCTGTTATTTTATTTTAGTGATTTATTTACTGTAGTGATTTACTTATTTTATTTATTACGAACCCTTTCAATTGCTCTAGCCCATATAGAATGTAAGTCGCCAGTTGGGCATAGTGGGCGTGGCCGGTTAGTGTTTTGGTCCTGGGCCTCTCCATTGTACTCCATGTGTTGCTGCCTTCCTTTGACTCTAATTTAAAAGAGCCTCCACGACAACCTACTATAGTCGGTGGAACGATATTAACCATATGATTCGGTGTGTCTAATATTGAACGATTGGTGAATGTTTCACTATTACCCTTTATATCTTGGTCAAAATGTATTAATAAATTTTCTTTCCCATTAGTTTCCTCCTGAATATTGATATCATTATTGCACTCAGGGCAATCTGTAGATATATGACCCGATTATTTACAAATAAAACAAGTGACAATGTCTTCACTCAAAAATATTCGGTATGATGCATTGTCATTTCTTATAAATAATGGCGTTGGAAGTTTGTTCAAATATTCGGGTGGAATGTACACTTGCCGTCTAAAACTTAGAACGTGCGCCAGCTTTGGGTGTTGGTAGAAAATTAGAAAATTAATGGAAGAGACTAATTTCATACCTAGGATTTTAAGTTTCTTATTGTTTCTTGTGAAATGGATCGGCAAGCATTAGAAATTATTATACGTTGGGACAGGTCAATTAGAACACTTTCAACTAATTAACACATGTGGTAATATGGAGGTTATAACAGTTTTTTAAACGCACTTAGAGTTGCCAGCTTCCTAAACGGCCCTATTGCCAATCATTTTGAGTAAGTTAATGTATTTATCTATATTATCAAGCGTATAAATATAGATCTTGAGGACTGTTAAAAAAAGTCAGGTAAAAAGGCAAATTGTTACCTATTTGTTATATTATTTTTAAGAAGAAAATGGATGTCTGTTTTACATTATCCATAAATTTACTCATAATTGGAAGCATACTGATAGGTCTCAGCTCAGAACTTGATGGTTTTGGTAATAAGACTAAGAGCCCAATTTTTGAATTGGCAGGAATCTATTTTCTTCAATCACCATTTCAATTTTTTTTTTTTTGAAAAATTGTTTGTGTGGTCCCATCATAACCAGAAGAGTTTTTGTTTTTTTAAATATTTTACTGCGTTGAAAATTTCTTACTTTTCTATCGGTATGTCAACAGGTGTATCAGGAGGTTTTCAAACATTTGATCTTATGTATTCAGGTTTGTAATTGTCTGATTCACGAGTATCCTAATTTATTAGATCATCCATGATATGGTTCAATGTTTCGTGTATGTCATTCGTGCATTGGTTATTGGCTGTCATTATATTTTGTAAGAGGAAAGAGTTTCCAATTTTCCCATTTATAAGTTCAATCCCATGGTTTCGTGTTATTGCAATATATTTTCCAAGTATCTATTTTTTATTGTTTAATTAGGTTATAGTGTGATTGCTTGTCTGATAAGTGTGTTTACTGGTCAAGTAATTTTTTTTAGCTTTATGGTATTTCTATGTTCTTGGTTATATTTAATTTTTTTAATATTCTTTTCGAAGTTTATTAGTCGTTTTACGTAACTTTTTTAATTCTTCATTCCACTAGGGAACCTGCTTATCTTGCTTATTGTTATGTTTCTATTCGAGATTTTCAATGACATATTTGATGCTTCTTTAGTAATTTCTGAGTGAAGTCAACCTCCTAGAGATTAAATTTGTAATCATGTTATCAAGTATATAATTAATATTTTCTAGCAGCTATATTGATAGTGTACGGTTTGTTGGAAGAGGGAAATAATTGTTCTTTAAGTGGAAAATTTAAATTACTTTCCAAATATTCCAGTCCGTGTTTGCTTTTGTTAATTCGACCAAATTAATATGATTTTGGATTTTGAAGAAAATAAAATTGGAGATGGTAAGGTTAGTTTTATGAGATATTTTCCAATTTTTAATACGCTTTTATTGACCTCACCTGTATGTAACGGATTCTTTCATCGTAATTTTCACCAATTTACAGCAATCTGATTAACTTGAAAATTTGCACACGTTTCAAGGACCAATGGCAATACAATAATTGCACAACATTGTTCTAATGTCATCACTTACAATTAGTCTAGTTAAATTACCCCAAAATGGGGGTCTTCCTAGCAAAAGGTGAAGTAGTAGGTTTTGCGTATTTATATGGTTCAGATAAGTCCCGAGAATAAAATATCAAAAATGAAACTAAATTTGATAAGGGAAAAATGTTTAGGGGGCAAAAAACCCAACATTTTCGAACTTTTTTCAGATTGTGGAAAAAAAAGTATAAGAAAATGCTTTCAATCGAAAAATGTTTTAAGTAATTTGATTTTACGTTCATTAATAATAAATAATCCATAGTAAGAAATTCTTCTAAAGACGTTTCCCCTTTTCTTTGTGAATTCGTCATACCATATCTGAGATCTACAATTTGTATCGAATCTTATAACGATGTGATAACGTTTAACGTAATCGACGAATTAATCAAGTTTTAAATCGACGTTTATATCTCTATTGATATCGAAATTACAACTTGCAATAATGTATTTATCATTACCAATTATAACCTCTATGTCGACTATATCTCTGTTGGAAAATTGTGTTATCGTACAGCTGTCCAGGTTAGGGTTAACTCATGGAGTTGTAGACAAGTGGAGGGGGCTTACCTCTCAATAGCCATGGCAGGCAGCCATTTTTGTACCGTATTATCAGTATATTAACCTTTTACCAGTTCAAAATTTGGTTTTCTAGGCTTTATACTGTTGTTATTTTAATTTAGTGATTTATTTACTTTAGTGATTTTCTTATTTAATTTATTACGAACCCTTTCAATTGCCCTAGCCCGTATGGAATGCAAGTCGCCAGTTGGGCATTGTTTGTTGGGCCAGTTGGGTTAGTGTTTTGGTCTCGCCCCTCACGGAACAATATACGGGAAGGGCCTCTCCATAGTACTATAACTCCATGGGTTACCTATCAATATACTTGCTCGTAGGTTATCATTGAATGTTTGAAACACTTTACAACCTTTAAAAAGTTTGTCATATGAATACGGTTCTTGAGAACTAAATCTAGTTTTTGTTCTACAATTATTTGCTGCAGTACATTTTAGCAGTGTTAAAGAGTGCATCATGTTAATTTGTAAAAAATTTAGATAAATTTTGTTAGAGTGAGTCGTTTTAAAAAGTAAAAGTACCTGAATTAAATTTATATATTTTAGTTGTGCTGTCCATTTTCTATGTTTATCTATATGTATCAGGTATAAAATGTGATTGTTAGTATACAAATAGTGATTAGCTAAATCACAATGTCTGTACCAACTAATCGGACCTATCTATTTTTCTCAGGAGCTCGAGAAGGTAGGAAGGACAAGTGAGGTCCATCGCCGAGTGGATGCAGTTCCTCATCTTGTGCAGACTTTTCTCCTTCAGCGAGCTGTTGTACCGAAAGCAGTTGGTGCACCGTCGCTCTTCAGATTTACGTTATTTCAGATCGTGCTCCTCCTCACAGAGTGGACAGGACTTCTTCTGATGACATTCTTTAAAGCTGTGGTGGAATTGTAAACAAGTGAGAGCATCTTTTTATGCGATAATAGTCGTCTACCACGACTTTGCATCCAAGAAATATTCGCATGTCTTGATATTTTCTTTTTGTTATCTAATATTGTGACTAATGTCATCTTTTACTAGCGGTGTTTCTTCATTTCGATTGAACAAATATTCTAGAAAATTAGAAGAGGTTATATCGTTTTCTATATTATTAACTATTAGTCTTGGTTTCTTCTTTTCTAGTCTAACCAATTTTGTAGCTGGGTTATTAGCTATTTCATTTCAATTTGGTTAAAATCTTCATGCAATGCAGGAGTTAGTGTTATTTTTAATGTTTTTGCGTTAAAGTCCTAAATATTTCTTTCGTTTCTTCTATATTGTTTTTTTTTTACTTGGTTTCACAATAGCCTTGTTACGGGGTCGGGTTTTTTATTTTTTTTTAATCTTATTTTTAACTATTTGATTATATGGAATGTAATGGAGTTGAATTTTAAGGTTAGATGAAGCATGTTGGTCTATTTGGGAGGAATTGGAACTAAAATTTTTATTACATCTTAGGTAGTTTTCTGATATTTCAATAGCTTGTCCGACTTTTCTTCTAGATCCTATTGACACATATATTTCTCAAGCACTATATATAGTGTCAATAATGACCATGCTTTATCGATTATTAAGCTATGGCTTTATCAACATAGGATATTGCGAATAAATTGAGAGTATGGGAACATCTTACATGATCGGAGAGAATACGTTCCATAGCCTCCAGAAAGTGAACTGGTTGTAAAGGCGCACCGATAGAATTAGACTGTCAGTCGAGGAGCCTGACTCTGGCATGAATTGTAATGATAAATCTCTATCATTTTCGAGTTCTTTAACCTCGATATCGTCTGTGAACACATTGATTGCTGTGCTGGATTCTATAAATTTTCTGTCAACTCCAAACGTTTTAAATGCTTAGACAAAATTCGAGCCATTGTCCGTGACTGTAGCTATTATTTTTGTTGGGCTCAAACCAAAATTCAAATGTATAAGTTGCAGTTCGCGAGCTATTCTATCGAAACTGTGTGAACTTCCAAACCTTTTGCACGTCAGTGCTGCCGACTCTCACAATTTTGCTTAATCCAATGCACCGTTGCACCTGAAACACTTTTCCTGACCATATATCAGCTGTGGTACACATATGGTCCTTCAACATATTCTTAATAATGATGTTATGATCAACAAAAATGTTTTCAATATACCTTACAACGCCCACTTGGCAGTTTAAGGGCGCACCCCTCAATTTTAAGCTATTAAAAAATTGCATAAGCCATTTGTCCTCTACTACACAAAATGGTCCAATTGAGCTAAAAACGAATTTTGATATTAAATTTACAAACTCATTTTGGTTTATATTAATTTTAGTTTTGGACTCTACTAATACTACTTGTCTCCGTTGGTATTGCGACTTCCTTCTTTCTTTTTTTTGGTATACTTTGTACTTCTTCACTGCCTCTTCCTCATGTTTAAATTTTAAATTTAACTCCAATATCAAATTTTACCTAAATTGGTTGAGTTGTTTTCATGTCCACTTCAGCCTACGCCCCCCCCCCAAAAAAAAAAAAAAAAACAGTGATTTTTTACTCCTGTAAAAGTGTAGGTCCATAGGTATGTATTTTCACCGATACAAAAATGTTAGTGCTTAATTGAATTATTATTAACAGTAAGAATATAACAAACACGACCATATAACTTGAAAATTCAACTAGTTTATATATGGTTATGTTACATATGGTTTTAACGATAATAATAGAGTGACGTAATTATTTGTCCATTGACATCCCTCTTCTTTTGATTTCGAATAATTCGCTGTTTGTCTTCTTGAATCTTTGTTGTCATTCTTCATCTATTAATCTTTGAGGTTGCTTAGTCAGTTTTCCAATCCTGGTTCGCTGTTCTTCAGGTTTGCTTTGTTGAGCAGTTGGTTGGTCTGAACATGTGTCATCAGAAGCAGGCTTTGCTGGACTGAACCGTCCCGGGATTGATTTGCTGACTTGGTGCTGGGAGGAGAGGATGTAGCATGCTCTGGAGCTTGTTATGTTCTGGGTTCGTTATGTTCTGGGTTCGTTATGTTCTGGGTTTGATTTTAGGACGATGACTTTTGGAAGAGACTGGCACGTATGACATGTTATGAAATTTTTTATGTCAGCAGAAATTTCAGCCATAATAAATTTTCTCTGGCCAGTTTAATAATTGAGTGATGTCATTATTTGTCCACTGACAAAATCTAGATCAAAAATCGTATTTATTAGAATTTTCCACAAAATGGTTGAGCTTCCTGATCCTTTTTTTTTTTTTTTTTTTTTTTTTTTTAAGACTTTTCTCCTTTAGCGAGCTGTTGTACCGCAAGCAGTTGGTCCAGCGTCGCTTTTCAGATTTACGTTATTTCAGATCGTGCTCCTCTTCACAGAGTGGACAAGACTTCTTCTGATGACATTCAGCTGTTGTGAAATTGTGAACAAGTGGAGCATCTTCTTATGCGATAATAGTCGTCTACCACGACTTTGCATCCAAGAAATATTCGTGTCTCAATAATTATCGATTTAAAGGACTTACTTCTAAGACAGTATGTCTTGATATTTTCTTTTTGTTATCTAGTATTGTGACTAATGTCATAAATCTTCTAGAAAATTAGAAGAGGTTATATCGTTTTCTATATTCTTAACCCTTCCACTGGTAATGTATCCTGAAGGATACACATATTTAATGCCTTTTGCTCAATAAATAACAAAATGTCCGACGTATTATCCTACTCGTAATCGTCTAATATCCTTTATTTAACCTTTATTTTGATGATACATGAGTGGGGGTTAGCGTGGCTATAGCCATTCAAAGGAAAAAAAAAAGAAGAAATGTGTTCTAAAATTTCCGGCCTGCCCATGAAAGGGTTAACTATTAGTCTTGGATTGTTCTTTTCTTGTCTAACCAATTTTATAGCTGGGTTATTAGCTATTTCATTTTAATTGTGATAAAATCTTCATAATTTTCCAAATGCAGGAATATCGAGCCTTATTTGATTTTAGATGTTTTGGTTAGTGTTAAGTTTTAATGTTTTTTGATTAAAGTCCCGAATATTTCTTCCGTTTCTTCTAGATTGATTTTTTTTCTTCAATTGGTTTCATAATTGCCTTGTAACGGGGTTGGATTTTTGATTTTTAATCTTATTTTTAACAATTTCATTATAAGGAATATTATGAAGTTGAATTTTGAGGTTAGATGAAGCATGGTGGTCTATATCTGGGGAGTTTGAACTGAAATTTGTTTGACTTCTTATGTAGTTTTTTAATATTTCAATAGCTTGTCCGACTTTTCTTTCGGACCATTTAATTTTTTATTTCTTAATTGAAGGGCTCTACAGAACCTTGAAGAACCTTGGCCTCCTCCACAATTTGTAGCCACTCCTGGCGATCCTTGTTGTTTTCCATCTTCTGATGGAGATCCTTTTCGACATTTTTTAGCCACGTAACCCTTCGGCCAAGGTTTTGATTTGTGGACTAAAGTAAAAGATATTGAAAAATCGGAAGCAATGATCCTCAGAAAAATATTCGGGCCAGTATACAAAAATGGAACATGGATTAAGCGACCATCATCAGAATTATATAAGCACACTGAAACCATAACAACCGTTTTCAGAAAAAGAAGAGCAAAATTTTATGGACACATATGTAGCCACAATTAGAAAGCATACTTTTCAACAAGAATTCATAGTGAAAAAAAGAGGAAGCAAGTGGACCGAAGAAAGGAAGAGAGAACATAGTGAACGCATGAAAGATAGTTTGGAAGGAGCAAAGAAACAACCAAAGGACTAGGAAGTCATGAAGGCATTCAAGTTCATTCGCTCTAAGGGATTAATCGTCCGTAATAATATAATAATAAATTAAAGATTATGTTTCGTTCCTGTGTTTTTATTTATGTCTAGCATATCTAGCATTAATGATTGCATCTAGTATTTAATCAATGCACTTGGTGAGCCTTGTATCAGTGAATACAGTAAATACATGGTATTTCAGTATCATCTTCATTTTCAAATTAAAAGTGCGTCTGACAGAGAGCCGTAGCTATGCCAGTAATATTACTTTGAACAATTTTGTAAATAACATAAAATTCTGTAAATATTATTAATAAAAGTATTATATATCTATCTGTCTATATATCATATTTTTCAGGTTTTCATTGATTACGTAGTTATTGAGATTTTCATTTAAAATTTTAATACATTTTAATTAAATATTTTAAATTAATATTTTAACTGAATATAGTAAAGATTTTCACTAAAGATAGGATACATTTTAATTGAATATTTTATTTTTATTACTTGTGTTTTATTTGTCATCAAAAAATGCAATCGGTATTGATGAATTATTTAATCTTCATTTAATTTTTTTTTTTTTTTTTTTTTTATTAGAAGACTAGAATGTCAATCATCAGTTTTAAGGAGGTTGATGAGAGGGTTTAAAAAAACTAGTTCCTAGAGTAGACTCATAATTGAACCGATGAGGAATGTTTAACATTCGGAACTAGTTTTTAATTAGTTTTTAACTAGTTTTTAAGAGCAGCAGCTCTCCACTTTTGCATGACCCTTACTCACAATATTATAGTGATAGTCACTGATTCGTTGAGTTCTCTGAAGGGCCTAGACTGTATGTATCCGAAACATCCCAAAATCCCGGTTATACACTCCTACTTATCCACACTGGAAGGTTTAGGCAAAACAGTAAAGTTTATATGGATCCCCAGCCACGTGGGTATTGTGGGCAACGAGCTGGCCGATCTAGCTGCAAAGGAGGCTCTCGAACTACCGGGACGAGGCAAGATCGCACTAACTCCATCTGATCTACGAAGAGCCCTAGAGAGGGAAATCGATGCTGGATGGCAGTCAATGTGGGACGAAAGCCCTCCGAATAAACTGAAAATGATTAAAAAAAGTGTCAAACCCTGGAATACATCCAGCCGCCAAAGTCGTAGAGAGGAAGTAGTACTGACGAGACTCAGGATAGGCCACACCAGATTAACACACTCCCATCTTTTCACAAGGGGGGCTCCGCCCAGGTGCAAACACTGTTTTGGTATACTAACGGTGATACACATTTTTCAGGAATGTCCTTTTTTTACATCGCGCCTAAATAGCTTAGGACTAAATACAGACCTTCCAACAATCTTGGGAGACAACAATGAAAAAATAGAACTAGTGTTCAAATTTCTGAAATTGAGTGGTTTGTTGACAGAAGTTTGACATAAAAGATAAATAAGCAATAAAATATAATTCGATATGAAAGATATCAATAAAAATAAGATAAATAATACAATACAGATGTGGAGAATAAAATAAGAAAGAAAATATGGCGTTAATAACCTATGCAGTTGTACGCCATTAAAACAAAACAAACAAACAAACAAACTAGTTTTTAATAAAATAATTCCATTAGAAGAGGTAATTAATTCATCAATCCTATTGTATTGATCCTTCTATACCATCATGCCTATCACATGTGGTCAAATATTTATCAATTTAATGTTTTAATTTTATCGAACAAATGGAAATAAATAATGAAAAATTGTCATTAAATAATTATCTTTGTTCTGTTTTCATTAACTATTGGACTAATATGTTTATTAGTTTCTCTATGATTGCTTCAATAATAATTATTCTTTTTTATATAAATACAATAATGTTAAAAGTGATTTAATCTTAAAAATTTTAAACTTATATCGGACCTTTAATTTACCCTTATTCCTTATTAGTAAAAATTATTTGAGTAATAAGTTTTCTGTAAATTAACTCAATCTATGCAAAATCGTCTTTAATAAATGAATATTTAGCTGTTAAATCCAAGAGTTGTATTTATCATTGCACTATTCACCAAAACGTTTACAAAAACTTTTACATTAAACCTACTAAACCCAAGATCGCGGGTTCGCAGCCCGGCAGATGACCTTGGAATTTTTTAAAGGGAGTAAAAAATCCTTAGCAATGCCGTCCTTCGGAAGGGACGTAAAATGAGGGTCCCGAGCCTGTGCGATGTCAGGTACTCGGTAAAGATCCCTATCCTAATTATACCTGGATAGGCAAAATTTAGGACTCCCACAGTAGCATCGTCCGATTAGCTATAGCATCATAAAGTGACGTTAAACGAAATAAACAAACAAACAAACAAAATATATTAAAAATATTATTTTAGTAAATTTTGGTTTAAAAGAAAAAAATATATATTGATTATAAAATGAAAAAAGAAAAATAAGTTTTGATCAATGTTTGAGCGAAAAACGTTTGTTTTCATAAATTTATAGAGGTTTAAAAGAGACACCCACACACACACACACACACACACACACACACACACACACACACACACACACACACACACATATAATAAGTTACTTTCGCTTCTGTAAAGATAATGTAAAACTAATTAAATTAAGATAATGAGGCAACACAAGCAAATGCTAAACAACAACTAACTATATTTTTATTCTCAAATCATTATAAAACATGTGTTTGTATTTTCATATGGGAATGGAGTCAAGTCAGAGAAATTAGACATTGCTTTCCTATTGGTATATCGTACCTTAATGCCCCTCCACCAGTTTACGAACTATCTCGTAAACTCATAAAATAAAGAAACAATAGAGCAAATTACAAAGAAAACGAAAAATAAAAGAGAATTATATACATTTACACTTGCCCTAGAAAAGAAGATGTAACATTTTTGTTTTAGGATTGTTTGGGCTCTTTTGTAGGGATTTGTAATTGTTCAATATGAACATTCCTCCTTTTTTGGGGGGTCTTGAACGCTTTGAAGTGTCACAAAATTATGTTCACGAATGACGATAACCTCGAAAGGACCCTCATAGCGTATTAACTCCTAACCCCTGTTCGATCCCACCTTCCGATATTCTATGGTCCCTATTTTTATTTTTTTGTCGTGTCCCGAGCTTTGAAATTTTCCCGCATTACCCTCTTACTTTTTTTCACTATTTTCTTTCTGATCTTCCCCAACTGCTGACAAGCGCAGTTTTGTTTGCTGCCAATTTTTTCGCCAGGTCCTCATCTTCTGCCGCGGCTCTTTCATCTCTCCGCCTACACCGGAGTCCAAAGAGTACCTCGAATAGGGAAAACCCAGTCGACATATGTATCGAATGATTATAGGCCGCTACCGCCCTTGGCATCGCTGTATCCGCCTCTAATCCTTTGTCTACGTGAAAGACGCGAAGATGGTCACTCAGTGTGCTATGAAGCCGCTCTACGCCCCCCCACCTACTTTTGGAGTGTCCCGGCGTATTGACGTGCCATTCCACTTTTAGTGCTTTCATCTCTTTTCTGAGGTTGGCATTGTCTAATTCGCGCCCTCCATCTGACGATATGTTATCTGGCACGCCATCGAGTTGGAACCACGTTCTCAGAGCTGCGATGACTGCCTCTGCCGACCGTTTATTTATCGGATATGTTAAGGCGAGTTTGCTGAATATATCTATTACTGTCACCTATTTAAACCCTTTCCATGCGAACGTGTCCACTTGCAGATCACTTAGCGTCCACACAAGTGTTCTCGTTTCCTCTTGCTTTCCCGTTGGTTGGTGCCTATCATATTTTGTAGTGTGGCAAACCTTGCACGCTCTTAGCACCTCCTCGACCATATTCCTCATCCGAACCCAAAAGTACTTCCGTTTAAGCGATTTTAGGGTCTCGTTTACTCCTCAGTGGTTAGTCTTTCCTTGGTAGTATGCTAGCGTAACCTCCGCTGTTGGTTCTCATCCGTCACCGTCTCCACCATCAATCGATATGGTACGAACCCTCTGTCCACCCCAATCTTTTCCGTCCACCACAGCCGCTGTATCTTCTCCTATACCTTCGCGTTTCCCACATACAAATAGGACACTTTTCCCGAACTCGACGCGTCATTTAACGCTTTTACGATCTGCTTCTCTGTTACTCGGTAGGTTACCCTTTTCCATCCCTTCTCAACCTTTTCTCCTTTTCAGGCTTTATCTTCTCTGGCACTAGCGTCGACCGTTTCCTGGGCGCATTCCACGAAGGTCCTATCCCTCGGAAGACCCTCTTTTTTTCCTGTGTTTCTTGCTAGTTGTACCTTGAGGATAGTCAACAAGAACGCCATCTTGGCCTCTACTTGCGCTGCATTTTCTGTCTCCCTCATTTTTTTCTGTAATTTTATTATAATGGGCTAGTAGTATTCCAGCGTATTGCCCATTCGACTAATAAGATTTCTTTGTTTCCCGAAACACCCGGAAAATATCTTCTTCTGGGGTCCACTGGCCGCCTCAAAACGCTTTCTTATATCGGTCCTTCACAACTGCCCATGGTGTATCCTCATCTGCCTGGATAAAATTCAATATTCCCCTCTTTACTCGGCACACTAAGGTCGCTTTTAGTGCGCATGCGTCATTAGAATCGAGTAAATCCTCCGCCAACTTTGCTTATTCCTTCTGTTAGTTATCATTTAGGCAAATCTAGTTTTATGTTAATTTTAGCACTAAAGAAGACCTGAAAGACCGGTCGAATCGTGAATGATTTTTAATTGAATTTGTTTTTCTTTCCCCTAATGGCATCCCAGATCATTTTCTTATACAAATTATTGTTGATTGATAATTTATTAAAGGTCGTGGGTTCAAATCCCATCTGGACGGGTTAAAATTTTTTTCGTGGCGGACCCACGAAGGAAATCTTAACCTTTTACTCTGGCTAGAATAGGCTGGTAACCTGTAGGATGACCCGTCCTTCCTGCCCTAGTTGGAGTACATAAGGACGTTAAGTCCCAGTTTAAAGAATAAATAAACAATAATAGTTAATTGTTACTTATTTCAACTTTGTATTTCTTCAATATAAAATCTAATTTTTACAAAAAAAAAAAAAATAATGATAATTGTAATCCTATAATTTTTGATGATTTTACTTTTAATGAAATATTTATGTCTCAGGAACAACAAAATGAATATGAAGTTGTAGTATGAAAAATGGCCAATTTTCAATGATTAAAGAAAATATACCTTGTATATTAAAGTATTTTATAAATATGACCCAGAGTAAATCAAAATTTTGTAAAAATTTATTTTTCATTTTTTTATACGTTTTTTATTTTTTCCAGTTACATTTCGTTCCTTATATGAAAATAATATTAATGTCAATCTTACAACTTAAACTTTTATTTTAATGTTTTGAAAAGGAGCTAAAACGTTCAGCAGGGGTTAAAGCTTTCCCGGGATATGACACTAGGAGGAAGATTAAGAAAAAAATGAAAAATATTAATAGATATGCGATTAATCAGTTTTTGTAATGTAGTTGAACAAATAAAATTTGCTTATGCTTATGATGCTGTTCATCATATTCCAAAAAAACTACTTCCAGAATCAAAAATTATTTTTCCGATCTTTGGATAATGTTGTTCTTAATTAGCTTCATTGTTGACTCAGCCCCAAAATCTTTTTATAACAAATATAGTGGACAGTTTAAGCTCATTTATACCACAAATTGTGGTTGTTACTTGCTAAGTTTGATAGTATATAAGGATCAAAGACTTAGGAATTGATGAATTATTTGTAGCTTCAATGACATTCGTTTGCTAGCAGACTTTTTCTGAAACATATGAAATTATATTTAGTTCTAAAAACATGCAACATTTAATCAGCGCGATGACTTTTTTAACATTTGAAACTAGTCTACAAATAAACTAAAAACGTTTGTTTAAAAATGTTTTAGTCTAGAACTGCGTCTGATTCCTGATCGAATAACCATTAACCCCTATACATAAACTAATGAATAAAGAGGCATAGCGAACGAGAAGGTTCGATGCTGAAACCGGGATGAATCATTGCCTATATAATTTTTTAGAGAAATAAGATCAATAAATAAATAAAAAATTAACACTATATAAAAATATCGATGTACGTTATTCATTATATGTAACCACCATAATCACCACAGTTAAAATATTACTAGACTAATTTATTAAAAAAAAAAAAATGAAATTAATATAGGTTAAATATTATAATACTTTACAATACTGTTTGTTTCAACTTCAATCTCAAGAATGATCCATTCTAAACAAGCTACAATTGAAATTATTACTGATACAATTGACAGTCAATAATTTAAAGCAGGGGACTTATAAAAACTTCTAACTAATGAGATTTAAAAATAGTTAGAATATATAATTTGTATAAAAACCATACTTACAGCTTTACAAGCCTTTTTTATAATCAATAGTATAATGTAAAAACAACAGCATTATTTTTACTTGAATTATAATAAATAAAATACAAAAATCAAAGCATTATTTCTATCTTCATTCTTTGAAGAAAAACGAAAGGTGGCATATTCCTGTAGAGTGCTATTTGTTAAAGATTTTGGATTATTGAGAGTCAAATAGAGAACTTTGCATTATTATAGCTGTAGAGGACATTTCCTTCGGTATTCGTGTATTGTATAAAATGTATTGATTTTTTTCAAAAGGTTTTTATGGGGACTGCCAATATACTTCGAAATATTAGAAGGTTCACATAATAGAAAGTTTGAATATTAAAATTAGATGTTTTCTCTTTTTTTAATATTTTTTTTTATTATTTAACTGTTTCCATAGTGAATGTATCTAGTCGGAGTGCTAAAAAAGACTGCGTTCCAGAGTTCTCCACGGAGCGTAATACATGAAGACTGAAAACAATCCTTCTAGTCTGGTAGGTTGCTTTATAAGACTTGTCAGAAATTTCGAAATATTGAGAGATGAATTGGGAGCTTCAAATTATAAGGTATATTTCTATAAGTATATGTATATCCTATATCCTATTTGTATTATAGGAAAACAGATTCGGTTCGGTTTTCGCCGAATGTATAAAATTTAATGATTTTCTTC
Organism: Euschistus heros; assembly: GCA_003667255.2. Taxonomy (NCBI): domain Eukaryota; kingdom Metazoa; phylum Arthropoda; class Insecta; order Hemiptera; family Pentatomidae; genus Euschistus; species Euschistus heros. The sequence continues at coordinate 410,988 of RCWM02000748.1, forward strand.
AAAATATTGGAGATTTTAGAATTGTGAGCGTCTATTTTACTCTCATAAATTTAACTGTTTCAATACTAAATGTACCTAGTCAGGGTGCTAGAAAGAAAATTCTAGAGTTTTATGTTCTTATCGATGAAAACGTCATGATTTTATCAGTTTATCAGTAGTGCCTGCATTAAACATACAACGGCGCACAGTGGGGCAAAATGGCCCAAAATGGGTAAAAACCTCATATTTTCTAAACGGTTCGTGCTATAAGCTTGAAATTTTGGAATTATATATTTCATGAGGTGCTGAATTGAATGAAACCATAATCAGCTTCATCAGATGATTAGAAAGGGTCAAAATTTAAGAACAAACAGCAAAAAAAAAAATTAATAAAGCAATTTTGGCTATATTTATATGCTATAGAAGCTGCTGAATAGAATAAAACCATAAACAGAGCAATCTCATCATTAGCATTGAGCTATCAAAAATCAAGTTTGTTATTATTACATGTATGTGTTTTAGGTGATAAATTGAATGAAATTTATTTTATATACCTCTATTATATACCCAAGATTCCTTCAATTAGGTTAAAATTCATTATTAAGTTATATTTGGAAATAAATTAATTTTTTTTAAATAATTTGAAAAATGTAAAAAGTTTTACAAAGTGATTTCAGTTGAACTCTATTGAATGGATTGGACAGTTATTTAAAATTGTCAATCTTATATCAACAAAGAAGTTTGATCTTCATATTTTTCAATTTGATACATAATGAAAAAAATGATAAAAAAAAACCCAATATAAAAAAAAAAAAATCATATCTAAAATAATAAAAAAGATTATATTCACTCATCTATTATATATTTGTCAAATACCACTCACTCACTTAACACGAAATCTCAGAAACCACCGAACGAATTGGAATGAAATTCGATATGTAGATTCCTCTAGGGCCGTAGGTGCTCGCTAAGAAAGGAATTTTAAAAAATCGGCCTGGATCGGCCTAATTGCGAAAAATGCGATTTCAATTTTATTGGGTGAATAATAAAAGATTAATTATCATATGGTATTTGGATATAAGCTAAGTTAAAAAATAGGTTAGATCTTTAAGCCGCAAACATTGACCACCGTTTAAGTTCCTTATAGTTGTAAACAAACAAAAATACGATCGATGTCGAAACCTTATAATATTGGTACTTTCTGTGAACTCATGGTAGCTGCAGAGGTTACTTACAACTTACAAGTTTGAGTTGTTTCGTGAAGAGAAGCTATTAAAAGACTTATGTTAAAGAGGAGGTTAAAAGACTTATGTTCTCTGGTGATGACATGTAAGGCCAGTTCGATGTAGGAACAAAAAACAGGTAAGAATCAATAGTTCTACCAAGTGTATGATTCTCTTTAGTATGATTCTCTTTATGGAGAAGAGAGGTACAGTATTAGTATCCCTCAGCGTGACCCAAACTCCAATACATCACTTAAGAAAACTGTGTCTGCAGCTGATTTTTACGCCTAAATGTTAGTGGAGCGAGGAGGTGAAGAACCTTATTTACTTTAATTTCGTAATCTCCTCAACCAATTTATGCTTGATATGTACGCAAAAATAGAAACAAAAAGACTAAACTTTCTTCAAAAAAGCTGAGAAGTAAAGACTACATTCACTTAAAGTATGCCATAAGAAAAGCCGATGGTCTGGTATCAGATCTGGGTAAGATGGTAGTGCTGCCTCGAACCTTCACTGGAGGGCTATCAAAATAATATAAAATTAACTTTTGCAAATTGTCAAATTTACTTATTGAAATTATCCTAAGAATGGAATTGTTCAGGTTTATTTAAGTAATAATTATCAACGTTGAGCTTAACTTTTACTAATTTAAGTTGTCTTCATCCTAATGATATTAAACCGTAGCGGAGCGGGGTACTTTCAGCTAGTACTACATATGTACACAAATAAAATATATTAACTATAAAAAGTAAAGAAAAAAACAATTTTTAATTGTTCCTTTTTTTTATAACAGTAAATAAGAAGTTTCATCACATAATGGGAACTTCTTTTTTTTATAATCTGGTCTTAAATTACTTATCACGGGATCAGAAGTCACCATGATAAGATGAAAAACATCTTCATTTGTTGCTGTTCGAGAGAACTTTCTGGAATGATGTTCTCTGTATTGTTTATAGTTCTTATTTCTACTTTCCTGATCTTCTTCACAGAGAGAACCAATAGGAAGGACCGCGTGCTCTATTATTTCTGCTCCGTGAAATAGAGTTTTGTGAACAGTGGACGGCAGATAGTACCAGTGGTACTTTGTGACAGCTATTTCAGCTCTTTCTGCTGTATATTTCTTAAATTTTACAGGATCTATCGGTGACTGGCCACAAATAACTTCCAATATTATTTTAAGTCTGTGAATAAATTGTTCATCGATATCCGTAATTTCAGCGATCAATGGTGGATTTTCCAAAAATTTCCGAGAAATATTACCCGTATTGGTAGTTCCAGTTCCTTGTTTCACTATGTCAACGATTATACCTAGTTTTGCTCGTAGTTTTTTTTTTCACTTCGTCAGCTTTCTTATCTCGTTGAATGCGTGTAGCTGCTGAAGTCCTCTAGGCTTCGATTAGTTTATTATAACTAAGGTGTAATATGTACTCCATAAATTTAATTCGGGCATGCAACTTTGACATACCCATTCGGAGAACTTTATCCTTCTGAAACTTTCCGAGTCTTGATAGATCGTTGAGCTGCGTTGGCTTACCTCCGCAAATTACACAATTGCTTGCCGATGGTGTTTCAGTTACAACTTGTGTCACTTTTCTATCTATCAGAGTAAAATACAGGGCATGGGCTACTCGTAGTGTGCGTTCTGCACAATGTATTATCGAATCTTTGAGGTTAGCTATTTCAAATTCTACGCGATTTTTTTCCTCTTTAATTAGCGCAGGGGTTTCTTTTTTAAATTGAAACTTAAGAGCCCTGCAATATCGTGTTGAGTTTGGTCGATTATTCAACCAGAATTTTATATCGCTGTTATTTACAGGTGTTATTTGTACAGGCACTAGGGAGGTCATAAACAAATGTGAATCAGTAATATCTTCTGGCTGGCTAACATCATCTTCGTCTTTATCCTGAATAGTTACATATGGATATTTGTGCACATTATTAATCTGAAATGTTTGCATATATCGGCTTTGGCCTGATGCACTATCCAGCCCCCATTTTGAGTGAAGGACTAAGTTATCGTCCTAGTCCTCCATTTCGGCTTGTGATTTACTTTCTACAATCCTTTTAAAAGTATGATCAACTAAATCAAAGAGGATTAGTGCCGAGGTATCAGATATGTGGATATTTTTGGGATGACATTTTTTTTTTTTGGAATCTATTATCTTTTTATAGCTTGGCAGTATTTTGAAGCCAAAATCTTTACCTTCTTTGTAATATCGTATTGGTATTTTGATAGTTAAGCTTGAGACAAAAGATCTAATGCCTTATCATTATCTAACACAGGAACTTTTTCCTTTTTTTTGAGTAGTCGATTCAGCCGCGTTTATTAAATCTTGGGAGTATTTTGTTTTCCAATCCTGTATTTTATATTGTTTTGCCTTTTTTCCACATTCAGTAAAATCATTTGAAGGCCTACCACCTACATTTTCTTTTTCAGTAGGAGTACTTTTCACTATTTTTTCAAAATTAATTTATAATTTTTTAAGTTGAGATTTTATCAACAATTTCTAACAGACATCACATTTGTTGTGTTCAACCGTTAAAAAAGTAATGACATTACTAAAATTAGAGTGCATTCAGCTTTCTATTTATGTAAATAATTAGGTTTACTCCAGAGTTTAGTGGACAAAAACTAATTTACAAAAATAAATTCCGATGTCAACTATTTCAATAAAGATAATTCTTGCGACCTCCGAATTTGGGCTAAGTTATGCAGGCTAGAAGCCCTTAAAATTTGATTTCAATCACTAGTGAAATCTATGATATAGCGAAAATTGTTTGTTATTTCTTTTTTAATTGAAAGCCTTCTAATATCCCATTTTTTTTTTTAATTTTTGATTTCGTCTAAATTATGTTTATACAATCTGAAAATCATATCAGTTTTTAGTCTAAACGTTTTCCTCACTTATATTTTTAAGGAAAAAAAGGCTTAATTTTTTATTTCGACCGAATAATAGCGAATTCAACCGAGAAATAAATCTTTACCTTTCCACCTTGGCTAGATCAGGTTGGTAACCTGTAAGATAACCCACCCTTCCTGCCCTTGTTGGAGTACAAAATGACGTCAATCCCAAATAAAAACAAACACCTATTCTGTGTTAAATTTTTAATGGTTTGTTTTAATTTTTTTTTTTTTTTTTTTTTTTTTTTTACTTTCCTTAAATGTTTGATGTTTTATTTATTAAGCTTATTAAAATACTAAATAAAATGGAAATTACTCTCTACGATTGTCTCAATATTTAACCTCTAGTAGTTTGGTGCATGAAACGATTGTGTAAAAAAAAATAATATTGAGTAATTCGTGTTTGAAGCTGTTTTTTTATTTTCCTTTACCAGAAAAATGTTATGCAGACCGTTTATTCTCTTCATGACTCTTTTTGTATTTGTTTCATTTTCTATTCAGATTTTGCTATCTAATATATACTTGCTATATATATACTATAACATTTTATTCTTTCATGATTTTCTTATAGAGCTTCTCGATTTTTTTAAAATTATTGAATCAATTACGCGGCGTAAAGACGTTAAATTTCATTGAAATTCAAAGGAAAAATCTCTCGGATCCAATTTTTAGACTTAAAATAAACCAGTTTAAGTACTCCGTCGCTTTGAATTGCCGCAAGACCTGAGTGTTAAACCAATGGGGATATATTTTTTTCCAAGACGAGAAAAGCGTTGAAGAGTGAGAGAGACAAGTAAGCCGGTTAAGTCAAATTGTGGCCAACGTGAACATTTTACCGAGCGTCAGCCTCTTACAAAGCTCTGCTGATTGGGTTTCAATTCTTCCCTTTCCCGAAGGAATAACTTCGATTGACAGGGAAAATTCCTGTTGACCCTTGGGGAAAATGCAATCATCCTTGGGAGCCAGTAGAGTAAGGGGGGTACTGGAAAGTTAAGATAAGGCTAGTAGCAGTGATTTAGTGCTCACTTATTTCTTAGGATAAAATTGGGTAGACTTAGTAGCAGAAATGAAAATGGTATCTATTTCCTCCCATTTTTTTTTTTAATTTTATATTATTCTTTTTTTTCATTTATTAATACAAATTTACAAATGTATTACAAAAATAAATCTAGTAAATATGCGGTAATCATGAGGCAATGTAATGACATGGCAAGCACTTATAGATACTCACTTATCATACTGAATTTTCTACAATAGAAGGAGATCACGAGACCATCTTTTTTCAGATACCTCAGAGGATTGCCAAGAATGGAATGGGGAGCAAGTTGAGAAACAAGTGGATTTAGTAGTGGTCGGTATTAAGTTTACTATAAAATTAAAGGTATATAGTTCGTGCTAAATTGGCGATATAAAGGGATATTCAGGTCATTGTGAATCATTTTATTTATGAAAGAGGATGGTGCATTAAGAAACAGTATGAGTTGGGGTATACTTTTTTTCCATTTAGATTTATTTTTTAAATTAAATTAAATTTATTTATTTATTTTTGTGGAAAATGCCAATTGATTAGATTGAATACTCTGATGAGGGGAGTTTGAAAGTGAATATAGCTGACCTTTTGCCCTGTCCCTGCACTGTCCTGCGCTCTTATACTGACAGCCTATGTACCTAAGTTCTAAGATACCGATAAATTGTAAAACACTGACCTACATAACTATGGTTTAACCAATTTGGACTCTAGGAGTTAAAATGGTTGTCTAAATTTAACCATCCAGTTTATTTCGTAATCAATCCTTTAAATCTGATCCCGCTCTCATAAGTAAAGAACTAAGATACGGCGCCGGCGAGAGCACTGTCACTGCCACGTGCCGGTCTAGTGTGAATCAGTACTTCCTAATGCTGCGAAAAATTCTTTTAGTCTCGCCGGGAAGATCCCGTGCCGGTCACGGTACTGTCACTTCGCTGCTGAGTGTGAATAGGCCTTAAAGCAGTATAACAAATGTCGTTACACATCGTTGCATTTAATATTTTACTATTGTAAATTTTACAATAGCTAAAACTTTCGAGAACTATGAAAATAGTGTAGATAAAATGTGGTATTAACGGGCTCATCTCTGTAAACTCTATTGCGAAATAGCGCTAACCACATATCTGTCAATTTTCTAATAACTTTTTTTTTAATTCAGATTTTCAATTTACTAGGATCCAGATGTTACGCCAAATATTTAATATTTTTAAAAATTTAATTGAATATAGCTGTTTTTTTTTTTGTTTTTTTTTCAAATCAATTTCAAGCCCTATGAAACAACGTACTTTTCACGTAACCTCTCATGTAGAATGGTGCTAACCACTTATCGGTCAATTTTCAAACTTCATTCATATCTACATATTATCGCTTTTTAATAACCAATTAATTGCAAATCAGAATATGTTATTATTGCTAAACCTTCCTGGAAATATAAGAATGGCGTAGTTATAATTTGGTACAGATCGGTACAGTATTTTTTGCGGTTAGTGATCCCGAACAAAAAATGGCTTGTCCTTTTATATAGTAATACAGATTTATAAAGCAAATTATAGAAATAGTATAGTATTTTTAACTATCTTGAGTTCACGATCACTTGTCATCTTTATGATAGAAGACTGATATAGAAACCGGTCAAATAATGTTCTAGATTCGTCGGCTAGAATCATGTAAACAGTTCTAGCCTATTCAAGTGCTTGGGTCATGTAGTAGGAGTAAAGTGGTCCTTCGCGGTGTAAATATAGCTAGACCTGACTGTCACTCCCACTACCAATTTTTTTCCTTGCACCTTTGCTCATCTGCCCACGTTACCAACGTAAACAGATGGAATCAAGTAGGCGGATTTGGTTTTATATATATATATATATATATATATATATATATATATATATATATATATATATATATATATATATACCAGTTCAGAACTATTAACGCTGTTTTTAATTATTTATGCTATTTTTTGTTTATCAATTTAATTTTTTATTATGATGAAATGGCCAGAAATCGATGTATTGCGGTTTGTTGAGCTATATTGCGAAAAGGAAATCCTATGGAAGAAAAGTTCTATAAACTATCGCAATAAAGCTACCGAAGAGGATATAGTTTGAAGAATGAGGAAGGAAGGTTTTAGGAGGACAAAATTGCACGACAAGACTTTAAACTAGTTTACTTCAACGACGCATCATTACTTCAAATGATACAATATTACACCATCATTTTCTGTAATCAAGTCCAAAATTTCTGTATTTTAAATTAATAAAACATATTATTTACGTAATGAATCTTTAATTTTTATTTATTTATTTTTTTATTCCGGAGTTTCTTCTGCATCTAGTACTCCTTTTATGCGTTCGCTGGCCTGTTTCCACTGTCCTTCCGTCCAGGCTCTTACAGTTTTTTTAGTTCATGAGGCTTAAATCCCTCCAAATTAGTCAATAGGTTCTTAAATATATTTCTTTTTGATAGTTGATCTTTTGAGATGTTTAATTTTTCCATATCCATTTTTGTTTCCTTAATCCATGCTGTTGTGGTTTTCTTTCTGCAGAATTAATTTGGTAAGACAAAATCAGTGAAATAGGAGATCAAAGCAACAATAGCGACTGGCAGCAAATGCTTTTTTTCCTCAGTAAAATTCTAAGGTCTTGAGAAGTATCTCGATCTGCCAAAATCACTGTCTACAAAACTAGTAAGGCCGGTTGTGGCATATTGAAATTAATGTGAACGAGAGATTACTGAGGATCTGGAAAAAAAAGATTTTCGGTTCGGCAAATAACCATGGTAATCGGAGAGTCAGATCAAACATGGAACTAGAACAACTGTTAGGTCAAAGTAGGAATATTGAGGTAGCTTGGCCACGTACAAAGTATGCTGGAAGACAGGTTTCCGAAAAAGAAGATGTACGGCAGGCCAGAGTGAAAATGATTGAGAGGAAGGCCTATGTTAAGGTGGCTGAATAACGTCCAGGATGACCTAAGAAAACTGGGAGTAAATGGTTGGAAGGGGAAGGGAAAGATAGACAGGAATGACTGTCGATTCTTCGTGAAACCAAGGCCGACTAGGACTATAGTGCTCAGGATAATATTAATAATGTCTTTAGTTAAAAAAAAAAAAAAAAAAACTATATAGAAACTATAAAACAGAAAACAAATACTTAAATGACCGGAGGCGTCCGAGACCGGGAAAACTCGAGAGAAAAATATTCAGCTGGTTGACAAAATCAATCAGCGTACACGGTTTAAGGTTAATTTTAATAATGAATATAAATTTATTATTTAACTGTAAGCCAAAAACATTGTAGCCTATTTCATAATGATTACATCGATGTATATTTTACATGCGTAGTTAGTTAAATTAATTAATAACAGGTAAACTACGTACAGATCTAGAGTTTAGTTTGGACTAGCGGTATGACAGTATTAAAGAACATCTCTTAGACTGGAACGAAGGCAGAGGTAAAATTTTGATGCATTTTAAGTTGGGTTGATAGTAAAGAGGATGTTGGTCAAGTCACCTTTATTTGGCCCCTGATTCCGGCAGTAAAGCGGTGAACGATGTTCCGGGACCAAGATACCTAACGATGTAACATATTACGGCCCCCATAATTCACCCTCAATAAACTGCTACCAACCTCGTGTCCTCTACCTTTATCAGTAATATTCTCGTTCCGCAGGATATCATTAGCAGCAGTAAAGGGTTCAATCAGTTTTTATTTGTACAGGAACAAATATACTCAAAAAACTAAAATAAAAATGATATATTGTTTAGAGTCTCCATGTAGAATGTAGAATGGTGCTAACCACTTATCGGTCAATTTTCAAACTTCATTCATATCTACATATTATCGCTTTTTAATAACCAATTAATTGCAAATCAGAATATGTTATTATTGCTAAACCTTCCTGGAAATATAAGAATGGCGTAGTTATAATTTGGTACAGATCGGTACAGTATTTTTTGCGGTTAGTGATCCCGAAGAAAAAATGGCTTGTCCTTTTATATAGTAATACAGATTTATAAAGCAAATTATAGAAATAGTATAGTATTTTTAACTATCTTGAGTTCACGATCACTTGTCATCTTTATGATAGAAGACTGATATAGAAACCGGTCAAATAATGTTCTAGATTCGTCGGCTAGAATCATGTAAACAGTTCTAGCCTATTCAAGTGCTTGGGTCATGTAGTAGGAGTAAAGTGGTCCTTCGCGGTGTAAATATAGCTAGACCTGACTGTCACTCCCACTACCAATTTTTTCCTTGCACCTTTGCTCATCTGCCCACGTTACCAACGTAAACAGATGGAATCAAGTAGGCGGATTTGGTTTTATATATATATATATATATATATATATATATATATATATATATATATATATATATATATATATATATATATATACCAGTTCAGAACTATTAACGCTGTTTTTAATTATTTATGCTATTTTTTGTTTATCAATTTAATTTTTTATTATGATGAAATGGCCAGAAATCGATGTATTGCGGTTTGTTGAGCTATATTGCGAAAAGGAAATCCTATGGAAGAAAAGTTCTATAAACTATCGCAATAAAGCTACCGAAGAGGATATAGTTTGAAGAATGAGGAAGGAAGGTTTTAGGAGGACAAAATTGCACGACAAGACTTTAAACTAGTTTACTTCAACGACGCATCATTACTTCAAATGATACAATATTACACCATCATTTTCTGTAATCAAGTCCAAAATTTCTGTATTTTAAATTAATAAAACATATTATTTACGTAATGAATCTTTAATTTTTATTTATTTATTTTTTTATTCCGGAGTTTCTTCTGCATCTAGTACTCCTTTTATGCGTTCGCTGGCCTGTTTCCACTGTCCTTCCGTCCAGGCTCTTACAGTTTTTTTAGTTCATGAGGCTTAAATCCCTCCAAATTAGTCAATAGGTTCTTAAATATATTTCTTTTTGATAGTTGATCTTTTGAGATGTTTAATTTTTCCATATCCATTTTTGTTTCCTTAATCCATGCTGTTGTGGTTTTTTTCTGCAGAATTAATTTGGTAAGACAAAATCAGTGAAATAGGAGATCAAAGCAACAATAGCGACTGGCAGCAAATGCTTTTTTTCCTCAGTAAAATTCTAAGGTCTTGAGAAGTATCTCGATCTGCCAAAATCACTGTCTACAAAACTAGTAAGGCCGGTTGTGGCATATTGAAATTAATGTGAACGAGAGATTACTGAGGATCTGGAAAAAAAAAGATTTTCGGTTCGGCAAATAACCATGGTAATCGGAGAGTCAGATCAAACATGGAACTAGAACAACTGTTAGGTCAAAGTAGGAATATTGAGGTAGCTTGGCCACGTACAAAGTATGCTGGAAGACAGGTTTCCGAAAAAGAAGATGTACGGCAGGCCAGAGTGAAAATGATTGAGAGGAAGGCCTATGTTAAGGTGGCTGAATAACGTCCTGGATGACCTAAGAAAACTGGGAGTAAATGGTTGGAAGGGGAAGGGAAAGATAGACAGGAATGACTGTCGATTCTTCGTGAAACCAAGGCCGACTAGGACTATAGTGCTCAGGATAATATTAATAATGTCTTTAGTTAAAAAAAAAAAAAAAAACTATATAGAAACTATAAAACAGAAAACAAATACTTAAATGACCGGAGGCGTCCGAGACCGGGAAAACTCGAGAGAAAAATATTCAGCTGGTTGACAAAATCAATCAGCGTACACGGTTTAAGGTTAATTTTAATAATGAATATAAATTTATTATTTAACTGTAAGCCAAAAAACATTGTAGCCTATTTCATAATGATTACATCGATGTATATTTTACATGCGTAGTTAGTTAAATTAATTAATAACAGGTAAACTACGTACAGATCTAGAGTTTAGTTTGGACTAGCGGTATGACAGTATTAAAGAATATCTCTTAGACTGGAACGAAGGCAGAGGTAAATTTTGATGCATTTTAAGTTGGGTTGATAGTAAAGAGGATGTTGGTCAAGTCACCTTTATTTGGCCCCTGATTCCGGCAGTAAAGCGGTGAACGATGTTCCGGGACCAAGATACCTAACGATGTAACATATTACGGCCCCCATAATTCACCCTCAATAAACTGCTACCAACCTCGTGTCCTCTACCTTTATCAGTAATATTCTCGTTCCGCAGGATATCATTAGCAGCAGTAAAGGGTTCAATCAGTTTTTATTTGTACAGGAACAAATATACTCAAAAAACTAAAATAAAAATGATATATTGTTTAGAGTCTCCATGTAGAATGTAGAATGGTGCTAACCACTTATCGGTCAATTTTCAAACTTCATTCATATCTACATATTATCGCTTTTTAATAACCAATTAATTGCAAATCAGAATATGTTATTATTGCTAAACCTTCCTGGAAATATAAGAATGGCGTAGTTATAATTTGGTACAGATCGGTACAGTATTTTTTGCGGTTAGTGATCCCGAACAAAAAATGGCTTGTCCTTTTTATATAGTAATACAGATTTATAAAGCAAATTATAGAAATAGTATAGTATTTTTAACTATCTTGAGTTCACGATCACTTGTCATCTTTATGATAGAAGACTGATATAGAAACCGGTCAAATAATGTTCTAGATTCGTCGGCTAGAATCATGTAAACAGTTCTAGCCTATTCAAGTGCTTGGGTCATGTAGTAGGAGTAAAGTGGTCCTTCGCGGTGTAAATATAGCTAGACCTGACTGTCACTCCCACTACCAATTTTTTCCTTGCACCTTTGCTCATCTGCCCACGTTACCAACGTAAACAGATGGAATCAAGTAGGCGGATTTGGTTTTATTATAGATATATATATATATATATATATATATATATATATATATATATATATATATATATATATATATATACCAGTTCAGAACTATTAACGCTGTTTTTAATTATTTATGCTATTTTTTGTTTATCAATTTAATTTTTTATTATGATGAAATGGCCAGAAATCGATGTATTGCGGTTTGTTGAGCTATATTGCGAAAAGGAAATCCTATGGAAGAAAAGTTCTATAAACTATCGCAATAAAGCTACCGAAGAGGATATAGTTTGAAGAATGAGGAAGGAAGGTTTTAGGAGGACAAAATTGCACGACAAGACTTTAAACTAGTTTACTTCAACGACGCATCATTACTTCAAATGATACAATATTACACCATCATTTTCTGTAATCAAGTCCAAAATTTCTGTATTTTAAATTAATAAAACATATTATTTACGTAATGAATCTTTAATTTTTATTTATTTATTTTTTTATTCCGGAGTTTCTTCTGCATCTAGTACTCCTTTTATGCGTTCGCTGGCCTGTTTCCACTGTCCTTCCGTCCAGGCTCTTACAGTTTTTTTAGTTCATGAGGCTTAAATCCCTCCAAATTAGTCAATAGGTTCTTAAATATATTTCTTTTTGATAGTTGATCTTTTGAGATGTTTAATTTTTCCATATCCATTTTTGTTTCCTTAATCCATGCTGTTGTGGTTTTCTTTCTGCAGAATTAATTTGGTAAGACAAAATCAGTGAAATAGGAGATCAAAGCAACAATAGCGACTGGCAGCAAATGCTTTTTTTCCTCAGTAAAATTCTAAGGTCTTGAGAAGTATCTCGATCTGCCAAATCACTGTCTACAAAACTAGTAAGGCCGGTTGTGGCATATTGAAATTAATGTGAACGAGAGATTACTGAGGATCTGGAAAAAAAAAGATTTTCGGTTCGGCAAATAACCATGGTAATCGGAGAGTCAGATCAAACATGGAACTAGAACAACTGTTAGGTCAAAGTAGGAATATTGAGGTAGCTTGGCCACGTACAAAGTATGCTGGAAGACAGGTTTCCCGAAAAAAAGAAGATGTACGGCAGGCCAGAGTGAAAATGATTGAGAGGAAGGCCTATGTTAAGGTGGCTGAATAACGTCCAGGATGACCTAAGAAAACTGGGAGTAAATGGTTGGAAGGGGAAGGGAAAGATAGACAGGAATGACTGTCGATTCTTCGTGAAACCAAGGCCGACTAGGACTATAGTGCTCAGGATAATATTAATAATGTCTTTAGTTAAAAAAAAAAAAAAAAAAACTATATAGAAACTATAAAACAGAAAACAAATACTTAAATGACCGGAGGCGTCCGAGACCGGGAAAACTCGAGAGAAAAATATTCAGCTGGTTGACAAAATCAATCAGCGTACACGGTTTAAGGTTAATTTTAATAATGAATATAAATTTATTATTTAACTGTAAGCCAAAAACATTGTAGCCTATTTCATAATGATTACATCGATGTATATTTTACATGCGTAGTTAGTTAAATTAATTAATAACAGGTAAACTACGTACAGATCTAGAGTTTAGTTTGGACTAGCGGTATGACAGTATTAAAGAATATCTCTTAGACTGGAACGAAGGCAGAGGTAAAATTTGATGCATTTTAAGTTGGGTTGATAGTAAAGAGGATGTTGGTCAAGTCACCTTTATTTGGCCCCTGATTCCGGCAGTAAAGCGGTGAACGATGTTCCGGGACCAAGATACCTAACGATGTAACATATTACGGCCCCCATAATTCACCCTCAATAAACTGCTACCAACCTCGTGTCCTCTACCTTTATCAGTAATATTCTCGTTCCGCAGGATATCATTAGCAGCAGTAAAGGGTTCAATCAGTTTTTATTTGTACAGGAACAAATATACTCAAAAAACTAAAATAAAAATGATATATTGTTTAGAGTCTCCTTAAATCCAACATAAAAATACCAAAAAATATCGAGATCCAACATATAGGCCATTATATAGACTTATGTTGTTCCAGGATAATCATAAGAACGAGAAAATGCTATATTTTATTTTTTGTTCTTTCATTCTTTCATAAAACGCTCCATTTATCGCTATAGTGCATATTCAGAGATTTTACAGTAGTAGTAGATAGAATATTGATGTGTTAGGTATTATAATTATGTTTTTTTCTTATAAACAATACCATTATTACTTATTTTTTTATTTAAATATATCAATACATTACATTATTTTTATATATTTTCAGTATTTCGTTCCGCTAAAATACCTTTTAAAGTTACAACATTTGTTATACAAAAAAAAGAAAGAAATATGACTGGATGCTTTAACAAAGTGGGGTTAGAAAGTGCCTCACCTGCTCCTCTCTCCAACACCATAAGAAAAATCGCGGGAATCCGTGATACAACTTTCTGATATTGGTGCGATGCTCATTTTTTTACTTCTTAGCGCTATGGTTAGGGGATGGCTTCTTATGCTTATACTGAACGGGAAAGCAGCTTGAGATATGAACTTTTTACAATTATATTTTTTAATGAATAAATAGTTGATATAATGTTGATAGTTTTTACAGCAGAAAGCAAGGAAAAAAGAGTTCTCATTCATAGGTGTATGATGATTGAGTAACCTTAAACAGTACCTTAAAACATGAATGTACTTAGATGAGAATGAATATATCTTCTATATGCATGGTTTAGTTAACAGAAAATAGAGAAAAACAGAATGTTTTATTTGATGCTACTAATTTATTAAAAAGAGGTGCAGTACTTCAGTGGTATATTACCTGACTACCATGCTTTTGTGTCTGAGTTCGAGTCCAACTGAGGGCAGAAAATTTATTTTCTGATATATTATGTCAGCCGTGGTTAGGTTTGAATGTCGAAAGACACCCATAGAGCATACTCGGCCTCTATAAGAAAGTCATCTTTAATTTGGTAAAAAACCTGACAGAAGATTGTGGAAGTAAAGTCTTCTTTCACAACCGTTGATCTATTAACAGTTCATCCTTACCAAGTAATAAACTCAAGTCCATACATGGGTTGTAGTTGTACTGTTTCAATTTTAATTTATAATGAATTAGGTAGCAGTTTGGTAAAAGTAAAAAAAAAAAAAAAAATTCTTAGAAAGGTATTGGGTCCAACGCTCCTTATTGATTTTTTATATTACGATCATCGATTTTAGAAGAAGTTGATGTGGTCAGCACCTATGCTCAACTGCCAGATTTCCGTAACTGATTATAAGGGCAAGTAACTAATATGAAAGAATATAAATTGAACACGTTCCCGAGCCAAGGAATCTAGAATCTAATTCGTACCTTGTACATATCACCCTGACCTATAGTGCTTGTAACTAACTATATACAAACTACTATAGTTAATTCTTGATATTCTAGATAATGAAAAACATAACCTGCGGTCCAGTTTTCTGACAAGTTGACATAAGTGGCGGATCGGCGTGCAGTATGTTGTTTCGCCTTGAGGAATATATAGTGTCCTTCCATCGCAAGTTAAAATGTCTTTTGAAATAGAACAAACGCGTCAAGTGATATGGGTAGGAAGTAGAGCAGCGCTAAGTAGTTGTTTAACTTTGCGGGGAAACGATTGAAGTTTTGATGGAATGCTTCTTTTGACTCCAGCAATTGCTTTTGAGAACGTTGACCTCAAAGATTTCTCTTCACTGTGTTCTTTTATTAGTGTCTTCTCAATGCTACAATATCTTAGATTCTTCTCTCTGACAATGGTAATTATGTTGTTCTCTGCTGGTTTTCATCAATAATCTAAATTTAGTTTAGGTTTAACACCACCTTGAGATAAACCCATTTTGAGGCTAATTAATTAATTGAATGTAGGAAACAGTTAGTTCGATCACACTAGAATCAGTGATGCCACAGAGAACAAATGTTTTTGTTTGGCTTCCATGTCTGTTGTGGTAGGGATTTCCAGTTAGCAGGTATAACAACTCAGCAACAATGTTCAACAACAGCAAGTCAACAATGATTTTGCGAACTACCTGATGTCGAAAGCAGTGATGAGGATTCATAGTAGGATTTCCCGGTCCCATGAATTTTAGCTGGTAAACTACCTAAATAGTGAGTTAATACCGTTTGATGGTCAAGGTATAGTTTCTCGTATAATGCATACATACATTTGCACATACAAAAGACCGTCAAGTAATTAGTTTACGATTAATTGAAATTAGAAATAGGTAAATTTATAAATTTGAAAAGACTCATAACTTTTCAGCCCAAACAATCCAATAAAAAAAAAAAATAAAAAAAGCATTATCAGGAGAAATAAATAAGAAATATTAATAAAGAAAAATATCAAAATATTGTCTCTTTTAATTTATTTCAGTATAAGAAAATTATTAAAAATAGATATACGAAAAGTAAGGTACAACAATTGAAGGATTATTTAAAAATAAAATAATTATTAAATAGAAATGAACTAAATATAGATACAGTGCCTTCCACTGGTTGCAATTTTTTTTCGTGATCAAGGAGAAACTCAGTAAATTAATTAATTTTGGCCTACATTAGGTTTAACTGATAACCCCACGATATGAAAATGATTGACTACAGTATTAAGAACAACAGTTAAAAAAAAAAAAAAAAAAAAAAAAAACTATTTATAACAAAATCAGAACGATTTATAGATAACTAACATCCCCCGTCGCGGTTTTGCCAGCTCTCATAAGTAAAGAACTTCTTTAATTTTAACTAATAATTGAATTTTGATTTGTTTATAGATACAAATCTTGTATTGAAGTATGCGATTGAGCATTATTTCCTCAGTGATGTTTTCAAGCATTAATAAAAGCATAATATAACGCGAAAGCATAATTTGACATATAATTTTTAATTTTATTGTAAGAGTTGGTAATCCAGATGGACAGAGACTATTAAGAAACTTTTGTGGATAATGGACCTCATCATCAGTGCTTACAACTAAAGGTCCATGAATAATATTTTTACACAAAATATCAAAAAACAAAGGATATACATTTTGTATTGTTTATAATCTGACTCGGCATAAATAATTTTATTGATTATATCAGGTTAGGTTCTAATTTCTAGCCATAAAGTAATATAACAGTATGCCAAATCATGTTTCTGACATTCAACGTTGTACTTTTAAATTATGATTATAGTACTTCTAAACCTTCCTAGAACTATTACTATTATATAGTTAAAATTTGGAACGGATGGGTTAAGCAGTTTTACCATTGTGGACTACATTGCGGAATATTAACTAAATATTTATTTTTGAACTTCACTGTGATCCATAAGCCGCACCACATATTTAAATCTTTTTAAATAATTTAATTAAATAAAAATAAATTGTATTGACAATTTCTAGCTGTATAGAACACCTTATCTTTGTAACCTTTCTTGATTGGAGCTCACCACCTATCGGTCAATATTCAAACCTCACTGCGCAACACATATTCATCGCGTTTTTTAACAAAAATTCAATGGGAAATACGGAAATTTATTATTGCTAAACCTTTCATGAACTACAAAGATGATTTAGTTAAAATTTAGTGCAGATTGGCCCAGTAGTTTTTTGCGGTTAGCGATCAAACGAAAAATGGCTTGTCCTTTTATATAATAGTAAAGATTTAACCATAGCGTCCTTGTTATGGTTATAACAACATGTGGTATTCGAAAATATTATACTGACTAAATAAACAACATGAATTGAAAGAACTTGTTACTAATTTAAGTAGATCACAGCCGCAAACATCCGCTCGTTGATGGAGGAAAACAAACCCATATAAGTTATTTACTGAGAAGAACGTGCTCTTCTCCGAAAAATACCATGTTCCGATTGAACAAAACATGGCCGAGTCATAAAAATAAAAATGTTATTTAGTGCTGTAGCTTTCATTGCAGCATATGCTGTTGATCGCAAATGTTTACTTTTTATATAACCCTAGAAACCAAGTGATAGAACCTACCCCTGAAAACACGAATACATCAAGTTGTAACAAATAATTTCAGAATAATACGTTAGAGTATAGGAGCATTATCGAAGTATCTCGTATTTTGGAAAGAGCTTTGATTCGAAGGACGTATTGCGGGTTCACTGTAATTAAGGAGCTCAGCTTTGAAATTGTAGGCTAATACAATAGAACAATACTGTTGATAAACTATATTTAATATATATATATTTTTTTTTTAATAATTTTTTTTTTTTTTTTTGAGGCCCGAGTACAAGCCTGACTGAAAAGAGAAAATTTAATTTATGTTTCTTCAGCCGTGCAACGACTTCGGGGTCTGGAAGTTTCTAAAGGTAATTAATTTGAGAATGTTAAGTATTCATAAAACCGACTTGAATATTGACGATAAATGATGCTTTGTCAAGAACAATTGGTGCCAAGATGACGTATCGTAAAGTAAATCGTAAATGAGAAAGCATTTGACGATTAATAATACGAGAGGATATCAAGGGGCGAATTCCGTGGATATTGCTGCATTCTTTCTATAAAACCCACTCATAATACTAGTGATACAACGCCTTAAACGTATATGTGCTCATTAATTTTTTTTTAATATTTTGTTTTATTCAATAATAAA